>JAVJGJ010000033.1:9428586-9453787 GCA_035590215.1 Microhierax caerulescens
TTTGGATAAACTTTGGGTGGGGGGTTGGGTCTAGGGCTCTCCTGCCTTTGTCAGTGTTTGAATTACTCTGCATGCTGGTTTGAGAAACAGCCTGTGGAGCTCATTCATCTTTGGTAGATGACCACCACACAAAATAGCAAGAAAGGAAGGTCTCTGCTGTTGCTCGGCTTAGGCGCCCTACCTTTCCAGCTCAGTAGTGTCTGGGTCTCCTTCACTACCCCTGCGCTTTTTATGAGGCCGTATATGAGCTCCCATTCTGTTGTTATTTGTAGTTAAATGCAGCCTGGGTCACATCACATTTTCCTTTACATTAAATAAAGTAGCGAGACGGAGACCATAACTGAATTATCAGGCTGACCTCTTAAATGTCACTGGATAATAACCATGCAAAAAGAATTCTCGTTAACTACACATCACTAGCACTTTAATAACTAGGCAAATTAGACTGCTTTGGGGACAAGTGAGGTCAAATATCTTCTTTTGTGTGTGTGTAATATGGATTAATTCTTGAACTGGACAAAAGCACGAACTGCAGTACCCATGTCACCTCATTACCTGGGGCAGAAACAAGCTGTGCCAGGGTGGGTTTTGTACTGTGGAAATGCAATTTATTTGAGTAATCTTCTTTCGGTGGTTCTTGCTTGTTCCCCAGAGGACAGTCAAAACTGTACTAACCTATTCTACTAAAGCCTGTGCAGTGTCCTCGAAGAAATCCAAATATTATTTGAACTTCTTTAATATCTTCAAGTTATAGATGAAAAAATGTTTATTAAATATATTACTGAATACAATGAAAGGGGATGTTCCAGGTCTTTCTGACGAATGTGGAAGCTGTACCTCACGTTGGTCTAGATTTCTGTGTGAGGTTGATTCATTAGTGAGTGAAAATTAGAAATTTGTCAGAGGAAAGGCTTAGTGCTTCCATGTGTCTTTTTGCATGAACAAACAGCATTTTGGGCAGGACTGTACATACACTGCTAGTTCTTTGTGTATGGTTTCAGTAGATACTTCGCAAAATGGAGTCTTAGTTTGCAGTACCAGCTAACTTACTGCGTGTATTTTACAAGAGGCAGGTAATTGTCATGCATTCCCCACGTCTGCTATACTGATACAGCTTTGCTGATGTGTAGAAACACGGGAACTCTCGTGGATTATATAGGACCCTAATACTTTAAATGGTATACTTAGCAGTCATAGCAGAAAGAAATGTCACGACAATCTTACTGGTACCAGTTTTGAGAAGGATATTAATAGTAGTGGTCTGTAGTTCGAAAAGCAAACATAAAGTACGATCTGACAGGAGATGAATCTTACAGTAGTCCTGTGAAGAAGGTGTGCTTTATGTGACGGAGGCTGACAGGACTGTGCTGGCAATAAAAGGGGATTGGTTTGGGTTTTGATTTAGCTTTGCTAAAGCAGGAAGAATGCTGGCAGGTTCGGTGTTGCTGTTTACTATGTGTTTTTTAAAATTAGATAATGGCAGAGCAGTCCCATATGTCAATAATAACCATTCAAGTAGGTTTGTATTGGAAAAAATGGGGTTGTCAGCAGAATGGTATTATTTGTCACAACAGTGGTTAACAACCGAGTATTTTATATTGCTAGGCTGTTATCAGTTGGGAGGCAATTTTATTAGCTGGAAAGAAGAGCAGTCTGGCAGAGCAGAAACTGTGCTCTGTGGAGAAGCCAGTGTGATAGCAGTGTGCAGATCGTTGTGCCGCGGCTGGAGAAGGGAGCTGCGCTAACAAAGCTTACGCAGGATGTCGAGTAGTTGCTATAATATCTGGTCTTACCCTGGGTCTGTGTGGTTGTGGCAGAGCATCCTTGTTGTGTGGGCTAGGAGCAGCTGCTAGCTTCGAAATGAGGCACAGCACAGTCAGTCTTCTCATGGATGTCGTCTTCTATGTCTGTCATTTTATTGGTCATGTGTAAAATTCACTGAACTGGTATAATTAGAACTAATTTATTACTTTATATTTTTTAAAATCAGCATTCTAATCTGAATATCTTTCGTGCCGGGGAGCTGGAGAGCTCTTATGTAAAGAGGGCACTGAGGAATGTGCCATGTCCGCAGTTTTTCCAAATAACCCCTTGCTGGCTTATTTGGTGAAGTTTGGCCTCCCTTAGATCTAGGGCATGGCAGTGTTTTTAGTTGGCCAATATCTGGCAGACAGCAATCACTGGAAAGGTTTGGAGGGTCTGTATATTTGTGGGTCAGTCCCAAAATGTCACTGTTTGTTTACAGCCAAAAGGTGATCCTTTCTGTATGTAAATCACAGGCTCTGCTTTTTTTCAGGCACATGGTCTCAATACAGTCATTTTCCGTGTGTCATCATGTATCCTGCCGATGCATTGACCTCTGTTCTTTACATATGGACAGGATAGGGTTATTTAAAAAAAAAAAATCCTTAGATAATCTGCACTCAGATCTGCTTAACTTTAGTAATTCTGATTGGAGTGATAATTACAACAACATTGGTGGCTGGCTTCTAATCCTGATCAAGTAAAAAATACACTAAAAAACAGTAAAGTGAGAACTGTGGTGTCTTGTTCTTTTACTTTTGGGTTGCAAATACTTACAGCTTGTATCAATTACAGAATGTGAAATTTGTGGTTCTGTCCAGCGTGGCTTTTATTGCAAGCTTTTCCTAAAGTGTTGGCTTACAGAATTGGGTGACCATATCTAGCTTGTCTGCTTTTTGCAACGTGGCTTTTTAGTCCTCCTGCTTATAATGAAAAACTTGAGAATATGGCCCAGACTTGCTTCAAAGCTCAGTAACTGAACAGTCAGTACCAGTGTTCTTCATTGCCCCGTGATTTGGGTACTTTGAGTTGTGCTTTTTGCTATTTGCTTGTATCAGTGTGATGTGAACTTGCTCACATAGTAATACTGAAGAAGGATGCGTACAGTTGGATGCTTATTTACCACCTAAACTACCACTACTGTAGGGGGTTTTTTTTTCTATGTGTTTTAGTTCAAAATTAATTTTCCACCAAATAGCAGCATTACAAAGAATTTTGTATCTTTCATTATTCAAGTGTTTGAGGAGTGAATTAATGGTGCTTCGTTTTGGTAAGTTGTAGGTCATGGAACTGCAGAAAATTTTGGAAATGAAACATCCATAGTTGCATGTTTTGGGTTTCATTAGTAAGATACTTGGTGAGGAGAAATCTCGCAGATACCAAAGCAGAAATCTGTTTAGGGGAATGTACTACAAAGTAGAAACCAGCTGCAGGTCTCAAAAATAGGAAATTTACTGGCTTATTTAAATGCAGAACAATATAAAGTATTTAAGCTGCATAATCTATACAGAGTGAATGACTCTTTAAGTATTCAGGATATGTTGCTATTCTATGCTGACACTGTCTGTAGCAGTTTCCTTTTGGAGCTTGTTAAATTAGTGTTGTTATTTTCTTGAAGTTTTTTAGCTGGTGTTTTCTTGAAGGTTTTCCTTAATTTCTCCAAGAGTGGATATTTGGAGTGATTGGGTGGTGATTTATTTGGCTGTCTCCTGTGTAGGACAGATCCCAAGAGCATGAATCCACTCAGCTGCTGCTCTGCTGGGCTCTCTGGGGGCACCACCTTCTCTCAGTACAGCAGTTTTCATACAAACACAGCATTTGGAACAAGTGGAGTGAGGCTTTCAGTAAGACTGCTGACTGCTCTGTACATCTTTAGCTACCACAGAAGGAAAGTGGGGATACTGAGGGAAAATGTACCAGCTGTGTCCCTGCTTTTTGGAGCTTTAGTGGGAGATGAGTTTTCACCAACCTATTGACAATGAAACTGCTTATTTCTCTGATAGCCTAAAAAGTAGAAATATTTTTGATAAAGGTTTAAGTATTTCTTGCTTTCTACCTGATACGCACTTCCATACATTCATCAAATCCCCTGGTTTAACTGTCCCTCTTTCTGTTTGTTAGTAGCTGTGTTTAATGCAAAAATGTCTTGCCATGCAGACCTGCAGCAACTGTCGAACTGGATCAGATCAATTGTCCATCTAATCCTGTAGCTTATGTCTAATAATGCCCTTATGATCTAGGAGAAGAAGGGAAAAGCCTCCATAAAGGATAATTGAGCACTTGACTGATCTGTGTACCATATGCATGTTTGGAAGGGATTGTCAGTCCTAGGATTTTGAGAACAACTTGGCCTTAATGATTCTCGGTTGCAAGGAGCTCTAATGTGATCAGAAATCCACCTCTGTAATTGCGAGTGCCTTAAGAAACATATACACAATTCCTCCATCAGTTCCTGCACCTGCCCTATCGCACAGGCACTCGCACAGATCGACTTGTAGCAAAGCAGTGCTTTCTAGCAGTACTTCAGAAAATCGACACTGCAGGAAGAATCTTTCTTAGCTTTGTATCAGAACCAGAATTTTCTTTCTGCATCATTTCCTTGCATGACGACACCTCCCTCTCCTTGCCATCCAATTTCTTTGTTTTCTAATCTGTCTGTAACTACATGACGCACATGACCCATTTTTCACAGAATATGCTAAAACGGGAGCTTCACGGTATTCAAGGGTGGTTAGCCATGTCGTAGTTCTCTTTCTCAGGGTGGGGGTTAAGCATGTCAGTTGAAATGTTCAGGGAGCTCGAAGATAGTGCTCAAGAAAACAGGGTTCCACTGGTCATCTTAGCAGTGCTGTCGTGCCTCTATATGGTGCAGTTCCTATGCCTTCCTGCTACTGACACTGTGGTTTACCCCTAAACCCACAGTCTTCTGGCCTAGGTGAGCTTTTTCAGATTTCACATCAAACCCAATCAAAATTAAGAACAACAAAGAATTGGATTTTTCTCAAATACACATTTATTTTTCTACCTGTACTGGAAATGTGCATTGTGCTGCCCTGTTTGTAGCCTCTGTAGTTACCAAGCCTTTACGTTCTGCCTCACCTCCGTGTTCAGTCAGGTGAGTTCAGCCCAGCACGTGAATGCATCCAGGTATGGGCAAGTTGCATGTGGTCATTTCAGGAGTGCTGAATACTGCAAATGCACATGGAAACTTGTTTGAAATACTGAAACCTGCTGAGTTTCCAGCATTCCAGTAAGCATGGCCTTCAGTTACTCTTGTTACTTGGTACTTCGGCAGTTCGCTTCTGAACGTAGCAGGGTGTATGGTAAGAGAGAAGGTAGACAAAGAGAACTCAGGTGTATTTGAGAAGACCTAAAATGATGACACAGTTTTACAAAACTCTGGCCAGTAGAACTGGTTCTGGTTTCCTGGAGAGTTTGAGGCTACAGGGTGGATAAGGAAGGTGAAATGGCATTTCAAGAAGAAGGGTGTGGAGGGCAGTACTCAGCTGCATCAGATCTACTCTTCACCTTAAAAACCTCGATGGCATGAAGGAAGTAAGCCAGGTAGCTTATACCTGCATGGTTGTGTAGAAATAAATACACGTACTGACTTCTGTGCGATAATTTTTTTGAGATGAGTTATAGAAAGCTGTTCCAAAATTCATCGAATCATAAATAAAAATGTGTAGTGGGTTGAAAACCAATTTTATCATCGTGCCTTCTGGGCAGGTTCAGTGGTAAGCAGATCCCATGCAGTGGCTAATAAATACGTGGGAAGTCACTATTGCCAAACTGAGCAGCACCAAAAGGCAGCTCAGGAGCTGTTCCTGGTTGTGCCTAGGCATGATGATCCACAGCCAGCTGAAAGCCAGGAGCAGCGGGGGCCCAGAGTTCAGTATTTTTGCATAGATTTCTATAGTACCACGTACTTCTTTTAACAGGAGCACCTCACATGAGGTGCAGTGCTGCAGGGTTCAGCTGGGAGAGTGTGCTAAAGTTGGCGGAGGCTCTGGATACGCTTCTGCACAGCATCAGGAGAATCAACACTTGGGGAGGAGCAGCACATTGAAGGCACCAGTTATGAGCCTTTAAAAAAACCCTCAGTAGCAAAAATTCAGCGTGTGGATTGTGCTGTGAGTATTTAACAGTGGAAGAAGGATATGTGCAGCTTATAAGATCATGTCGCAGACTGGAGTAATTCTAATGTGGTGTAAGCTTATTATCTCTTCAGTAAGTGTACAGTGACTCTAGTAATGGGTTTTTTTAATTAAAAACTTCTAAGAAGCTCTTAGATGTGAAGTTTGGTAAATTCCCTTCATTTCAGTGGAAGTGCTCCAAATGTATGTCAGGGAGAGAGAATTTGTTTTATCTAGGAGATTATTGCCTGTAATGATCCTTGACCAGTAACCCATATAACACCCTATTTTTTCCATAGATACACGTTTCTCTGAGAATGTCTCAAGCAATCTAAAGTTTCTGGAGAGACTAAACTAATCTATATGGTCAGTTTGATCCCTCTCCTCTTAATGAAATGCCAGGTTTGAGAGTTTTAATAGAACCTTATTCTGAAAGGAAACAGGCCGAGGCTAACAGGTCACTGCACAAAAGCCAGTACAGAGAAATGTCTCGTGATGCTGCCAGCTGGGGTCACAGCTCCGTCATGAACGGGCAGTCAGTTACAAGGTGTTATCTCATCCTTCAAGGAAAAGAGGCTACTGATGTCTTTCAGCTTTTTATTATATGGGCCACTGCATTTTACCACCATCTCAGGAAGAGACATCAAGGGACTTCTCAGATTCTTTCTCAGAAGAAAAATAGGTGACTGCTGGAAACTGTGGGTTTGGGCCATTGGTTAAATATAGCTTGTAAAAGAATCATCCCATTCTTTCCATGTGTCACAAGTCACTTGGTTGGTTAATGTTTAAGTCAAACTTTGATGAATGCTGGCACAAAAACAAATTATTAAATAGAAAACTACAGTAAAGCATTATTATGTTGTAAATCGAAAAGAAAGATGAGTGATACCAGAGAGCAATTCACCGTACACAAACAGAACAATTTGTTATTGTTCTGCTTAGTGGTAGGCTTTCCCTTTTAGCCATGTGCATATAAATAATTTAAAAGCAAAATTGTAAATCTATGTAGTGCAATAACAAAACATCAAATGAATATTCAAAATATAAATGAAATGTTTTCCTCTAAGTGTCTGTAGTTTGTAAGTAACCATGTACTTCTGATTTAAAGTCCCTGGATAGAAACGCTTTGTTCTCAAATCTGGGTCTGTCGCATGTCCTAGTGGTCAGGACCTTGTTGTATTGTGTTTACATCTACAAATGTAGCAATTTATTAAGTAAAAGTCAAAACTTCCACTACTGCAGTAAAAGCAGAATTGAGGACACTAAATCCAGCTTGTCTATCCATACTACCTACAATGGAAAAGGTTCGGGTTAACTAGACATGGAGAAATTACTGGAAATTCTATTTCTAGTCTGCTTATGCTCAGAGGGAGGAGAATTCTGATGTTCTTCTACTGCCTGAAGTCCTAGAGCAGATTAACACTGGATCAGTATGAAAAGAGAAGCTTGCATTTGGTGTTGAGTAAGAATTAACTGCTTTCAAATATTTTTTTACAAATGTTTTATTTAACTGCTGAGATTCTGAACTCATGTTCCGCTGTCAAATTAATAAGATGGAGAATGTAGTTAAAAACAACAGCAATTTCTATAAGAGGAAATGACAACAAATTTGGACTGTTAGACTAATTCACAGTTCTGCACTGAGATTTAAACTAAAGCTAGTCAAGAAAGGTAAAACTGGTGTAGGAATGACTTTGGTTAGCAGGCACGCAGCTACTGCGTGGGGTTGTGACTAATACTGCTTTCCATTCAGAACAGCAACGATGCTAACCTGGTGTCGTTTGCAGCCCTTCCGCACGGTTGTAAGAGCACTCGAGCTACAAGAGCCAGTTTCTCCAGGTTGCGTTCCTCAGTGTTTCCAGGAGGATTCCTCCCTTAGAGAAGCGCACCTTGCTTTTTGAGTAACTCGCCTCCTGTTCATTGAAAGGCCAAGTTCAGCTCTGGCAGGGAAAAAGGGGTTCTTGCTACCCTCAGGTTTGAGCATAATAAATACCCAGGGCCAGATCTTCACTGCAGTGGTGGGCAGGTGTGGAACTGGCACAAATTCAGCACCTGTGAGCGGCGCGCAGCTGCCAGGAGTGTCGGATGCTGCTGGGCTGCCCTTGCCATCCCTGGGCATGGGGGACAGCAAGTAGCACACAGGGGCCGTCCTGGGCTGGTGTTCTTGCAGCTGTGCCGTGTCCCTGCAGTGAGAACAGCCACGTGACAGCCTGGGAATGGGGATGTGCTGACTGGCAGTATGGGTCCGTTGTGCCAGTGAGGGCCCTTTGTGAGTAAGCAGTCTGGTGGCAGGTATCACAGCATCAGGCTCGGAGATGGACAGGAGATGGGGCTTTGCTTTCAGCCTTCCCGGTCAGCAAGCTGTTTTCTCTCACTGCTGTAGGCAGGTGTGTTGTTAGGGCTTTATCCTTGCTAAAATTGTAGGATATAACGTATTTGTGAATCGACTATGTCTAAGGGAACAGGGGGATCTGCTGGAGGAGGAGGTCTCTGAGGCTGGGGGATGGCAGTCACAGTCCTGCTTGCACCCAGGCTGCCACAGAGACTGGGAGGTCTGGCAGGACAGGGCTCCCACTGCGCTCCCCCTCTGAATTGCTTCTCCTGCCCCCATGTCTCCAGGGGCAGACCCTCCTTGCACCCCAGCTCTGCAGCACTGGTTCCTGGGGTAGGGAGGGCGAGTCCGAGCTTGCGAGCTCCTGCCTTGCTGCCTCAAGAGCAGCGAGAACGTTTGGGGCTGGTGAGTGTCTGTCCTGTTGTGCTGGCTGGGAACCTGAGCTTTAGCAGCTGTTGGACACTTTCCTGCACATATTTCTAGTGTCTTTTTTCAAGAAGTTAATGAGTTACTCCATTAGTTACCTGTTTTACTTGTCTTTGCTAATGATTTTCAGCTTTAAAAAGATAAATCCTGTCTTCATCTTAATGCCTTGCTGTTGGTATGTCAGTGGTCCTTAGCCACATGTTTGTGCATGCAAGGATTTAATTAAAACCTTAATAACTAAATAATCTCCACACAGTGTAGGCGTCTGTGGGATAGCACTATGGGGACATTTCTTGAGTTCCTCAATTGACACCACATTACTATGAACTATTTTTTGATATGGGATAATAATACTTTAGCTTTGCTGGTGAGGTATATATAGATTACGAGGCAGCCTGACCAGCGAGCCCGAGAGCAGTGGTTTACTCGGGAACTGTTCGAGGTATTTCCTTTGATCACGCTACAACTGAGAGAGGCTCACATCTCCTGGAGACCAAGGCTAAAGTGTTCGCATTAGGGTGCCTAAAGTGAGTTTCCTAAATAGAAGTGGCCTGATGCCTTTTTCAGAGATACTGAACACCAGAAACGGGTGCTTTTATAAAGCTTTCACGCTTTTCAGAGTGGCTCTGACACTCACTTTTCTGGGTGGCTGTGGGTTTTGGGGACATCGATTACTTGTGTATGTAGGGGGTTCAGCACTGGTGAAGCCTCCTCCTGGGCACCTCTGTGCACTCCAGTTCAAGGGCAAAGCTCTGGCTGGGCTGGTTTCTGCATTCACCCCTGTGGAAATGTCCCACAGCCATGTGAGACATCAGTCACGGGGTGTGCAGCCCCCTGCTGTTGTGTTACAGTGTTGGTGATAACTGCATATGCTGGGCTGTGTCACAGCTCTGGAAAGGTGTCACCCGTTGGCATTTGGGACCCAGAGAGCTGCTGCTGAGGCCGGCCCAGCCCTGTTTGCGTGGGCTCAGCAGGGGCCTGGGGAGGGACAGGCAGCAATCTCTTGTGCTGCAGCAGTGGCGCAGGCTGCGCCATGGGAAGGGGCTACACTCACTCTTCCCCAGCAGCAGAGCGGTGACCTGTTCCAGATGAGATGGTCCAGAGATGTTGCAGCACCAGCGCCATGCTGTGTGTCCCATGCTCCAGGCAGAGCATGGCCAAGGGAGCTCAGCCCCGTGGCTTGGTCCTCCCACACAACCGAGAGGGGGCCAGACCGTGGGGGCACAATCACTTCCTCCGTTTTTGGTGCACGTAACTAGAAAGTAAAAAACCTGAACAAGTTTCTTCGCGTAAGCGGGTGCGAGGCAGGGACAGCCTTGTTAGCTGCAGTACAGGCACGGATGCTACTTCTTGCTGTGAGCAAAGGCATCGGTGTCCGCCCCTGCCCGGGGAGAGCCGCATCCTCCTCCTACAGCACGTACATAACTACCCCTGCAGCCCTTACCGTGCCTCATAAGCTTACCTCATAGGAGCGGGAGCAGTCTTGCCCTCCCAGGGTTTGGATGAAATGACTGTAACAGATGTGTTCCACATGTGACCTCTGTTTTTCTATAGCTCCTCTGCACATTTTTAATTTAAAATTCTGCTCTTTCCTATAAAAGGTAAAGAAGATGTCAAGGTCTTGCTGTTCCCATTCCAAATGAAATGGGTTCATGTCCTGTTAATCAAGGAATACAGCCGCAGCATTTGTCATTTCCCTTTAAAGTAATGGGTGGTTGATACCTGTCATTTCTCAAGAAACTATATACCAGATTAAGATGTATTTATAGAAATCTCAATTGCTGGTAACTTGGCTGCAGCCAAGTTTAGGCATACCATTAGTAATGCATAATGAAATGACCTAAGTGGAGTTAGGTTTGGGTGGGGGAAGAGAAAGCTATTTGAGTTGGATAGCTTGAGGATGCTGTTTTACTATTAAAATTAAGCTTCTGACCCCCTGGCTCTGAAGTGATAAAAATAAATCTTCCTGTATTTCTCTTCTGCATTTATCTTCTCTATTGGAAAAGATAAAGAATAAAATCTCCTCCTCTCCTTTGTCTCTTTCTTTTCTAGGTACAGGACCTATTTATGCTACAGACCCACTCCTATATATGTTCCTGTTAATACTGCATAAGCTTGTACATTTATTAGTAAACCACTGACGGACTACTTCCTCCACTCCTCCTCAGCCAAACAAAAAGGAACCTATTTAAAAACAGAACAAACCCGTGACAAAAAAATAAAATACTGCAGTTTTAAAGATGGACAGAAAGAGACTGAAAGAAGCATGATAAATTCTGCGTGGGGGGAAATACATATTTTTGGGGATGCCACAGAAAGTAAACCACATAGAATAATGCATCTAGTTTCCAGACTACGTGTAAAGCCCTGCTCTGTGCATGGCACTTATGATTTCTCTATTTTAATGTAATATTTTTTTCTTTTCTAAACCTTTCCTCTGACTCTTCATTTTGCACGAACTGTTGAGCAGTTATCTTTATGACAATATGTAAAGATGTTGGGTCAAAGCCCTTCCTAAGAAAGGAAATATTTTTAGTAGATTATTGTGTTTAGGTTTTTTGGATTTCCTTTTTCTTTTTTAATTAAATTATTTCTTTTTGAGACATTTTAATTAAAAAGGTACATCTTACCATAATTAATATTCACTGTCAATAATATTTATTTTTAAATGAAGATTGGAAACAAGGTAAGACATTTGTTTATAAACAGTATTGTATATTGCTGAATAACAGTTGAATAAAAAGATTTTGAAATAAAGTTTTTACAGATGTTGTCCCTTTCCCTGGGTCCTGAAGCTCCCTGAGAAGGCTTCACGGCTGTGTCTATTTCCTGCCTTGTCACAGCACTGAGAGTGGCAGAAAGGTGCACCACAAAAAGTAAAATGAAATCAGTTACTTCTTATGCACTCCCATGCATTGTAGAGCCCCATTGGCGGACTGTGCTGACCGCCAGGCAGGAGCTATAGCTGTGGTTTCCTGCGGTGGCACTGGTTACCTCTGGGCGGTCAGTTGGACACTGGAGTATGCAAGGTAAGTTTGCTTTGGTTTTCTCCAGGCCTCTTTGAAAAAAGGCGATTCAAGCAGTGGAAAATGAAAATAAAAATGGATTGACCTGGAACGTTGTGTTCCATAGACTTATCTGTTTAAAATATGTTCAGTTTTTTAAAATTACGTAATTGTGTTGCTTGTCTTACCAAGTGAGCCTGCCTTTAACGAAGCAAAAGGCTTTCTTACAGTAAACACAGCAGTTATTTTTCTGTTGCAGAATACATGGGGTTTAAGTGAGATAACAGGATGACTTGGTAAAAAGCCACGACCTTCTTTAGCTGAATTTAGGCGATCTCAAACTACGCCACTATGTCTGACTGTGGTGCTTACCCTTTCATTTGTGTACCATTTCAGAAAGGACCTTAATTGTGAAAATGGTAAAGTGACAACTAAGTGCCAGCAGGGCTTTGTCAGTAGAAGCTGTGGAGCAAAAGCAGGACATGCCATTGCCTCATACCCGAGCCCTCTCCGAGAAGGAGGGTAGGAAGGGATTTTCAGTTCCTCCCATGGTCAGAATTTGCTTTTTCTAGAGCTATCGGTAATTGTGAGGGAACTGTGTGTTTCATACATGCAGCTAAATTGTGGTAATAAAAGCCCTCTTGTAGTGGGGCAAACTTACCATGGGGATCCAAAGGTGGCAAAATCTTTCCTTTGTAAGAATGTTCGTCCTCTTGATGCCAGCTGTAGTATCCTGTGCATTGGAGAATACGTAGTGATCCCAGAAAAAGCAGAACTGCTCTTTGGAAGAACCTGGGGGAGATGGTTGCTGCAAGCCTGTAAGTGCATCAGAGCACAAGATGCTGAAGTACACGGTCCTGGGCTTCCGTAAGTGCACAGGAGGGTGAGTCTTATAACCTGAAAGGGAAAGACAGATGGAAAAAAAATTTGGATGTTGGACTACACCTAAACTAATACTGGCATTCATGCCTGGGAACTTGTTCAAGGACAATTATTCAAGCAGATATATGTGTGGAGTCTGTAATGTCATGAGAGCTAATCCTTCGAGTAATGGCTGGTCACAAAAGTGAAACCAACCAGGGTTTGAACCGTGAGTCCTCTGGGGACCTCATCAGCACTGCTGCTTTTTCTCAAGGGCAGTGAGTATTTGTCAGTGACTCATCTTCCCTCTAAGGGAGAGAACCAAACAAAATTTTCCACAAGAAGAGCATCTGCTTAAATTTATCTAAAGAAATAGCTGCTGCTTGAAGCAGTGGAGCATAGCTGTCTAGGAGTAGTTATGCTTCCATTTCAGCTTCAGCCATACCTCAGGATGGTCTCAGTAAACAGATCATCTGCTTTGCCCCGATACTTTTCTTTCAGTGCTTACGGAGTACATTGTATCTGCATATGGTGTGGCTTGCAGAAAACGTAAGAGGAAATACATCAGCATCTCGTATTTGTCCTTCCCGTTGTATTGTAGCCTGTTACCTGCACAGGGATGTAGCAGCAACTAGAAGTTCTGTGTGCAGTGGCAGGAGTAGAATTATCAAGGTATTTTAGACTTTAATCACATTAAAGGTGAAAAAATAATAAAACTGCAACTAAAAATAACTTTTTTTTTATCCTTTCTGAGATCAGAATTAAGTGTGCCATGGTAGGAATAACAATTCTTGTATCCGAAGCCACTATAAAACCCCAGGCCTACTAAATAATAACCTGAGGATTTGATGAAAAATCTAACAAAAGCAATAGGCATCTTTTCTTTCCAGTGAAGACCTGAGCACAGGCGGAGATAACTCATTCTCGGCATGCAGGGTAACTTCAACAAGGGAGCAGATTGCCAAGATAACCCAGCTCACTCTGCATTTACCTGTGCTATGTGTCGCCTTCAGAAACGTGCAGAATGAGTCCTCCAGGTTCTGGGGCCTCTGTTTCCATGTTCGTCAGCTTTTTTGCAAAACACACAGCCTATGTTTGGCCCCGTGCTTGTGTAGTGCCGGGGAAGTAACTGGCTAAAAAGGAGGCTGCAGCTTTCAGTACAGTACTTAGTCTTTAAAAAGCACTTAAAGAAATGAGAAACATTTTGATGGAAGAACACAGAGAATTTGGAACCTTACTGCTTGCCAGCGTGTTAAAGACTTTTGCTAAAAACATCTGTCCTTTGAGAGTGCTCGCTCTTCTGAAAAGGGCAAGTGCCTTGCTTCTGCTGGTTGCAGCTACAAAGGGCAAAGTGAGGGTTTGCTGTACCCTTAGCAGACAGAGGCTAGTGGCAAATCTTGCTCTTTCATAACTCTCAGCATTCCTCGTGGTGTCTGCTGTCAGAATTGATTAGGAATAACTGCTTGGGCTACAGAGCCACGGAAAGGCGGTGTGTCTCCTGCAGTGCCACGCAGAGCCGGGCAGAATGTCCTCCAACGCCGGTGGTGGGGTGGGTGCGTCACTGGGTACCCGAGGAGACGGCGCCTAGTCCTGGCGCTGGGGACAGCACATCAGCGGCTCCTCCTCGCAAAGCCAGCGAGCAGCTGAGCTGGGAAGCGTGAGTGATGGTTGTTGGGGGCCAGAGCTGAGTCATCTGTAATATAATCATAAGGAAACACACATTTTTCCTGAGAGAAAATCAATAGAACTTTGCACTTTTCCTTGTAATATTTCCAGTCTGTGCCATCAGCCGTAGCTTGCTCACAGTTATACCGCTATAAATTCACTGAGAGTTAATGGAGTTCTACAAAAATGAATGGATTTACAGCAGTGTAACAGAGCTGGCGCTGGAGCCGGGCACATGTAAAAATACATGGAACAAAAGTCGTTTTAGAGCACGCAGGTGACCTTCAAAGTGCCAAGACCCAGCAAGTAAAAGCAAAACTGCGTACCTCCTGGTATGTTCCCATTCTGGCAAAACTACTGAAGAAAAGAAAGTGTGCAGTCCTGAAAACATCACTGTGCATGGCCACAGGGCCAGAGCCCCACCAAAGGGAAGACAGGCGAGTGAGCAGCTTCACACTCCAAGGCAGAATGCAAAGGACTGTCTGAACACGTCATTTTTCACTTCCTGCATAAAACATTTTGGAGCCCAGTCTCACTTAGAACTAGTAAGTAAATAATGTGCTCCCAAACTTGCGTGTCAAAACTAGGTTGGTTAATGTATGAGCTGCCGCTGCTGCATTTGTTACCACACAGTAAATTTCATGCTTAGCCAGAGGCTAGCAAAGTTCATTTATTCATTATCCCCAAACTTTGGGCAGTTATTATTCAAACTCCCCTAGTACATCTATTTAATAAGAAGAGAACAGAAAATTGATGGGATCAAAAATGTTAAAGTCTTAATTAATGCTTTTAGCAAAGACTGATTGGAGGGGGATTGTTGCGAGAATATTAATTTGTAGCAAGCAAGCACACACTGCCTGGGTTTGCTGGGAGCAGGGAGAGCTCTCCCAGCCCTGCCAAGGCAGCTCAGCCATGCAGCCCAGTGAGCTGCCAGCCTGTGGGGACACCACCTGTGTCACCCCCGGGGTTCTCTGCCACTAGGTAGGGAAAACCAGTGCTACGGGCTGTGGGAGAGTGCAAAGATCCCAACATACACAAATTATTGCTGATTAATAGAGTTTTAATGGTAAAACATACTCTTACAGATGGAGAATTTTTTCTTCCTCACAGTTGTTGTGCTTTTGTGGCGTTTTTGTCTACCTACCTGGCAGCCTTGTAGCGCTGCAGATGGGATCACTGACCTGCGATGCAGGGGGCTGCTGCGTGTCTGGGGCTTCACTCTCTGGCAAGATGCCCTGAGGCAGAGCCCACGGCTGTGTGCATGCGTGGGGCAGGTTTGGGTTTTGGTCACACAGTTGCAGTTACTCCATAGGAAAATGAATGGCCCTGAAACAGATGGAATGAGACCAAGGCTGGAAGAATCCCAGCAAGGCAAGAGGGCGGCTGTGAGGGATTTCTGCATCAGCCTGACCTGCCCCAGAGCAGCAGCAGCAGCGCCTGTTCTCTGGCTACAGGCGTGCGGTTTGACAGGGGATGGGGAAGAGGAAGCAAAGGAAGGGTTTATTGCTATTTTTAGACCATATTTCTAAAACCCAGTAATCTCTGCAGAGTAAAGATGGCTACTGTTACAAACAGAGCCATCCTGGGAAAACAGGTGCTTCAGACCCGCATCAATGTCCATCCAAAACTTACCACTGACCAAGACGGCTTTAAGGAGCCATGCTAATGTCAACGGACTGAAATCTCCTGTGCTGACTGCCAGACTTTTTATTACAGCAGTCAGGGACAGTCCCAGCAAATCAGTTACACTCAGTCAAATCAGAGAGGACCTTGCTGTAGAGTTAGTTAATGAAGTTCCCTAGTTGTTGCCGGTAGATTTGGTTTCCTGTTACTGTCAAAACGTTTCTTATAAGATGACTTTCCATATGAAATATAAGTATCTTATATCACAATATTATCAAGTATCTTGATAAATAACTCAAAAATGCTTACAGTTCAATTAGAGATTATACTCTTCCAATAAGACATTTTTGGAGTTTACTCTGGGAAAGACGGGAAAGGGGGTGTTAAGCTATTTTTTGTATTTCTATTCTGTGACCAGATCTGTCAGAAACTTTAATTCATGTCTGTGTTAATACCCTTGAAATAGGAAACAACAGGTAAGACTTTACACAGTAACAGGTACCAGTAATAGTAACAGGTAGAGTTACACAGGATGAAAAGAGAGTACCACATAAAACAGGCTTTTATTTTTGGATTTTCCTGTCACTTTCCTTGCAAATCTGAAGTAATTGATTTTTTTAAACAAACTAGAATAGAAATTTTTCATTCCTAAATATTTTTCAGACTTGCAAGTTGCTCTAACAATCCAGTGAGTATTATGCATGACTCATTTTGGGGTTTAGGGTGATACATAGTATCTAGGCAGGTGCTCATATTTAGGCTGTTAGAGACAGCTGTTTTGGCAAAAATTAGGATACTTCTGATTTCTGTGCTGTGTTTTTTATAATAGTTTTTAATTATTTTTTTTAAGAGTGCTTCAGTATTTATAGTCTATGGTAAACAGGAGGTTTAGCTCTAAATTACCAAGGCAGAGCCTCTTTTTACTGTACATGCTGTAATTTATTTACTTACTGTTCTGGACAGTTGTATTTCAGTGCTTCCAGAGTTGTCAGACTTGATTGAAGTGACTGATACCTGTCAGTATGTCATTAATCAACTATCTTTGCAGTTTAAAACACGTGTCATCGGCCCCACAGGCAGAGCTGCTGCGCTGTTAGGATGGGTATGAGGAAGGTCAGTGCCAGGACTCTGACACTCCACCTTGGTTTGCTCATCCTTCCCTCCCCAGAGCAGCAACACGGTGTGTTGCCAGGACCTAGATATGAACAGCTCAGGCAGGTTTTTAGCAAAGGGTCTGGTAACTAAATTACCCCTTGAGACATGTGGCCTCTCACGGCATCAGGCAGCCCTAGGCTGGGAGATAGATAGTCTGAGCTCTGAGACACGCTCTCATAGAACCAGCCCCTGCAGCCTCCAGAGCACCACCAGTGTGGTGGTGAGGACTCTTCTTTCTCCACTGCCCAGGCTCTCGAAAGCCCTGAAAGCAGGGCAGTGGGAGCTATGCTGCCAGGCTGCCAGGGCTGTGGCCAGCACAGCGCAGGAAACCTCTTGCTCAGCGTCCCAGTGCACGGCTCAGCCTCGCGCACTCTGCTCCGCAAGACAGCCACTGCCTCTCCCCAGCTCTGAGCCAGCAAGGGCAGCGGGAGCACAAGGAAAAGCCACCCATCGTTCCCAAAGGGACCCTCAAAAGTGCCTCGGGATTTAAAAGTCTGCTTGCCCTAGTTAAACTAATGCTGTGTCTCTGACAGGAACGAGGCTGTTGTTAAGCACCCCGCATGGTTACACCGAACACGCACTGCTCTGGAAAGCCAAAAGGACCTAGTCAGCATGCCTTACCGCGACTGAGCCAGGCAGCGCGGGAGCTCGGGAGCTGCGCTTCCTCGGGAATGCTGATAAATCTTTGGACACTGAAATGGTGTGCACATCTAAATCTGAGTCAGGCCAAGGAATAACCGTGCTGAGCGATGATCTAGATGGAACCGTGTGTCAGTGGTACCTGTTACCCTGAGGGGAACGCAGCCCTCGAGAAAGAGCACAAGAGAAGCTGAAGGCTACAAAATCAAATGAGACATGAAAATGTGCAGTTTGATTAAAGAAGCATCAGTTACTTTATGATCTTTACCCAAATACACTCACATTTGTGATTCATTTATGCTAATTCAGTGCAAGACAGTAAAAATACAATCATTCAGTGCTACAAATAATGATAATAGTGTAATCCATTTATAGAGTGCTTGGATATAATTTCAGCTTTTATAGTATAGTGGTATGAAAGTCCCAAGTTAGTTAAATGCACAGCAAGGTGCTAATTGCAATCCTGGTTAGAATGCACCTCGGTTTATGGTTAAGTCACTGGTTGAGCTAATGACTGTGTCTTGAGCTAGCCGAGTCCCACTGAAGGCAGCAGCCAGACTCCTTATGTAGTGAAATCTTTTAATAATTACTAACACTGCCATTTCAGTCTCCAGGGAGATAAGCAGGGTTCGACAAGACAGGAAGACCAAAACTGAGTACATACCAGTGCACTGATCCTGTTGTGGGTCTGTAGACATGGCCACCTTGCAGTTCTTCAGTGTCTTAAGGGGAGACAGAAGAAAGGCTCGCCTCGCTGCTGCCGGGCTGGGGGAGCTCAAACCCCAGCAAACAGTAGGTAGCAACACACACCAGGCACCTGTCAAAATCTGAACTATAACATGATTTAATATCAAGACTGAGTAAATGGAACTAAAGCCAGCTTGCCACTATGTAAAATGTGAGAAGTTGAACTTTTTGCAGTATTTTCCAGGAACGTAAAATCTCTTTATTAACCCAAGAGTTAATCATTTTAAGACCAGAGAGGTATTTTATGCTACTTACACTAGAGTAAAGCATTTCACTAAAGCAAAGCATCTCAAAAGCAAAAGCGTGGCGCTTTGCTGGATTCTGAAAATATTTCTCAACCTAGTCGTAAATGTGCGTGGAAAAGTCAATCAAGTTTAGGCTCATTACCCAGGTTAATTCAAACCTTGCCACTGCCAGGTTTTGGGGCAGAGCAGCACCAGAGAAAGTACTGCTCATGTTCAGGGCCATGGAAATGCCATGTGTTCACACAGTGCAGTTCCCTTCATTCAGTGCTCATCTGTTGCTGCTGGCATTTACAGGGCTTGGAAAAAACATCCATCCAGTTTGTTGTTTATAGCTGGGAGTGTGACTGCAAAATGGGGCAGGCAGTGTGGGAAGCCACAGGTGCCATTTACCTGGGGACACTGTAAAACTCACCTGCTGTGGGGTCTTGGAAGTAAGAGACAGACATGCTGCACAGCCTGCACGGGGAATGTGCTCAGTCAGTTCTGCAGTCATGCTGAAGCCATTTATTTTTATTTGGGCAACACCTAACGTTCCTAAAACAACCAGATGGAGCTCAAGGGGACAGGTGAATAAGCAGGAGCAGCACAATTTGCCACAGCTCAAAGTTTCACTCTGCTCTAAAACAAGTTTTTCTCAGTGGAGAGAAAGGGGGGAGTGTTTTCCTTCATACACTGAACCAAGTAGCAAATAAGGTGTTTTCTCAAATAAACTCACTGATAATGATTTTTGTCATGCATCCCCAGCTAATTGGGGTGTGATGAAGTGCATAATTCAAATGCTATCTAGCCAGAGGCCTTAAAGCAAAGCTTAACTCTGCCTGCAAACCAGAGTGGAGATAGCTGATATGACAACTGCCTATCAGTAGGCTGCAGGCTTTGAAACGAGCAGGCGACACAGGTGCACTATCTGATTGCAGCTTAAATTCTGCCCACAGTTGTGCCTGCTTGGTTCAGTGTAGTTACTCGATGGCCAATAAGGCATTACATAGTCACAATGCACACCTTATTTCAGGAGAAAATATTTTAACAGCACAGGTGACTATCATGCATGCATTAAGAAAACCAGGACACAGCGTACCAAATTTAGTTTAGCTACAGTAAAGTAATTGTCACAGAGCAATGCTGACCCCAAGTACTGAATGGTGACACCTGGCTTTTTCTGCACAGGAGAGATTAGGTTTTTCTGGTTTCTTTCCCTGTCTCTTTATCTATATTTCATGTACATAGCATGCATTTAGTATTCTGATGTTTGAAACAAACCCCCAACATTTTAGAGAGAAGTGCCCTTCAAGCCCAGCAGTGCAAACCACAGTCTCACAGAAATAGCAGTTGCAAGTGGAAAATAGCCCCTGCTGTATAACACCGCCACTTTGTTATATTGCAATGTATTTTCTTATTTTTTATTGCCTGGTTTGTGTGACCCTGCCAATATGTAAAAATGATTGTTGACAGTTTCTTTGGTTTTGTTTTATTATAATGTAATTTATGGGATGCTGAAAGTCTGTAAGTTACTTGCACTTGACTGACATTTCTCTGAGAATCAAAAAATTGCTGTGTATACTTGACTGAGATTAAAATGGGTAGACTGTGTATAGCTGTATCCTGCTTTCAAAGTGCAGGATTGGAAGGCTTCCATTAAATTGTTATTTTCAGATATTATTAGCTCCTAAATCAGTTAATATAATTTCTTTCCCATAATGAATGCACAGCATTGTAAGCCTAAATGCCATATTTTCTATTGATCTATTTCCACAACCTGTTTAGTGAAATAATTAAAATGATCTACAAGGCTGACCCAATATCTTAGTGGTTTAGTAAATCATGTTGCTGTGTGGGAGGCTCAGCTAGTTTTAAACTCACAGCTCTTGGCAGCAGCAGGCCCTCGGAGCGGAGCTGCAGCGAGTGCCGCGCTGTGTCTGAAGGTGCGCTCACAGCCGGTCCGCAGAAACGCCTCTGCCGATGCTCAGGGAGAACACGGGGCTCCAACTGGTTTCTTCACTCATCGCCTCTGTTCAAAGTAGGAAAATGTCTTGGTGCTACTGAGCCAGAGCAAAATTTGAGCTGCAGTCTGCAGGTAACCTGTCTTCACTGGCAACTTGAACGTCCCTGGTTTTAACCCCCAAAACTGATCCCACATGTCTGCGGCAGCAGCGAAAACGGGGGCAACTGTGGGGCTTGGTATTTTTACATGCAAAGCATGTGGGAAATTATTATTTCTATCTTTTTTGGTTGTTTTAACTTGCAAGAAGAGGACAACTATAAAGACAATCTCTGTTTCAATGCCAGGGTTGTGGAAGGGCTCAGTAGGATTCAGTAGTGTCAAGAAAGAGACACACTAAGGCACACCCCAAAGTTTCTTAGAATCTCTGGAAGTCCCTCTGGTCATCTCAAAGGGGCACAGGTAACTCTGCAGGCAACAGGCAGGGCTACATTACGCCAATCTCCCTGGCACAGGAGCCCTCTCCTGTGTACAGGCCCTCCTGACTCCTCCAGGTCTCCCACAGCTCTTACAGGTAAACACACAGGGCTAAAAGGTAGGACTTGCAAAATACTCCCGTGTTAATTCCAAGCTGGCCTCCAGCTGTTACAGTAGCACCAACAGGGATGGCTCAGAGCAGGGGCAGGAGGACATCACAGCAGTGCCTGGGAGGAGTAGCAGCCAGTCTCTGTAGCAAGAGTAGCAAGAACAAACTACATTTAAAATACTGTTACAAAAAGCTGTTAGCAACCCTCTTTTAATGAAAAATAGGCATATCGACAGCTGCAGTCTGAACAAAAGAGACTCCATTGACTTCTGTGGGACCAGGGCACTGGCTGCAGTGTGAGCAGTGTGCAGCCAGGGCCAGCCCTGGTGGGGATTGCACCCCGCAGGGTCCTGCTGGGCCAGCCATGCAGGGAGGGCATCCCTTGGGGACTGTCATAGTTTAACCCCAGCTGGCAACCAAGCACCATGCAGTTGCTCGCTCACTCCCCTGCAGCGGGATGGGGGGGACAATCGGAAAAGTGAGAAAACTCATAGGTTGAGATAAAGACAATTCAATAGGTAAAGCAGAAGTCACACATGCAAGCAAAGCAAAACAAGGAATTCATTCACTGCCTCCCAAGGGCAGGCAGGTGTTCAGCCATCTCCAGGACAGCAGGGCTTCAGCACGCATAACTGTTACTTGGGAAGACAAATGC
The DNA here is from genome assembly GCA_035590215.1 of Microhierax caerulescens. Classification (NCBI taxonomy): domain Eukaryota; kingdom Metazoa; phylum Chordata; class Aves; order Falconiformes; family Falconidae; genus Microhierax; species Microhierax caerulescens. Next base: position 9,450,404 of record JAVJGJ010000033.1, read on the forward strand.
CATGACTCTGAACATTCCCTGCTTTCTTCTTCCCCCAGCTTTCTATGCTGAGCAGCACAATGTCATACCGTGTGGGCTACCCCTTTGGGTCAGTTGGGGCCAGCCATCCCAGCTGTGTCCCCTCCCAACTTCTCGTGCACCCCCAGCCCACTCACTGGCGGGACGGGGTGAGGAGCAGAAAAGGCCTTGGTTCTGCATAAGCACTGCTCAGCAATAATGAAAACATCCCTGTGTTATCAATCAACACTGTTTTCAGCACAAATCAAAAACACAGCCCCATCCTGGCTACTGTGAAGAAAATTAACTCTATCCCAGCCCAAACCAGCACAGGACATGTGCAAGCAAGAAGGTCACAGACCTCCATCCTGGGCCATGACAGGAAGGACAGAGCCCATTGCTCTGAAATCAGTCAGCATTTGAGACACCATTTATAATGTCTCCACTTGCAATCCCTGAGCAAGCCTTCAGCATCTAGTACCTTTTTTTTTTTTTTAGTTCTATTCTTTTGCATAATTATACAAAGAAAACACAAGTGTCCTATAAAAACTTAAAAATTTGAAGACAGCTGTTGGACACACTTTGCAGCAGATGTCATTATCTTCCTTCCCTGATCCTAACCCACCACCATTTCTATTTTGCTTTAAATGGACCAGTAATTTCACAATACAAATTCAGCTGGAACTATTCTTTTTGTTAAATAAACTTTACCCTCATGCTGACTGCTCCAGGCTCTGAAAAGAAACACTTCTTGCTCGTGACTGTTCCAAAACATAGGTCTGAAATTCAGAAATAAATGTTGGTAAATGGGCTGTAATCATACTGAAGGGCAAGCGAGTATTCTTCTTCTAAGGCAGAAGAAAATAAAGGAAAATCTGCTTTGCTTCTGCTGCCTCAATGCTAGTAATTTTACAGATCAAAGGACTTTTTTAGAAAGAAGCCTGCTGCGCTGCACTGTGTGTTTCAGAGCTGAAATACCTATAGTCATGCCCTTAACGCCACACTTGGAAGTGTAAACGGGTGCCCCATTTCCACCAGTGCCATGCACCCAGCAGAACCCCGCGCTGCTGGCAGCGGAGGGCCTGTGCAGTGGCACACACCACCAGCAAGCCTCAGCATCTCTGGACTCACTGCGGGGTAGAACTCGCAATGCTAACGGCACATCCATCCATTATCCGCTAATGCAGGCAGCTGGGCACAAGAGCCCCAGCGATGTCAGGTGAGAGCTTGACAACTGTGACAAGGATAATTGAAACTGGACACGAGGGTCAAAAATGACCTCAGAGAGGGACCGTAACACACAAACACACGCTGCCCGTGCATGCAGCAGGGTCACAGTCCTCTCACTGCAGAAAGCACCAGCATCTCCCCCGCTTCAATGTCTGCCTAGCCTCAGTTATTTCACTTCCAGAGCAAGACAACCACAAACCAGAATGAGCTGGGCAGCTCTGTCAACAGTTAGTGTCACATCGCTAAAGCTGATGGGGTCCTGAGCAGAGACCTACTCACTGCCCCAAGCCCAGATGGCACATGCCGCTCTGCTAGTGATCACCAGCACACTTTTAATGACAAGTCAGTCCTTTCCTGCACCTCCGTGCACTTACCAAGGCATCCTCAAGCCTAGCGTGGTCTCAAATAACCGCTGTTTTTCCTGTAGGTGCGATCCACCACTGCAGCACTCCTAATTTCACACTCATGTAACTCTTAGAAATCCTTTTAAACCACACCAACACAGAGTGACTCAAGCTGAAGCTATTTGCTAACAGGGGCTCTGTACTTACTGAGCTGTGGCAAAGCAAAGGATCCCCTGGCAGCTGTCTGCAAATGTGGTTCAGGTCAGTTATAAATCTGTGACTAGTTAATTTTGTTTAGAGGACCTGTTCCAATTAAACATTTTCTCTCTCCCATTCTCACCCACTGTTCTGTTTTTAAGAAGTATAAGGTGCTTAATAATCTCTACCACCTGAAATAATCACTAGCAGGATGAAAGCTCCCCCCCTCCCACCCCTGCTATTTTTTCCCCACTGCAAAATGTATAAATTAATCTCATGCTATAATTAACATATATTGCTGAGGCAAATGAATTGGCATCTCCGTGTATATCTATTAGCTTCCAGCATTTCCTGAGAGGGGCTTTCATTTAATTACCAGCCTGACAGGCTAGTTCACTCCAGAACTGCAGCCGCATTTATTACTTTTATCTCCTTGGACACCTGCCTCTCTCTGTGGTTTATCAGATTTCTACTGAAGAGAAGAACAAAAATATTTCTATTGTATCAGGTTATTGTTTCTTTAAAAGGCACTTACAAAAGCACTGACCTCAAAGAGGGGGTTTTTGATTGGCTTGGATGGGCTTTTTTTTTTTTTTTTTTTTTTGGTCAATTATCAAAGCTATCCAGCAGCTTTAACTCCCTCACTGCCCCACCACACACCAGCAGTTCAGAAGAAATCAGGTTACGGACAGGGAGCTGAAAGCTGACCACTGCTCATAAAGACCTTGCCTGCAGTGGGGGTCAGAATGCTCAGATGCTGTGACTGCTCTTCACCCTCCCACATATAAAGACTTCAAGTGGAAATGCCATGAGATGGCCCAGTGCCCTCCACTGCACTCCAGTAAGAGGGGTCTGCCTGAATTCCTTCTGATGGTTTGGGCCACAGTTTATATTGTCATTGATTGAGAAAAAGCTAATGTAGATACAAGGAACATTATTTAAAAAAAAGAAAATGCTGCCTGCATGCATTACAAGCATAGTCACACCTGTGTGACTACTGACTACTCCGTAACAGCTGGGTAAAGCGGCTGTTACCTCTTGCTGCCTCAGGCAGCAGCCCTGGACACTGCCAGTTCAGGCGTTGGCTGTAGCAGCAGAGCTCATTCAGCCCAGTTTCAACTGACAAATGCTTTTCACTTGTTTTCTCTGGGCTGCAGTACCTGAATTTGTGGAGACACACGCCCCCCTGGGCAGGACTCTCATGAGCTGGCATACTGTGACAAACACCTTCCAACCAGTGGGACCTGAAGCTACGTGGTGCCTTGGCAGATGAGACCTTCATGCCTGTGGACTCAGCAATGCCTCTCTTTCTTTGGAGAAGTGCAAGCTGACTCGTTTCATTTAAAAAAATTGTTCACTCCTGCTTGCCTAAGTGTGTTACTTTGAAAGAGTGTGGCAGCAACAGGGCCTTGCCGATAGTGATGCCTTTGAGAAAGATGCCTCATTAAAGAGGAAAAATGAGAAATTTGTATCTGTTTAATTAATGAACCTTGTCAACTTCCTTGGGATTTCATCCCAGTCCCTAACTCCAGGCACGCTGGCTGTTTGGCATGAAGTGCCTGCTGGCTGTGAGCTGTGCAGGAGGCGGCTGCACTGCAGACACCGCCCTGGATGC
>JAVJGJ010000033.1:9453887-9490900 GCA_035590215.1 Microhierax caerulescens
ACACCGCCCTGGATGGCTGAAGCCTCCTGCTTCGTGGGTCAGGGCGGCAACGGCAGCCCCTGTAGTCCCAGTGAGAGCCCCTCTGAGATGGAGGGTGCCCTCTCCCCCAACTCTGACCCAAGCAGCTGGGTTGAAGCACTCCATGGGAAACAAAGCAAAAGATACTTCAGAGAAACAAATTATTTTTAACATAAGCCTTGTGCAAAACATGCTTCTTCCTGCCACCTTAGCCCTAGTGAAAACTGCTTGTGTCCCTCCAGAGCCCTGTGGCTGAGTTACACATAGCATATCTAAAACTTACGTTTAGGAGCTCACTGCGTGTGGGTGGTCTGGCAGGGACAGGAGGTTTGGAGGTGACCAGAGGAAGGACGGTGGCTGACAGTGATGCACAAATACTGGAGTAGCCACAGTACTGCAGCACCAAGCTCTGTGAGCTATCACTTTTCCCATTGCACTCTATCACAAATAGTAACGTGCAGTACGCAGTAACACATTTTTGGCCAAAACTGACTTACCATGGGTAAAGGGCCAAGACAACTAAACCATATCACACAGGCTTGCACAATTTGAGAAGCCTTTTCTAGAAAAAAGTCTGAACTTTTTTTATTAAATATAATTTACTTTTGCGCCTAAAATCTTTTTACCTGTATTATTTTTAGATTTTAATGAATTATGTTAATTTTATGACGTTTAACCAAAACCTACTATAACTCCAACGACTATTACTACTTTGTAATTTATCATTTTCAATACTCATTTTGCATCATACATCCCTATCACATACAAACCAATGTTAATTATGTTTTAAAATAAAATATTCAGCAAGATCTAAATGAGACTCAAAGCACAGCAAAAGTAATGACCGTAAGACAGACTGTCATGGAATTATACATGAATGCAGAATGCTAGTATTAATTAGTAAATACAAGCTGCTCAGGAGCAGCAGCAGCGCCTGCCATCCTGATGCGCGTTTGGATCACGCACAATCTCAGCAGGCAGGGAAACAGAATGTCAGCTACTAAAGCCTCAGCTTTCTGACTCCTCATTACTGTTTTGGGTAGCAAGCGTTGCTTTTTTACAGTTGCTCTGCAAGGCATGGCTGGGTAGTTGCAGCAGTTATCTCCAAGTATTCTAGGTCCGCTCATCTTTTTAATATTTTAAGAAGGATATAGCTTCTTATTTTGATATAAGAATATACTGGTGTTGAAAAAAGTGGCCTCCTTAACTTGCAGTGAAATTGAATTCCTTCAAAATCCTCTTTCCACTGATAATCTTACTGTGATGCAGAAAAGTCCAGTGTACAAGGGAACCAGAGTCCTGCACGCTACAAAAACCTGAAAACAGCCACATTTCTTCCAAAAGAGGAAACAGCTTTTAAACTTCTTTTTTTTTAAAAAAAAAAAAATAATGAAACAGTTAGTTGAATTATAACAGCACGTAGCCATACGTACAGAATATTCAGAGCGGACAGCTGGCCCCAGCCCGGTCTCGGGCTGCCCCCTAGTGAGCGCAGCCTCCGCGCCCGGCCTTCCCAGCACTTCTCTGCACTTTAAATCCCGGCTTTTAAATCATTCACGTTTTCTGAAAGCATTTTGGGATTATTATTTGACTTCTGCTTTCTGTGCCACTAAGGTATATTTTGATTACATTTCCCAGCGCTTTCTTGGTTGCTTCCCACACCGAAAAGCCAGTCTATTTTACTGACCCTGAAGCAGCAGCTGCAATTTGAGATGACAAGGAGCCAGGACTGTACAGAAATAACAAACCTTCAGCTGGAAGGAATAGCTTAACTGCTGGAGGGGACAGGGACACACATCTCGTCCTAATCCATGAGTTAAAGATGAGCTGATCAAGCAGAAAAACTCATGGAAAAACATATGGATAAGAAACATTTGAGGGTACAGGGTGCATCAAAAGATGACACTCACTGACCAGCCACAGCCATCTAAAACCAGTCAAATCGACCCATGACACAAGAGGATGGGCTTCCACACACAAGCTTTCCTCTAGCAAACCTATGCTAACAAGAAATGAAAATTCAGGCTCGTAACACAAATAAAGTTCTACCCACCTGGCTGAATGACAATTTTCACCCTGTCCACCCACCGCCATGACCCTTTCCTAGACCAGCTTTGCCAGGGAACCACGCACACCCACCCCTGAGCATGTGCCACACGCCAGTGGCACATCAGCATGGCCCCGATGCGGCACAGCCAGAGCCCAGAGGACGGCAGGTACGCAGGGTATGGTCAGCCACGGCGCCCTACAAACACCGGCACAGAGGGGCTCTGTGCTCCCTGCCAGGGCCAAAGGAGCCATCAGCAGGAGGAGGCAGCCATGGAGGGGAGGCGAGACACAGACAGGACACAGAGGGACAGCCGCAGGACCTACACAGGCTGCTGCACACTGCCTCAGCCCAACCGCGGGAAAGGGGGTGGAAATTGTATTAGCAGCTTGATATTTGGGTAGAGGAAATCAGATCAGAGGGTTTTAAATGGAAATTATTTTCCCCAGTACAGATGTCCCTAGGGACCAAATTCAGCTGCTAACACAATTTGACCAAGAGGAATAAACTAGGTTAACAGTTGGACTTGATGATCTTAAAGGTCTTTCTCAACCAAAATGATCCTATGATTCTATATTGATTCTGAGAGCTCAAAGGCTTGCTGAGACAGACCTTCTAGAGAATTATGGTATTTATTTCTTGTGTCAATGACAATCAGCAAAAGCGTAATAGCAATTATAGCCCAGTCACTTTTTACACACAAGTTAACTTCACATACTTCTTTTCATCTCTTGCTTCAGTTCTTAATTACTTCCTATTTAAAAAAAAAAAACCACTGACCTTCTATTCTTGCATCACACGAGTATCATTATTTACCGTCTTTGATCACTGTGCATCTCAAGTATTAGCTTTCTGTGACTGTCAAGATAAAGCTTGCTCTATAATCGCGCAGACATTTGCTGGGCTTTCCCCAGGACACTGCCCTCACCTCGCCTGGCCTGCACAGTTTGTTTCCCCACCACTGTACTTTACCTACAGGTACAGCAATACAGCCCCCTAGTGCACACAGTTAGATTGCTTCAAAGTTGGGCTTTTGCGTAGGTTTTATTAGTATTATTTTTAGAGAGCAATAAATAAAACCATACATAGATTTAATAGAATAAGAAATGCCAATGTTGGCACCTATAACTTGGTATTAATAATATGTTAGGGATTTATATCCCTATAAACCTATTCAAGGTGATTTACTTGAAGTAAAAAGCTTCAAAAGCCTAAGACAAGTGGAGTGGGTGATACTGCACATTCGGAAACATGCATTATAATTATTTTGCTTATGTATCCCCACCTCATTTGATATTAACATTTTACCCATCTTTCCTCATTTCTCTGAGCCTTATCCACAGTGTCTTTGCTTATCTCTGGTTTCTGAGTTTCTTTGCCCATTCTTTTTCATGTTTATTTGATGGGAGTCTTGACTCCTGACATGGAGCCTTCTTGCTGGGACACACCAACGTGCTGATCTTGCTCCCTCAGACATTATATCTGAAGATAAATTGGGAAATGAAGATGTAGAGCTGTTGGAAAAGACTGGCTTCCCCAGGCACCAGTTTAGCCTGGATCATTGGATTTACAACACCAGCACCGCCAACACTGATTTGACTATTAATCCCTGAAGTGCCCTAGAAATTGCAGCATAAATCCAGTGAAGGAGCACTCATACGGCCCTGAAGACCCATAGCGCTTATCCTGGTATTCCATTCACGAAAATTGATCTTTTTGTAGTAGCAATGACAACTCAAGGAGTCCACGTTGCGTAAAACCAAGAGACCTGCTTGCTTTGGCAACGTACTTAACTGCCAGGAGGTCTGTGATACAAACCAATCAGTGCTCACACTTAATACTCTGCAGAAACTGGCCCTTTCTTCTTTATGCACATATAGAGACCTACAATTGTTAGAGATCACTCTAGCACCATTGTGCTCCACAGCAGCACTCAACAAAATCATTGTGTTTCCTATACCCTGCCTCAGTACCTTGCTCCCTAAGTATCCTTTATCAAGCAGTGCTTAATTACCCGCTAAGCCAATATTCCCCTGTGACAAGAATATAAACCTCTTCTGTATTTGGAGAGCCATCATGTCTGAGCAGAGGGCAGCACGAGTTGGGACTAAGCGGGCAAATAAAAGGAATTGCCTGCTCTGGTTTTAGGGTATCTCTGTGTTGTACAGCAAGCGGGACCTTGTCCTATCCCAGGAGGAAAGCAGCAGTGACATACCAGAGGAAGTAAACCTCAAAGCAAGCGGCATCTTCACAATTTTTTTTACTTTGATTGCAAGAAACTTGGGAACAGATTTTACACAGCTCTCATGTTGCTGGGTGTATGATTACAGGCACAGTACAGTAGCATATGCCACAGCTACTGGGGACAGCTGAACAGGAGCATGCAAGAGCCAGGTACCTGCAATGACACCAAGGGCTATGGCTGGAGAAGTCTTGAAGGACAGACTGGGAACAGGAAAAAACTCCATCTCTCCTACCAAGAGAAGTGAGATGGGAAGAACCTTGGAGGGGGACAGAGAGGACCTGTGCCTGCCCATGCTTGGCCAGTGGCTGGTTTTAGCACCATGTTTGTAAGTCCTGGGTGGGGGAGATCTGCAGAACAAATGGAGCAACAAAAGGCGGAAGGTGAGGGGGCTTCAGGATGGAAAGGTGGAAATGGATGTCCCAGCACCTCTGATGGGAGCAACTGAAGATTAGGGAGAAGAAGTGAGGGTTGACTTGTGCAGGCTGCCTGTCACAATGAGCATCTAGACTATAAAGCAATGCTGTTACTATGAGAAGGACACTAACAAATCAATACTCAAACAACAGACTTGTCTACTCCAAGAGTACGTGATCATACTGAAGCAGTGAATGACTAGAGAAAATGAAGGGCCCTGCATTAGAGTGTACGATTGACAAGACTTTTTTTTTTTTTAAGAAATTTCTCCATGATAGTAACTGAAATATCCAGTGCTCAACTTTACTCTCGCAAGTTAGAGAATTTGTTAGCGTAACAGATAAATAATAGCCAGATTTCATTTTGTAAGACTGCTACTTTGATGCTGGCTGGAAATACTGTTAACTTTGCGTCCTGATCTCTGCTGAAATAAACCTGTGATGCATAATAATACTAACATGACTTTTCAGACACCTAATAGAAGTTACAGGTATTAAATGTTCCCTATCTAGCTTAATGTAAATGTCTAATCTAACAACCTACCCCGACCTCAGCGTCCCCTTTTGTAGAACGTCATGGCTGCAGTAATCAATGTCACTTCCCAGTTTTACATTCTTTTCTTTGGATTTTGATCTTAGCAATGGCTTCCCTCTAAACCACAGTCCAGCAGAGTTCGTGATTTATGAGGGACACTGTGCTCTTTAGGACCCCAGGGCCAACCATGTTAGGAAATAACCCAGGAATGCTGGTATATGCAGGGAGGCTCCTCTTCCCAGGACACACAGGGATCTTGGTTACCTCTAGCAATGCAGCTTCTGAAACGTGAGGTTAAAGCTGGGATTTATTACCCTAACCAGCAGTGCGGAGACAGCAACAATATGGTATTTCTTATGATGCACTAAGTAATACAAACTCTCTGTAAAACCTTTTTAGCAAGCAGAATCTAATAATTCCCCCTCCCCCCCTTTTTTTTTTTTATTTAATTTTCTGAAAAGGTTTTGACATCCCTTTTCTTTTGTCCCTTGTGACTCTGTCATGCAGCTGTCAGGCAAGGAGGAGGAGGCTGGGCTCCCCCGTCACCAGAGCTGCCTACACCCCGTACAGCTGGCGAGGGGCACCAAGGCTGGCACGAGGGACATAGGACTTGTGGGAAAGTCTGAGCAGTTTCTTTAGGTCTGGCCTCAACCCGGGCTTAAACAGCGCCGGGGGGCCGAGCCCCGCTCCCCCGGGGGGGCCCTCACAGGCCTCTCTCTAGCTTTGGCAACTCTGAGGCGCCCTGCGAGCCTCACAGGCGCCGGGAACTACCGTGAGGTATTTTTAGCACATAATAATTAGAGGGGGTGGACAAAAACCACCAAACCAAAACCGCCGTTTGTTGTTTGCTACCTGGAGCTCCCTCCCCGCTGGGTAACGCAGCCGGCCAGCCCCGACCCGGCGGGCTCACCCGGCGGCCAGGAGGGGGCGCCCTAGGGCCAGCCCGCCCGCCGCGCGGGCGCACGTCACGGCGAACACGTCATCCACCTGCGCCGGAAGCGCCGCCGGCCGCCACGATGGAGGGTGAGCGCCGGTGGGCGAGCGGGGCCCGGGTAACGGCCCGCTGCGGCCCGGGCCCCGGCTGACGGCCCGCCTCACTCTGCCTTGCAGGGGAGCTGTACCGCCGCCTGCCGCCGGAGGGGACGGGGGAGCTGCGCCTCCAGGTACCGCCGCCCGCGGAGCCGCAGCCCAGCAGCACAGCCGGCGGGGGCGCCCCCGGAGCGCTGCCGGGGATTCCCCGGCGGTTTCAACTCTCTCCTCACACGGTCTTAACACAGACCCTGCCGGGAACCGGAGGCACGGGGTCGTTCCGGCGGACGAGGTCGGTCCCCCGCCGCTTTCGCGTTTGAACGCGCCCTTCCAAGCTAAATGCGAGACCCGGCATTTCCGCACGCCGGCCAAGGCCAAAGCCGGGGGCGGGGGGGGGCGCAAGGGGCGCTGCACGCCTGCACTCGGCCCTGCGCACGCGAGGTTTCGGCACGTGAACGTTTTGACCATTTACTATTCCTTACGTATAGAACCAATTCCTATGGCAACTGTCAACAGGATAAAACTAGTCGTCAGCAAGTCCTTCGTTTAGGTAACAATCAATATTTTGAGCTATCTTTTTGAAATATCTTTAGCCTCAGGGACCAGAAGAGGCCAAAGCATTTGTAAATGCCTTCCTGAAGCGTAGTATGCCAAAAATGAAAGATGAAGCTATCCAGGATATATTAACTCGGAAAGCTGTTGTTCTTGCGCATTACTCCAAAAAAAGGACAAAGGAAAAGAGGAAGAAAACAAAAGGTTTTACCGCCAAGCAAAGGCGAGACATGCGCCTTTTTGAAATTGAACCCCAGCAGCAAAGGTAAGATCTTAAATATGTTCTTTGTGTAGTAAAAGTGGGAAGTATGTCAGAAGCACATAAAAGCAGTAGTATGTACGTGTGGACACTAACCCTTTAGCACATAAAGTCAGTCTGAGACCCAGTGGCATTTCACCATGAGAAAACTGTTCCCTTCTTTGTATAGTTGGAAAATTCATTTCTGCATCTCTTTCCTTTTGTATACCTAAATATAATGAGAAATCAAACCCAAATACAGCCACCTCTGATTGCAGGTTTTGAAGTTGGACTGCCTGTAACCAGAGCATCAAAACACTGCATCAGGTTCCTCAAACTAATGCCCACTGAATAAAGCTTCAGCTGTTGCTAACATGAACTAAGTGGGGAGATAAAAGAGTAGATAGAAATCTCTTCAGTCTTAGATGTAGCCCAATCCTCTAAAACACCTCACCATTTTGGGCTGATAAAGAGAAGCTTTGTTTTTTTAATAAAGCAAACCTGGGTTTTGGACCAGCTTACCTTACAGGTTAAGTTATGAGAGCACATTACAAAACTTACAAGTGTTAGTCTTAACCCTGTTGGAAATACAGATTACTTCAGGAATCAGCCAGTAGATTTTTTGATAGTTAAATTCTTTTTGTCTTTTTTTACTGCAGATACGCCATCTTTCTACCACTACATGAACTCTGGAAACAATATATCCGAGACCTATGTCATGGACTTAAACCAGATGCGTAAGTTGAGATATTTTAAAATTAGTGTGGTTTTGATTTAGTAGATACTTCATTACTGCTTGAAACATCATAGTTACTTAGTATGTACTATTTCTGTACATTGACCATGATTTCAATAGTCACAGTCCTGTTTTGTAAGCCTGACTTCATATCATTTTATTTCCTTTTTTTTCAAGGCAACCACACATGGTTCAGAGCAAACTGCTAAAAGCTGATCTCCATGGAGCTATTGTTACAGGTACTTTGTTTTCTTTTCTTTTATGAAGTCATCTGAAGTTAAGCACACTCCTTTATTTCAGGTGCTTATTTTAAAATTCTTTTCAACATCATTAACTCTAGAGTCACAATAATTGAGACCACAGGTTGATGGATTCTTTCTCTACCTACCAATGCTAATTACTCTTCAACTGCATTTGAAAAATCATGTTGTTAGTTTCAAAGATTAACTGCAAGTTTTACCAGTTATTACTGTAATTGCATTATTTCAGAATATTGCACACCAGTTTTTAAAATAGTGAGTAGAAGAGTAAATAAACTGCCTGCATCTGAAATTTTATAATACATATATATTTCTGTTCCTTCAGTCACAAAATCAAAGTGCCCCTCTTACGTTGGGATAACAGGAATCATTCTACAGGAATTTAAACATGTCTTCAAAATCATCACTAAAGAGGACAAATTGAAAGGTAAATTTCTTCAGTGCTTTTCTCAACTTGAATAATCAGAAATTTCTTGAATGCATTATTCATCTTACACCTCTGTATTGTTTTATATCAGTGCTTTCGATTTTTTTGCTTAGTGGCAGAAGTCAGTATCTTTACTGACCACTTAACAGCCCAGTATCTTGCCAAAAATGTAAAAACAAGCAATTAAAAAAAAAAATGCATTTCCAGTGAACGCAACATGATTATGCACATGGCTTATTCATCTGCTTCATACAAGATGTTCTCTGCAACACACATGCTCCTGCAGGAGGACTAACTTGTAATTAGTTTAAAATTTAGAAGGGTTTGGTTATTTTTCTTCTCTTGGTAAAGCATAAAAACCTTGAAGTGCGGTAAGCCTCAAGGCTACATGTGAATAATATCCCCTGTACATCAGTGTATTTTCATAGGAGAGACTTACATTCATCCATATTTGTCAATTTCTTTCCTGTTGTATTTTCAGTTGTTCCCAAACTTAACAACGTGTTTAGCTTGGAGATTGATGGATTCATTTCCTACATCTATGGAAGCAAGTTCCAGCTTAGAGCAAGTGAACGATCTGCCAAAAAATTCAAGTTGAAAGGAACTATTGACTTATGATTTCATGGAAAATCAGAAGTATTAATAATTCTGCTAAACAGTCTGCTGTTTCCAGTTTAAAGACCATGTTTTCTGGCAGGTTGAAAAACTGAGCAGATAGGAAATATTTCTACAGCATTTCTTCTTACTTAAGAATGACTAGTATCTGTTGTCTTCAAAGCAGTCTCTCAGACTGTTGGACTTCGTTGTATGTTTTGTTAATTGTACATAACATTCTGGCTGTTACTAAACGTACACAGTTAGTATTGATTACCTGGCTTCTGTTTCAATGTGTAGCCATAAATCTGCACAATTAAAATTATATCTTGTAACTCCTCTGACATGTTATTGTTGCCTTCTGTATAAATTGGGCTTTATCTGCCTACTGTATGCTTACGAGACTGTAGGTGATGAGAACTGCTCTTTTCACTGTTCATGCCCCAATGTGAACATCTTTGCCTGGTGTAAGCGTATGCAAGTCCGTTGTTTCAACTGATAGGTTTTACCTTGACTATCTCCTTCCGCATGGTTAAGATTGTTACAGATAACATGTATGTGAATGAAACTACCATCATACTAAACATGTAGTGCAGCCCTGCAAGCTGTTTACCAGGTGCTTACTACTTTTAAGGTTAAATCAGATACGTCTATACTAGTAAACAGATATTGCCATGCCAGAGTACAGGTAACACAACACATCACATCATAGGGAAGCACTTGAAAGTAGAAATTCAAAGATGGAAGTGACCTCCATTCAATCTTGTACTTAATTACCCGCCACATTGCTTTATGAATATTTAACCTCTGTTCACAGCGCTTTACTTCAGCCTATTTATATACATAGACACAGCATCTATATTACACATTTTTAAAAAATACCTCTATTCTTACTAAAATATACATTACATACAATTTAAAAAAAAAAAAAAAGACTAGTGTGGACAACATTTAATTCATATCACTTGTTTGTAAGCGCTATATCACAAACAGAGGAAGTCAGGTGGGTTCATAGCATAAATCTTCTAGACTGACCAACCACCCTTCATAAAGCACCACTGGTGAAGAAGCTTCTAGTGTGTAAACCTTTTATAAATACTTGCTTTTTGCAGCAGTCTGCAACAGCAGTTGTAATGGAGACCCTATACTTGCACCAGCATTTGTTCAGCTTTGAGCGCATGTGCTTCACATATCCTCAGCCCCTTTGTTATCTCCTTTTTTTCCTATATTTTGTGGGGGGTTTATTATGTACCTCCATGATCCTTTTTTGATTGCTCAAATTACAATCTGTCACCAACTAGGTAGGTTTGACTTGTTTGGGAGGTGGAAGCAACCCCTGTATTTAGTCACTTAAATATCCTTCAGTTATAATAGAGCCTCTATGGCATTTATGGTGTAAAAGTAGCTTTCAGTTTAAATTATGAAGTCAATTTCAGGATCAAACAGAAGACCTTCATCTAGAAAAATTAGACATTCCATGTCTCCAAGCACTTGTAGGCAACAGAGACACTTCTTTAAAGAGAACACAGCTGTTCCTCATACACTACACCCAAGCCTAGTACTGGGCTTAGGAGGCCAGCTCCAGCTAGAGCTCTTAACTGGTTTGTGTGCACTGCAGTGTAGGTTATCTGCCACGAGCAAGCCATCACCATCACCGCCTCCAGCCCTCCCCAGTCCCCTATACAAACACCAGGTCAGCTGGCCTCCAAAACTCCTACTTCTTTTCTGGACCTGTTGCTGGGAGAGGTTACTACTACCCTTGAGATGGGGAAAACTGTTTTTGCTAGAGATATGTATTTTATACACAGAAATACAGTCATTTCACACCAGCAGGAAATCAGGAGAAAGAAACTCTAGGAAAGCTTTTGAAAATATGGATAGACACACTTAAAAGTGCTAAAGAGTAGAAGCTTTTTTCAATTAATTACATCTGTGAGGTAAGAACAAGATGTGTTAAAGTTGTTAGGCACAATTTAGTATTCTGCTTTGTACTCATTATTCCTCTGAAGGGTCTCTGAAATTAAATCCCTTGGTTTCCTGTGAGAGGTCAGAAGGAAAAACAAAGTTGTAGAAAGCATAAATCATAGCACAAACTTTCCTTTCAGGACAATGACCTAATTTTAATTCTGTTCATATTATTCAGTTTAACATCTAATTAAGGCATCTGTTAAATGCCTATAATATTAAATTAATAGGGGGAAATTAACAGAACTTTACTGGCATAGTCCAGTTAATTAACAATGATGTCTTAAATAGACATCATTAATGGGAATGCCATACAAATTGGAATTAGGCACAATCATGTTTAATTGTGCTGTGAAGGACATAACATATACATGGACAAACATGATACAACTTCCCATAGCTACTGGCATTTCCATTTTTTCAACTATTTCAGCAACCAAAGAGAGACAAACACCATCTAGCAGTCCCTTTCAATAAATAATAGCAAGGCATTCATTATTTATAGTGAAGAATGCCGAAGAGATGTTCAGAGGTCTCCTCAAAGTAATCACACGCTAGTAGCACATAAAGACAGATGACAAATGAAGAATAACAAGAGCACTGAACAGCCAACGCAATCAAGATGCCTTTACTGCACTTGGTAAATCACCTGAAGAGGCCTTTTTGTAATGACTCAGTGAGGTGTTCCAAACAGCCCCCATAAATCACTTAAGCTAAATCGCTCCCACAGACTGCAGGTATCATTGTTGACCCATCAGCTCCCTGAACCAAACCCCTATCCCATCTGCTTTCTCCAGAACATGGCTCTGTATTCATCTTTCACTAGAACACATTAAATTCCCCATTGCTTGTGAAGGAACTTCCTTAGGAACTGGGTAACATGAATATGACTGCTCACCAGTCCTCCCCTCCCGATTCATGACCATTTCCCATCTCTTCATTAGCTGAGACAGTAAATCTTCATAGATTTACTATTATAAAACTGGAGAACAAATCACAGCTGTCTTTAATAAGCACCTTCCTTCATATCTTTAACTCTACAAAAACCATGTTTGCTGCATGCAATTCAATAATTTTTATACCTGAACTCTCACTAAAGAAAAGGCTAACCAGGAAATAATGAACAACAATGAACAATACACAGTCTCACTATGTTACACACATTTCTGCTTTCCTATTTCTATAGATATATTTATAACCAATCTGAACTGAAACAATTGAAAACAATCCAGTTACTGAATAAATTACACTTTAGTAAAAATGGGAAAACAAACAAAACACCACATAATTTCTGCTTGAAACCTCAAAATAATTCACTGTAGAAAATTCTTGATATTAAAGCCAAGTCACATCCAAGAAAACACACTGAATTTTCTTTTTGAAGGGGTTTTTTTTTTTTTGTATTTCCTCTAAAAGATGGATTGCATGGCAATACAATGGAAACCCCCCAAAACCTCCTGGGACTGTCCTTGGGAAAATCATATTAAAATCACTGAAATCACAGCAGCATGAGCTGACATTAACTCTCTATCTTCAAGCCACCCAGTGTTTTAAAGAAGCATGAGAGAGAGCATAAAATTCTGATCCAGACTAGAGCCTTTCCTAATAAATTGGAAAGTCTTGGACAAGTTTGTCCCCCTGGCAGACTCGCTTTATCCATTTTAATATTTCACATCTGGAAGGACTTGTGTCAATGCAAGAGGTTAGAATGATTTCTAAGTCTCTTACAACCTTTGACCAAGCAACTCTTGTTAAACCTTAAAATAACTTGGAAAGGTAACACACCTTAAGTAGCTGCATTTTACAAAGTAGTAGTCCTGGTAAGGGCAACTAGTATTTTTTACTAGGATAATGCCCCTGTTGAACTGGAAAGGGACAGGATATGGCTATGCCAGGCTGGTATGAATTGAAAAAGGAAAATTCCTGTTCTCAGGTGTGCACATAAAAGGTAGGCAAACCTGGCTTAGCTATTTTCACCCTAATTTGCAAATCATAGATTTAGAAACCTTGACTGGAAACATTGGTGGCATCTTCTGATAGACAGACCAAAAAATGGCATGGGGTGAGAAAGAGTATAGAAGAAACAAAGAGCGAGCCAGCGCTCAAAGAGAGTAATAAAGGAAGAATCAGTGCGGTAGGGGAAACAAAGCCTGCAGAGAAAAGCTGCAGGTAATCACTACTGCAACACTGCTAATTCTGTGCATCCTCTGCAGACTTTCACTTTTCTAAGGAAAAAGATACTCCAATTTTACTGCAGACTGCACGTGTCACACTAACCAACTGGAGGCTATTGGCCCTTCTCCACATTGGTACTTTTTCTTCTGGTATTTTCTTTAACACCCCATAAATAAATATAAAACAGTCCTTGAGAAATGAACAAAAGCCACAGCATACCATCTACAAAGTACCAAAATTTTTCACTTTCCAAGGAATGGTTTCTTTAGGAATTTAACAGCATACTTTGGAAACAGTGAGCTTGCAATAGAGCTCTTGCAGCCAACTATGCCCACACCTTGGTGGGCATTTCTGTTAGTGTGCACATGCTGAAGAACCAGGGAGCACCACAAAGCTACTGACCAGTTTGCCATCAAATTTACATCTTTGCTTATAACTAAATAGCATCCTTTACCACATATAGCCAGAACAGTTCCACTTTTTTTTTCTTACAACTCCTCCTATTCCTACTAAAATTCACTTAAAACACAGCTGTGATGTCCGGCAGGACCCACTGTACTGCATTAGATCTGAGGCACCATCTTGTTCCTCTGCATCTGCAGCATATTTTCAGGAAAAGGAAACAATTTTTCTCAAAACCAGAGCAGCACTGCTTTCATCTAAACAGGGTGACTCCTCAGCCCCTTACCTGAGCAGTTATACTTGCCCATTCCCCAGTTACAAATCCCAACACATGCACAGACAGGTTTTCTAACAAAAAGTTCTGATCACCTTATCGTTCCTGCTGCAGTCATGGACACCTTCACACTGAAGACCACTGAACAGTTAATTCCTAGCTCCTCCCTCAGCACACACTACAATTTACCTAATAAATCTTCCTTTGCCTCCACAGCAACCTTACCATGGGTGATGCAAGTACAAGGCTTCAGCAATCCATAAGCTCTCTTTTGTGGCTCCAACAGCCCCATCTTCTTCAGCCTACACACCCATGAGGTTTGAGCAGTACCAGTGGGATAGAAGGTCCCCAATAACCAGTAACAGCTGCATCAGGCCAGCCTCCTGTACCATCACAGCTGAGTCAGATGCCCAATTAGCCTCTCAGGCAACACCAAAATTCCAAACAAACTCTCTTGATATGGAAAACACCTGAGTAGTTTGAAAGACTAACTGTTGTCAGCTTGTATTGCCTTCTTGCACTCCAGATGACCTCATTAGCACGCAGGGCCTTGGTGAGTAAAGCACATTAGTTGACCTCTATAACAAGTACTCACCTTCACACATCTTGTTAGACAAACAAAAACTGGATTTACAAATCTTGTCATGCTACCACATTAATCAGACCATGGTCCTATGTACCAGATCAAATTACATGTTGACAGCAGCTGAATCCATGGAATTTTGCAGAAGTTTGACCCACCTTTGCCTCATGCTGCCCTTCCTTCAATCTGTTACTCCTATGCCAACTCACTCCAGTTCTGAGTCACCTTCCCCACAGTATGTGATGAAAATGTGTTCTTTTAGTAAGGCAAAAATCTCCCTCAGTGTACTGGTTTAATTAAATTAGAAGTTCAAGCATCCACTGCTGCTGAAAGCAGTTATATCTGGCAAACACAAACTTCCTGGGTGGCCAAACAAACAGTATCTGGTGCTCTGCCCACAGATGGGCTTGGGCTTTGACACCTAGCTCTGCACACTGCCTGTTGGACAGGGATTATGGAAAACTACAAAGAACCCAGCAACATTTAGTATCTAATTAAGAGCTTTCCATGTCAAGAGAGCTCTCTGCTGCTTTCTATTACTGTATCAATCACACAAAGTACAGTACCTTATAACTATCAAGAAGAGAAAAAAAACTGAGCATACAGTTGACTAAAATAACATAACTGGTAGCTTTGAACCAGGATGCTGAAGGAGAAGAAACAACCTAAACTTTGCAGTCTATCCTGCCCTGCTCCCCAACCATTTTTGGGCTATTACTTTTTTCATTCTGCTATGAACTATGCTGTAGCACCAAACTTGCCAAACAACACTGCTTTACATGTTATTTTCATATACTTTTAGGCAGTGACCAATGTTCTAACAAGCTTCCGTAGACAGCTGAACAGCATGTTAAAAGATTTGCAGTTCAGGCCTGTCAAAGGAAATCTCTTCCCAGTGTATTAGTTAATAAATTCAGCCTTATTTCTTTCAGCTCTCAGAATGTGCTCCTAGCCTCATGACATACGTACATACTTTTGACTGAGACACTAAACTTAAAATATATATATATAAAAATATTATAATATAGTTAGAACATCAATTATAATATTCATGTAACACTTGCTAGGAAGTATGAAATTCTCAGAAATGCCGAAGGACTTCAGCTTGACCCCATAAATTGTAAATCAATAACCAAAATTGAATATAAATGCTAAAATCCTCATATGCTTGTTAAAGGCAAAAGTTAAGACTTCAAAACAGCAAGCATGACTGCACTCACTTCTCCATGAGCCAGGGCTCCTCAGCTGAGCCACGCGGCTCTGGGGCCCCAGGCTTGTAATAGAACAATTAAGAAAAAGTGCTTGTTGTGTCTGAGTCCAGCTGTCAAGCAGATCTCTGACTGCAAGTTCCTTGGCCATCCTCTAGTGTACACATAGTATCGGCACCAAAATGTACTCTCTTTAATAGCACTGTTACTCTGGGAAGGAGGGAGGGGAAAACAGGGTTGTGCACTTCTTGTAAATGTTAAAATAATCCCATAAATCTGAGTAAAATGAAATTTTTTTTGGTGAAATAGTCTGCAACACTCTGCCATGCATATTCTTCCTCTAAAGGACTATTTCAAAATTATGGACTCGGAAATGTTCAGCTGGATAGTTCTTGGGTGGCTGAGGTGCTCACTGAAGAATGTAAATGATGTAATAGCTATTGAACACCCCATTATATGGCTGCCTAATTAATGTAAATGATAGTTATGTCTCACTCACAGAGGATTATTTTACACGGAGGAAAATCTACTCACTGCCACAGTAGCCATTTTGATAGTTTTTATAGGAGCAGTTGCATTATGGCTTCATTGAGTAAAAGGTAAGTAGCCATCCTAAATAATGAAGATTGAAGGTTTAATAGTCCCAATAAAGAATCCTGCAGGTTTTTTATTTCAAAAATTAGAGTTTGATTGCAAGCGTATGATAATGAGAGGGAAAAGAGCACTGGCACGTGGAATCCTTCAGCAGCCCAGGCTCCTTGGGAACTTCCACTTCTTCTGCACAGAAATATAGACTAATAAGGACAGAAAAAAAAGAAAATAAGCTCTTCTTTACTCTTCATGACAGCATGTCCAAGCTCCAAGCTTCTCTCTGTGGCAACATTTCAGTGGATAAGGATATGTTGGATTGTGTCTGTTATACTTAGAAGGCTGACATTACTGGAACAGCTGCATATGGCTGATCATGTACACACAAATACCCTCAAATAATGTGAAGAGCCCAGCTTAGACCCATTTGAGTGATGATATACAGACATAAGCCAGCCTTGCAAACTTGTCTCAGAATTGTAGCCTATTACAGCTACTCTTTTTTTGCAAGGCAATAGTCAAGGGACTCAGCATTTCTGTTATGAGACCCTACTTCCAAGGTTATATATCAGAGATTATAACAGCTATAAAAATTCAAATGAGAATTAAAACTTGGCATGAGCATTCTCACTTGGGATCTAGTATTTTTCAAGCAAATCTTTCCAGGAAAAGCTAAAAGTTTACTTGTTCCACTTGTTATTTTAGGTGTCTACACTACGTAATTCTCAATCTAGATTCTTACACACTCCCCATTTCAGTACCCAAGTAATCTCTTTTCACAGCTGCATTTTCAGAATGGCAGTTCGCAGCTAGGACAATTGATCTGACATTTATTTCTCCAAACAGCAAACTTCCAAGAAGGGTTTTAAAAGAACTTCTGTTCCAAGGCAGCCATTTTTTTTAAGCAATAAAGCACCACATGCGTTTTAGCAAGTAAAAAGTGGCAACAACATTAACCTGAATTATGGTAACAATGACTACAAAACAAGCTGGCTGGGGATTTGCAAACACAATCTCCAGATGTCTGCAAAGGATCTGATTTATCAAACACACTCCAGGCAGGATTTGTTGTGCGTTTGTACTTCCTAATAAAAGAGGTCTGTAGTATTTATTTACTGTTAGTGTCATTGAAAGGTGCTACCCTTGTGACATCTTTCAGAAAGATGAGTAGATCCCTTTAGAATAATACACAGTATACAGACAGACCCTAGAAATTAAAGCTTGGAATCACCAATGAAATGAAACAGGATGATGCTGAAGGTTAAATATAGGGAAGGGGGGGAAAAAATCATAGGAATTGGAGGCAGCCTCAACAGGACACCTCAGGTACTGCCAAGGGGAAGCCCAATGCACCCTGGCTGCAACAACAGGTTAGAAATGCTAAACACAAACCATGGAGAACGCAATCATATTGTATCAGGACAGCCTGCGGCCATTTAAAATGCTTCTCTCTGTGTGGGGCCTTAAAAGCACCACACTGCAGAGTAAAGGCTCGTTCTGCCTCTGGGTTTGATCCATTGCCTTGTTGCTGAGGCCGTGATGAGAAGCCCTGGCTAGTGCTTACTTTAGGGATGATTCTTGTGATATGATTCCCTACCATATAGGAGCTAGACTGACAAGAACACACTCTTTCCAAGCAGACCTCCATATATCACTCCCCATGGATAAGTGCTGCATGCAAGTAACAAACTCATCACTTGTGTTAGTGGAAGAGTGGCACAAGGACAGACAGAAGCAGTGGGGACATTAAATTTACATTCCCTCACTTTCATTCTCACAGTTCTGCCATACAACAGTTTGGACTTAAAACTAATGCTTCATACAAAGCATACAGGGTCCCTTATATACTAGGCTCAATATCCAGAGGAAAGAGAAACATATGGGTACATGGAAACAAAATAAGTAAAACACATGATCCAAATTTTTGAATTTGCATTATAGTGCAATACCTCGTATTTGCAATGATATCATGATAATTACCTCTGTTTCTGGTTGTGTTGTTAGTTTGGTTGTTGGGGTGGGTTTTTTTTAAGGCAACAAAGTTGAGGCAATTCTTTAGAATTACTTAGAAAACCCAAGGCTTACCCAAAGAATGATAACATCTTCTGGCTTTGAACAATGACTTACTTCTGTTTAAAACAAAATGAGCTACTAAGGTGAACAGATTGAGTAATCAAGCTCAATTAAGCATGCGCAATATGCACTGTAACAACATTCACTGCTTGGTGAAGCAATAAAACAGCTTTATTTTCTTTTGACTTCTGGCAGTCTACCTCAAAGAACTGTTCATTCCTACTTCTACTCAACTAGCATTTCAGTGAAGATGTACCATGAATTTTAGCTACTTTGCTAAAGATACTGTTGGAGAGGGGGTAACAAAGAAAAACATCCTACAGCTACAAGCAGGTGACAGTATTAGCACCGACACAGATATCAGACTCCACTGGTATGGTTCATGCTACATGAAACCAATGAGATATTGAGCAGAGTTTTATTTTGGAAAACAAGCCACTTTTGGGGCTACACACTTAAGAGAATGTTTCAAAAGACAGTTTTCTTCCCATACAGCAGAACAGTTTGTAGCTTCACGAAAATGACATTAATAACTTGTGGCTCAGCTCTGAGGCACAGGTATTTTAATTTATTTATTATTATTGTTGTTGCTGCTGTTGGTTTTGTTGTTGGTTTTGTTGCAGCTAATAAAACTGCTACAGAAATCCCCTCACCTCTTTCTATCCCCAGAGCAAAACATTTTGCTTTGATACCAGAAGATGGAGCCACATGCTCAGTTTTAAAGTTTTTTCTTTTTTTTTTTTTTTTTTTTTTTTCCCACCCCGTTTTGTTACAAAAAACACCCATTAACCAGACAGTCTAGAAACTGCTTCCTTACCTTACATGAACTTGCCTGCTTACTGCATCTGTGTACTGCTAATCTGGTGCATGCCTTACTCTGTCAGCTGCCTTTCTCAGATGTTCCCATAACAACTGAATTTTCCTTACTGCAAATATATTTTCTGAATTGCCTACCATGTCAAAATGAAATCAGGAAACAGAACAAACTAAGCCAGACATTTCCAACTGCTAAAATGCCACACTTTTAATTTCCTTCATGAAAGGATATACTATTCACGGGAGTCATACATGTCCCAGAACCATCGATGTAATACTCTCATCTCCTCATCTTGTTCAAAGGCCAAATAAACACAGATATAATATTACGTTTACTCTGTGTCCTAAACCTTAAAAATACATGCTCAGATGAGAGAACAGGCTAAGCTTGTACTCTGCAAACCCTTCAGCATTGCTGCAGTCACCCAGAGTAAGCTGTGTATTTGATGCGACTGAAGTGTGCCTTTGCCCACCCCACCAGTACACTGCTGCCCAGCATGACCGGTTGCCACAGGGTAAGGCACGGTTGTTTTTTTTCCACTCTGTTGAAGGCCAACAAAGCCCCATTCTGCTTCAAAATCTACTTGCCAAAAAAAAAACCAAACCCAAACCCAAAACCAAACCAACCCAACAAACAAAAAAAAACCAACGACAACAAACCAACCAATAAAACCCACAACCTGCAGTGGGAGATGCTCTACCATGGCTGCTCCCTCAGGCCTTGCTCCAGAGCAGCTCCCCCCCACTGCCCTGCAGATGTAGGGGCTCCACAGGCAGGGCAGGCAAGGAGCACTGCTGGTCTCCCTGCAGCTCCATGCTGAGCAGTGGGACAGCGCCAGTCAAGTCTAGCAGCAAATTTTCTAAACCCTTCCCCTTAAGCAACAGCACATATGCTGGTCCTACTGCATACAGCCATCTCCATGAATACATTAAACTGAAAAGAGCCTTTGTAAAATGACATACATCTGAGGAGAGGAGAAACTCTTCACTAAAGGTATTAAAGCCTGTCAGGGCTTTCCTTTGTTGGCTACTTGCTTGGCGTCAGCTCAGCTGTATAGCAGCCAGTCCTAGAGAGTTAGATCAAAGCAAGATAATGTCATTCCTAATAAAGCCAGCAGAGATCTTTCAGGTAAAAATGTTTATTGTTCAAGAACACTGTCAGGACCTTTCATGTCCTTTCCTAACCTGGCAGCATCCCAAGTTACTACAGAACTGTTTTAAATACACAGACTTAATTATTCTTTTTGCCACTTTCAGACTGATCTCAGGCAGCAGAAGCCTGTGACTGGCTTTACTTATTCATTTCCTTAGTACAGTGTTGTAGGCTCCTTTGTAACAAATCCTCCACCACAACACTTAACATATCTTTAACAGGACACTAAAAGTGAAGTCAGCAAAATGTTCTAGCAAAGCAATTCACCAAACAAAAAATATCATTTAACTTCAGTACAATCTAAACACGGGCCAAAGCATGCTGCCTCTGTAACCCCTAATGCTGCAACCTGCTGTCAGCAGTAAATAATTCACACGTGGCTTCAGCTCCCACCAGTACCTGGGGAACCTCCACCTGGTGGGGAAAACCAGAAGGGTGTGTAACACCAAGCAGAGCCCACAGTGGGTGAGATTGATACAAGTGGTCATCCTCTGTCCAGAGCCTACAGGTACCACAAGGCAGCTTTGGCATGTAGAAGAACTATATTAGTAATTACTAATAATTCTCAGCTTTTATTTAAAAAATTGTATTTGCAAGCTTATCTCCACCAATTAAATGCACCCTGAGGAGCAAATCTGAAGAAAATGTCTTCAGACATTTTTCCCCCATTTCAGTTCTGTGGCCAAAAGCCCAGTTACAGTTTTGACTCCCAGGATTTCTGAGCAGTGTCTCTAGAACTCCCTGTATGATTTTTGGACAATCACTTTAAAACTTGGATTTCCTTCCTTTGCCTGTAACATATAAATAATATTCAAAGTCCTCAAGTGAGCACTACATGTGGGAATCACTTTGGGGCTACAAAAGCACCCTGTAAAAGTGTAAGGGAGCTGTGGGCTGGGATGCTGAGGCATACCTCAACATGGACAAAAAGGATTTTCATACTCTTCCTGTCCAGTCTAGGTCCCACACAGAGCAGCCACAGCTGTAGCAGCCGGTCCTAGTCAAACTGCAGGAGGTGGGGAGATCTCAGGCATGAACCTGGTGCAGGCAGAGGCCAGCTGTGTGGCAAAACCACCGAAAGTGGCTGTACTATGCATCTACCAGGCTTAAGCCACATTAGATTACAAAACCCAGAAAGGACACCCAGGCACCACTTGTACAGTATGCTAGATGTATTCCAGATATATCACCTGCACCGTTCGTGCTCTCTCCCCTCAGAGAGAAATGGAAATCCCAGACAGAAACACAGGATTCCTTTTGAAGATCTGAACTGAAATGACAGCAAGCTGAGGAAATCTCCAGGAGGAAGCAGAAAAGGCCACACTGTTGATTGACTATTGTGTCTGCAAGATGGACAAGAATTTGAACTCCTTTCTAAGGAGATCAAACATATCACTTAATAAAAACAAGGCATCCTACAATGAACCTCTCTTTCCCATATTTATTTCTCTCTAAACACAGCAGTGCACAGATTACAGGAAATGGTTTTACATTTAACTTCAACCCCAAGTGGTAAAGAAACGGATTGTATCTCACAATGTAAATTTGCATCTACCATCATTTAATGGATGTTTTATACATGCTATGTACTACTGTGTTTTTATGGAAAGGCAAAAAAATTACTTGGGAATTTGTTTTTAATTAAGCAATAAGGCTCAATGGGGTACTGCTATCATGCAATAAAACCACTCCTGGGGTGTTGTGAGGCATTTGGTCCAGATGAGTGCTTCAAATCACCCCCAGATTGTGATTAGATGATTACTCCCTGGAGTTAATATTAGATGGTTCTCTCTAGAGTTGTCTTATTGCTATTATAAAAAGTCTTCAACATGGGGAAACTAAGTAGCTTTTGTGCTTGAAGAAGATGAAGTTCACAGTTTCAACTGTTCAGTGGCTGTCTGAGCTATGTGGGTCCCATAGATCAATTCACCTATTTAGCATGCGTGAAAGATCATCTCAGTGCATTTCTTTGACCCAAACTGTTTTACAATTAAGTGGCTTTCTTTTTTCTAGGAGATGGAAAGATATAAAGAGCAAACAACTCCAAAATAAAGCAATCCCAAGACAAGATGCTGAGGAATTTGGTTCTGGGATATATGTTACTGGCTTTATCTTTTTGTAGGGAATAATGAATCCTAATCACTACGATGCTAATTGTATTAATGAAGGCTAATGCATGCAGCAGCGGTAAGAGATCCTCCCAAGTTGCGTGCATGAGGAGGTACACGGCCCAAGGCATTTAGGGGGGCTCCCAAGCTAATTAATTCAAACAGCACCAATGGTACAGAGCCAAACTGCAGTGCCTTCCCCTGCCTCCCCTCAACTGCTCTTCAGGGTTGAGGTTAGAGAACAAGTATTTCCTTCTGAGAAAAGAAAAAAAGGAAAAAGAAAAATCAGAAAAAAAAAAAAGACAACCCAAAACCCAAAGCTTCCTGCATATTTCAGTATACCAGTAAGAGAGAAATCTCAGGAAATAATTAACTCTTGCAGGTCCCTTCTACTCCCAGAAAGGCAGGATGGTAGCACACACACATGGACAATTGTTGCACAGCCTGAGCTGAAGTACAGAGGAGAATGCTCAGCTCCTTCAGATGTCCTTCAATAGCCCACCACACACCTCCTATTACACAAATGCTGTCTGGTTTCTCAAGCAGGCAATAATTTTTACACTTCACAAATTAAGGCATGATCTTTTACACATCCTCTGCACCCTAGCCTGTGTCACATCTCATACCCTGCGCAGCCCAGGCAGCAATACACTCTCTAAAAGCAATAAACCTCTTTATCTAGTAAGACTTACGGTTCCTCCTTCAGCTCAGCACCTTTCCATTTAAAGATCCAGCATGCCAATGGATGGAGATCCCAGCCAAGCTGAGGTATGCTCTTTTGGTTTCCAGGATATCAGCAGAACACCTCAAGAAAAAACATACCACTTTCCTGTTTTCCCTTATATTTGAAGAACGCGAAAGGAGACGAGGATTTCCTTTTTTTATTTCCTTCCCCTTTCACAGAGCTCTCTGCACTATACACTCAATGCATAAAACTTCCCCAAGCAATCGCAGCAGATGTCTTCCTTCACAAAAGACATTGATGTGGGGCAAGTCACAGATCCCTTACAAAGAAATTATTTTTCCTTTCTGAGCAACACACACGCTCAGTGTGGGTAGCAGTTCCAAAGGAAAGAGATCAAAACATGTTCTACACTTAAACAGAAGCTATATCCATGGGCAAAGCAGGGTTTATGAATGAAACTCTTTATGTGTCTTTGACTACTCAATCATAGGTGAACACATTTACATCTTTTTAAATTAACTAATGATTATCACACTCTTGTTCCCTGTGCTTTTTCCCCACTTCAATATTTGAAATGCCTAATCTACCTCAGTTTAGTGTTTGAAATACCTAATTGTTCACCATGGTTTATCTTGTGCAATAAAAGCACACTCTGAATATGAGATCACTGTTTAAATACAACAGCAGTAGTAGGAAAAGAGTTCAGATGGAGAAGGGAATGGCATTATTCTGGAAGGAAGGCTGAGCCCAAAAGGTGCAGTACTCTCTCACAAAATGCTGTTAACATTTTGTGTTCTGTAGTATTACTATGTTCTGTAGTAGTGTTACTGCAGAACACTACTCAGAAACAGCAGTCTGGCAGCCTGCCAACCCTACTGCTTGTTTGTCAGTGCATACTCACCCATCCCACTCCTCTGAAGAGAACAGACTTCTGAGCTTTCTCTGTTGTATGTCCCTGTGCTGGGCAATTCTTAGGTGGAACCTGGAGACCCACGGCAATCAACCCACTTGATCAATCCACTCAGAAAATGAACACGAAGTTTATGCTGTTAAGGATTAAAGAATGCATGGGTTAGTGACACGTGAAAAAAATGAGACTAGGTAACCTGCATTAAAAAAAACCAAAACAACCTTTCTCACTGAACCAACCTAACTTCTTCCTTGCTTGAACCTGCTCACTTTTCAGCTACAAAATGCCCTTGCCACCTTCAACCCAACAGCTCACACGGGAGAAGCCACAGAGCTGTCACAGGGCACGTGGGCATTGGTGCTCTGGGAGGCAGGGAAAGGGCTGCCAGCATGGGAAGGTAACCATGTTTCTGCACCACAAGGCAAGGCGCACCCACGGTCCTGGCAGCAGCAGCTTCCCATGCCCGGCGCCAGAGGCCCAGTGTGCCCTCCTGACATCCACCGTGCTCCCACACTCTCTGCTTCACCCCGTGAGCATAAAACATGGTCTGTTCATGGTTTTAAGTTTCAAGTTTTATCATGTCTCCTGCTCACAGTACACTCCATCGTGCAAAATGGTACACACCAATGACATCATACAAAGAACATTTCAGTGATAAAACACACAGAGTATTTTAGTGTTAAGAAGGGGGATATAAATGGAACTACATACGACATGCTGATCCAAAACAGAAATTAAAACTCTTACCAAGATTTGGATCAGATCTTCTAACCACTTCTGTGATTACAGTTACAGACGACTGTGAAAAGAACAAGCTATTAAAACTGAAATTGGCTTAGCAGGGAAACCCCTAGCATTCCTCTCTCCCACTGTATGTTTCACCACTGCTATTTATCACTGAAAATTAAGAAGGGAGAAGCAAAATACCTTATGCCTTCACAGCACTGAGATCCACAGACAACTGCCAAAGCTTAACACAAACACCAGTATACAACTTAAAGATAACAGGGGTTGCAAATCCCTGTTGTAGTGCTGACTATCATGTGTCTTTTTTACTGGGGAGAACACACCCCCTTCTTTCTGGCTCCTAGAACCCAACCAAGAGCAGATATTGATTACATATTTATACACAGCATTTAAATGTAGCCTCTACTGTTTACCTGCTTGGTCATTATTGGTTGTTCAAGACTTCAGTTCCAACTCTACCTAAAGGCCATGCACAACACTGCACGTATGTGACAAGGGGCTGAAGGTCTGAGCAGGGAAAGGCAAGGCACAGCAAACACAAAGGCTTTTATGATGTAAAATTGCAACTTTAGAATCTCCAAGTGTGAGTGGGTTTGTGCTCCGTATGTTCGATAGCTTTTGTAACAATTACTGAGACTTTTGAGCTGGGACATGACCCTGTGGTACACGGGGCCATGGGTCAGGAGCTCTGGGGGACATTCCTCAGCCTCCTGAGTGATTCATGTTGAGCCAGAGCCCATTGCTGCTGAAAACAATAGCAAATAACCCACTATTCCTGTTTCAGTGATCAAACTGTGTGTGACCATATGTAACTCTCTAAGTTTCAGTTTTACACTCCGTGAGGAGGGTACAAACCCTCACACAGTTATTAGAATTTATGTTGCACTTCAAGATCCTTAGCATAAAGTGCTGCACACGTGCAAAGCACAGCAATGGCATTGTAAAAAGCACAGATTGCGTATTGCTTCCTTACGCAAAAGGCAGCGGAGCAAGCAGGTCTCAAGGTTGCTTGCAGGCATACTTTCATCACTCTGACAATCATTTTGCAGCCAGGCTCTCAGGAACAACTCAAGAAGTGGGTAACTTCCCGCACGTGGGCTGAGAGAACAGTCCTCTGAAACGGGTTTGTCTGGCGGCAGTCTCAAGGCATGTGGACTAGGGATATTTTGGAAACCCACATTCTGAAGTTTGTCTGTACCGACAGAGCTGAGCAGGGCTCTGATTTCTGCACTGTCAGACTTGGAAGCACCTCATTTTTAAAGCACGTAAATGATGCTGGTGGGGCTTCAGAGACACAAATCAATCACAGCAATTCATACATTTCTAAAATAGGCTGATTAGCTAAATCCACCAGGAGCCAGATCAGACAAGCATTCATCCCTCCATGCACACTGCACTCTCACAGAGGATAGGACAGAGGTTTTTCATGCTTACAAGTAACCCGTAAAATGAACACATGTAGACTTACTCACTCATTAAAGAACAGGAGTATTCCAAGCTCAATTCAATAAAATCTCCATAGCTAAAAGCTGCCTCATCCACTGATGAAATGCTCCATGTAGCCAATTAGTTAAAACCACTGCCTATCATGGTGGGTTCCTAACATCCCAAACTGAATCTCGAGTTTTATTCGAAATAATTCTATCAATTGCCTGGGGTTTTTTGTTGGGGTTTTTTTGGGGGGTGTTTTTTCTAGAAAAACATCCATTAAACATACACTGAGCTCAGAATTTAACAGATGTTTTTGTTACTATTATAATCTAATCTTTTCCTGCAGGCTGTTGTAGTAATTTTGCCACTAGAAGATAATAAAGAGCCATTTTCTCCCCTGCAGAGCTTACCTTTGGCTGACTCAGCTGAGCAGCTGCAGTTTCCTTTACTTGCTTTGAAATTATTGCATCCCAGTTGGGCACGATATTTCTGCTACTGAGAAACAAGTGGTTTTGGAGAAAACACCAGAGGCAATAGATCAGATAAAGTCTCTTTACCTTGTTCCAGTTTCATGAAAAGCTGGCAATTTGGGCTGCAGCTTTTTCAAGTGGTCCCACAAATGTTTCATTTTAACAGCCAGGAAAAAAGAACTCCTGACCCTGCCTATCAAATAGCTCCGAAGATTACTGGTTAAACTCTTGAGTTTCGATCTCAGCAAGGGCTTCAAACAAGGATGCGACAGCTTCCAAAACAAACAAAATGCCACCAGAAAGTCAGCTCTCAAGTGCAACTGACTTAACACTGACTGCATGCCCAGCCTGTACCTCGAGGCCTCTCCTGCCTCATGCAGCAGTTGCCTGAACACACCTCCACTTCTGACTAGATAAAGTGGAAACAACCTTCACATCTGGGGCTGTTTGGCTAACACAATGCAACATTTGGCCAACTGGTAACACTTATTGCCCAGGTGAGCATATTGAGAAACAACAAGAAAATAAATCAAAGTACTACATCTCAGTGATCAGACTATGATTAGGATAACATGAAAGCAAACTCAAGACTAGCAGAGGTGGAAAAAACAGTTTAAGAGTAATAAGCGCTGTTAGATCTGAATTATTCTGGCAGCTAAGGCAAACTCTGACATATTTAGTTCAGCACTTAATATATTTACAGACAGCTTTATGTAAAAAAAAAAATAAAATAAACCTAACATTTTGCCAAGGATTAATTTCTAAGCTGGGCAGAACTCCCCAGACGCAGAAGGCTGCTCGCAAGGCAGCCCGGATGGAGACGGCTGGTGTCCGGGCTCAACCCAAACCAGCTCTCAGTTGTAAGAACTGGTCCGGAAGGGCCCTGCCCCCCCTCCCGCCAACAGCTCGGTCCTGTTCTCCCTTAAGGCCAGGAAAGGCCCCACACTGAGGCCCCAGCAATAGCCCTGCTCAGCCCAGCCGCCTGCCCTCTGTGGCACGCTCTCTTCCCCCCGGGTTTTCACAAGCCCGTTGGCAACCCACGGCCTTCCCACAACCTCCCTGGACCCTGCCAGGGAGCCACCTGGACCCTGCCCAATCCTCATTCATCCGCCCATCCCACACAAACACGAAGTACGAGGGATAAGGTCTTGTGGAAAGCCATTCTCGTGACAGCCCAAGCGCTTCAGCGCTAAGGTTCACCACGAGCTTCCCAGCCCACCTTATTATCACCAAAGAAAACGAAAACCTGGAGAAAAGAAACATTTCTAATACCTTGACAGGTCCATCAGTTCCCATTAAAAATAGAAAAGCTATTACAGGAAGCGAGCAAGCAACTGAATTACAGATCAGCGCGAGCAGCCAGGGGTTGTTATTGCGCCAGGCCAGGCCGCAGCTCGGCCCAACCGCGCCTCCGGCCCGGGCACCCGCTGAGGGGCGCCCACGGCTTCCGCCCTCCAGAGGGGCACTCGGGGTCCGTTGCACCAGCAGCGACACGCTGGAGTACCCCCGGGGTGCACAGCCCCAGTACTGAGGCGGAGAGGCCCGAAAGCCCCGAACCCGCTCGCCGCCGCGGAGGGCCGAAGACGCAGTAAGGCAGCCCCGGGCAGCGGGGGTCTGCCTGCCCGCCCCCCACTCAGGGCAGCTGCCAGCAGCAGCCTTGCTGCTTCTCTGGGGCCCTGCAATCCCTTCCCTGGCATTTCAGGGGTCTGTGTTTGCTCACGCGTTGAGCATGGTGCTTGTCCTCCACTTAGGGGGGAGAACAGTGGCTGGGGATGGCTGTGGTACCAGCCAGAGCAACTCTGCAAGCCCCCTGCCCAAGCCCCCGTGACAGCACGGAAGCAGGATGCGTGCGGCGGGGCTTGCTCCCCTCCCAGCCAGCCCAGCCCGGCACAAGGAGAGCTCGTCCTACAAGAGGTGACCACTCTCTGGGAGCTTACACACTGCAGCAGATTAGAGTATGACGGCTGAATCAGCCTCCCAGCAGCGCTGTGCCCACCCTCCACAGCATCCCTACAGCAGGGATGGGAGCTGAGGATGTGCAGAGGCTTCTGAACTGTGGCACTTGTGACAGTCCGCTACATTAAATTAAAGCGACTGATTTTGGTTTAATAAAGCAGGGTAAAAATGTGGAAATCAACACCTTTAAGGTATTTGGGGTTACACAGGGCAGCACTTGGTTCCTCACACAAGGTATTTTTTTTTAAAATAAAAGCGGTGAAAGTATTAAAAATATATGAATGGAGCAAAAGGCCTGTTGTCACAGGCTCAGGGTTCTGTTAAATTCATGCAGCAAACTAGAAGGTCATTAATAAAGCATAAAATTATGAGTGAGTGGGGTTTCTGCCCATCTGGGTTCTGCAGGGGACACTAGGTGAGGACACATTTCTGGGGAAGCTGTTAACTGTCAGGGCTGCCCTGCCCAGGCTCTTCTCAAATTCCAGAAACCACTAAGTTACTAAGATGGGTGTCTTCTACTTGCTCTCAGAAAAATTATGTAGTCAGGGATATTGAAGGAAAGGATCTGTCTGAAATCTTCATTTCCACCTGGCTGGGCTTCTACTTTTTATTTTCTTTCTTCCCTCTCCCTGTTTCCTCTTCTGTCCTCTGTATTCTTGTGCCCCAATTTCAAAGTCCGGATTAGGCAGCCAAGATTGCATTTCTGTTAGAGTACTGCAAGGGTGCTCAGAAAGGCTGAGCAGTGCCCTGAACAGCCGAATGCTGGTACAAATCATCTCAGAGGAAATGATAAGAGCATGTCCTGTGCCCTTTCTTTCACAATGAGATGGAGAGGAAGAGTCAGCACCGCAACAGCCACTGTGTTTTCTGTCTCCCCATCTCTTCCCTCTCACTCTCTGTTTTTGTGCTCTTGTCTTTTTTTTTCCTCTGGAGGAACAAAAGAAAACAACATCTGCTCAGGCCCATTTAAAATAACCTTTTCCCTTTCTGCCAAAATGGACAGTCGTCACCTCCAGTACCTTACAAGAGCCAGCCAAAGAGTGCCTCTCCCCCATAGCAGGCCAGTCTGTAAGCAGGAAAAATAATGAAGCCTGTTTCTCCGCAGATCTATGTTCCTGCCACGTAAAGGGCAGTATTGACTTTTAATTTAATTATGCTCAAATCTACTGTTATCTCTGCATAAAGCATAAATGATGTCGTGCTGTGTGACTTCCATGTTCTTCAGCCCCTCTGCCTCCCGCGCCTCCCACGGCTGCTCCGCTGGCTTTAGCTGGCTGGCTTTCCTCCTCTTTTCCATTTTCCCTGCATGTTACAGCTTCCCTGTTTTTCTGCTGTTCCAGGTTTCTCTTGAGATTGTCTTGTCATTTCCTCCTTTTTAACCCATCCCTTCCCCTGACACAACTGTTTGCAGGGCCACGTGAGCTGCTGTTGTAACTGTAAAGAACAGGAGAGCTGTGGTCAACCAGTAACAACTCCCAGTACACGGGGAGCGCCAGGGGAAGTGGGGCAATACCTCACCCCACTTTCCCACAACCAGTGATCTCTCAAGGTCTCCTACGTCCTCATTAGCCACAACAGACCCTCCAGAACTAGCTGTGCTCCAGAGATGGGACCCATCAATGGTCCTCTGCCACTGTTGACCATTTATCCACTGGCTATAATCCAGCTGGAGAATCTCTTCCTCCTGCTCTCTGCCATTGCACTGCAAGGGCTGCAGCCCTTTCAGACAGCTCTAGACAGAACAGTTCTCAGTGTGGGGGTGGGACAGCAGCTGTAATGCCAGGGCCAGGGCCCATGCAGCACAGCAACTGAAGGTGCAAGAACTGAGCTACAGCTACTCCTGCCTTGCACTCAATCAGCCCTTTGCACTGTGCAGCGCACTTCCTCGGTGGCTGCTATCTCCTATTATACATTTTTAATTGATTAATTTTTCATCCTTATCCTAAGGTCGCACGTTTATGGCAGTCATTGTCAGCACCCCGTGTTCATTTCATGTAAAGCTATATTTAGACATTTCCTGGATGACATATCCCTAACGTCCAATATCCTTTTACAGCTCATCTTAAGTCAGACTTTAGACCTTTAGGCTAGGATTTGGTTAGTTCTTGTCTGGACCGTAAGCCGTGCTGCTCAGGAGAAGCTTGTCAGTCCCACCAGTGTGACTGCAGTTACACAGTACATGAGGTTTCCTGGGGGGGGGGGGTTCACACTTTTTTTGGCATTGCATTACCTTGCCTTCTTCCCTCTACTGCCCACCCTTGGTGCACTATATGTGTGGCCAGGAGGGCTCCTGTCTTTGGTCACAATGGCACTGGGGTGGCTGTTGCGTATAGTGTGAGCTGAGGCATTGTGTGTACTCACCAAAGCACTGCGCTTCCCCTTTCTTTTCCCTTACGACATTCCCTCCTGCCCTGAGTATTTTAAAGCCAAGTGATATTCTAGACATTGGGTGACAGGAGCAACATCATCTGAGGTCAACTTGGGAAGGTCCCAACCATGCTCTTTGCTTCCTGGTGACTGGTTTTTATAAATTCTCTAAGAATTTGATTGTCTGAAGAACTTTACTCTCTGTATTAAATTCGGTGAGATTGACTAATGGGGAGAAAGAAGATGGGGGGGGGGGGAGATGTGCATTGCGCAGCTGACCTCATGAGCCTTATTTCAATAGGAAACTAGGATAAAATGGGAAAGGGAATAAGAAGTGTTAGAAATAACAGCGTTACTTAATCCTTTGCATATCCAATGCTTTTAACATTTTCTCTCTCTTTCAATGCATTAAGGGGGATATGCAGGGCTGAGACGCTCTGTCTGAAGCCTCGGACTTCATTTACCAAGCTGAGGTTGAGTTAGCACCTCTGAGCCTCTGGGGCTGTGTCTTGCATCAGAAACAACACGACTCGTTATCATCTCTGAACTCCGCTCCTATCAGTTGCTGTGCTAGGTGATGCTAGGTGACACACAGAGGAAAACAGGATCTCTTCCAGAAGATGTGAAAAGGTAGGTTTGACATAAGATTAAATCGATAAGAGGAAGATGGATGATCATTCATTACGTGTATTTATTGAGGAGACTGTTTTAAGAGAAGGGAAAGTTTACCTTAGGACATTTGTTCCCCTCCTTTTTGTTGTACAGCTGCTTGTCAGTCAGCTCTTTGGCTGGCACAGTTGTGAGCGTGTGTTTCAAGGTGAACTGTTGCTTATTTCAGTTTGCCTTAAAATGTGGCTTGGCAAACCGAGGTAGTTCAGGAGA
The DNA here is from genome assembly GCA_035590215.1 of Microhierax caerulescens. Taxonomy (NCBI): domain Eukaryota; kingdom Metazoa; phylum Chordata; class Aves; order Falconiformes; family Falconidae; genus Microhierax; species Microhierax caerulescens. The sequence goes on from JAVJGJ010000033.1 coordinate 9,485,775, forward strand.
TGATTGATGAGCAATGAGGCAAGCACGCAGCAGGGACAGGCTGGACAGCTGGGATGACTTCAGCCACAGTTCAGAGTGGATCCTATCATTTAAAGAGCAGGATTGGGTCAAAAGCAAAAGAGATGCTAAGGGAGAAAGGATGAATATGGGAGAGAGAGAGACTGTTTCAAAGGCTAGGATACAGGCTGTGATACAGTAGTCACCATAGTGATGATGAAGGAGGGAGGCAGGAGACAGGGCAAAAGCAAAGTCTGTTGATAGTAAAAACACTCAAGGTTCAAAAGGAAGCCTGCTGGCTTTGTGCACATCTGGGGATCCTGAAGACTGGGCAAGCACCAGCTGGCATCTCCATGCCTTTCTGCTGCTATTGGTTTTATTTTGCTAAAGGTACATTTAAGGTTATTGTTTGGACCATCACATAACGGTGACAACAATGTTTTGGCTAAAGGATATTCTCTTTCAATACAAATGACTCTTGGCTAAGCTTGACTAACTTTGTGGCAGGATTGATATGGGAAAAAATTCCTTGTGGCCTCCTTCCTGCCTTTTACCGGTGTGTTTGTATTGTTAGTGCATTTATTTGCTGTGAAGGAAGGTCTGCCCTAATGGTGGGGTACTCAGGACACAGCTACACACCAGCCACAGCAAGATCTGCAGATCTGTGGTAGACCCCTTGGTCTCCCAATGCCTGGAGATGGTAAGGTAACGAAAGCCACTATGCTGAAGTGCTAGTTACTGAAAATAATCCAAATGAGGCACTGAAAGGAGGAGACATCCTTGGATATACACTACTACTTTAGAAGAGGCTGCAGCAATTTAAGACATGATTATTCTTTTATCTGTTTGAGCTTATCATGTTTCTACCATTGTCACAGCAGAACAGGTCACCCGAGCGCTTCCCATCTGCTCCAGTGCAATGTCTGACCAATTAGTTCTTACACTGGAGCAGATGAGTTATCCCACAAGCAACTCTGCCAGCCCTGCTAAGAGAAAGCAACAGTTTTCAGCCCAGGAGTTGTAGCTTAAGGACAAGGAGCTAATTCCTTGTGCTTCCACAGTTACGTTTGCAAGAGCCCATCTGGCCAAAGCTTTAAATCCATCCCTTCCCATGGCGTAGAGATCTTACTGCACTGCCACCAGGCAGTGCCTTTCTCCTTTCAGAATTCAAACTGCAGTGAAATGCCTGAAACTTTGCCTTATTGTGTTAGTCTGTTGTTGTTTTTGTTGTTTCTGTGTCAGCTGCTGGAGATGACACAAGAGGCAGGGGTTAGAGCACTTGACAAAGAGATCCTTTCACCTCCCGTCTGTCAGCAGAGCATCCAGGCGTAGCTGGAACTGTGCTGGAAGAGAAGACCCTGAAGACCTGTTGAAGCTTCTCTCTGCTGCATGAAATGATTAGAGATTCTTGAGGGAGGAGAAAAGGGGAGAATAACTCTGTTCCAGATAGTACAGCACCTCTCTCTGAGTCTCAGCATCCCAGGCCATCCCTAATAATTTCGCTAGTCATGCCTAGTCTTGTTCTGTCTTCGTCCCCTCAAAACTTTATTCCAGACAGCAGGGTTTCTCTGTAACTGTGGGGAAAAAGACATATAAGCTTAGAGAAAAAAAATCAGTCTTACTCCAGTTATTATTCGAATACACCAAGGACATAAAAATTTGACACTGGTGTTTTAAAAGTTACTGCTATCACTTTGAAGGCTTCAGGATATGCTGTATTTATTCTGATCCTTCAACTTGCAAGTGTGTCTCTAAATGCTTCATGGTAAAATCATCTGTGGGTTTGGTGGTTGTTTTTTTTTTCTTCAGAAATTGGGTGAGATTTCCAAACCTGTTTTCCTTGACCTTCTTCAATGAGGAAAGGCCTTTGACTATGCTGTAGGAAGTTTAGGGATTTTGTGATTATTGCCTGATTTTTTAAAGGTGTAGGATGGACCGAGTCTCTGGATTTACTTCACATTCAATAAATACCTTCACCAGACTGTTCCTCCTATTCCATTTGGGTTGTAAAACTCAGTCTGGCCTTGCAGGAAAGAGGGTATTGAGCCTAATTAGCCCCCTCCCTTTGATCTCTTATGCAGACCAGAGCACAAGTCCTTTATTCTTGGGCCCTGCAGCTGTAGGCAGCTTTCAGGTTTCCTGGGCCCTCCTATAACTATTCAAAAACGTGCATGTTCTGCGAAGTGTATTATGTGATGGATCAGTGAATTACAGACAAACATAGTGACCCTTACTTCTGCATGTAATGTATTTCAATGCTTTGTGTTATAAGGCCCTTGTAGTATTCCAGTATCAACAAGAGCTCGGATTGCAGCACCACAGTCTTCAATAACCTGCCTTTGGGGTTTTTTTGGCAAAGGTTTCACAATGATACCCTGGTGTGGAGCACAGGCCTAGAGGTGAGAGGCAGAGAAAGGGAAAGGGAAACTGTGTGAGCAAGAGGGAGGAGAAACAGGAAATAACATGATTAAAAGATGGGTGGTCCTTGGTGTAAAGGCATTGACAGTGTGGAAGGAGAACAGTACTTCAATGGAAAATCCAGAGATGGAGGTTATGGTGAGACCATTCGAGAGACTGGGATGAGGATGAGATCTCTGAGCAAAGGAGAGTGGAGTTAAAACAATGGGAAAAGTGAACAGCGTGAGAGGACGTAGGGATGTGGAAAAGACTGAAATACAGAAAGGTCCATTTTATGGGAATGCCCATCAAGATGTGCAATACCCCCATCAGTGCATGGAAAAGAATTCAGGCTGCTGAACATCCCTATTCTGCTGTCCATAAATAGTAGTGAAGCTGTGATGGCAGAAGAGGTGCTCTCCCCTCCAGAGTACATGACATTGTAGTACCACGAGCAGATACTCCGTTAGGTCAAGTGGTAAAAGCCTGTGGAGTGGTTCTAAAGGGTCTCCTCTGTCTGAGCATGAGAGTATGAATAATTTCAGATGATACACTAAAAAAAAGTCTTCACGCTTCTTTCCCTCACTCCAAACTAGAAAACTACGTGTACTAAGTGACAATGAAGTCTTAAGTTCAAGCGGTTTAGAAATGCAGATGACTCAGAAAAATGACAGAATGAAGACTGCATTATGATGCAGTCCTTAGTGGGATACTATTCTTTGCAAAAGGTTTGAATTTCTTTCAGTCCACAAGATGGACAGAGGATCCCTCAGTCACTTTGTTTTATCTGCAGTATTTAATGTGTGGTCCCTGCATATTTTATTGTGTGTTATTCAGGCTTGGTTTAAAAGCCATCTGTTTCCTCCTGAGTAAGGAATGCCATATATTTGTTTTCTCTGGTACAGCCTTCTTTTCTGCCCTTTGAAACCCACCTGGATGACTCTTTTAGGCAGTAAACAGGACTTTAAAAGCAAGTTTGAGGGATAGGTGCTCTTGGCTTTGGAGGATTTGAGAGTTATCATGTAAGACCTCTACTCCTCTTACTTTTTGTCAGGGATGTCATAGCTCAAGTCCCCAAATTTTCTCTCGTGCTCATCTCTGCTGTTCTTGAGGGCTTCACAGACACTCAATTAATCTTCATACCAGCCTGGCGAGGGTTTCATTTTGCTCTGTTATTTTGGGGAAAAGTTAGGTGGGGTTTTAGAAATAAATTTCATTATCTGTCTTTCAACTTTGATTATAGGGTGCATCTGTCCAAGCAAAAACCTTGCCAACAGAATGCTAGCAGCATAATGGATAACACCCTCTGATTATAGATTAGAAGACTGCAAGCATGACTCCTGGATCGTTTTTCTTTTGGAGGCCACATGCTTTTTCCCTTCTGATTCCAGATGTTTGAAGGAGGGCATGGTAAACTCTCTTTGCAATCTTGGATTCCTTACAAGCTGAGTGTGAAAATACTCTATTTTCACCTATTTTCTATAGGACTTGGGTTTGCGGAGCTCCGAGTACCTCTTTAAGGTTGAAGTGATATAGACATCTGGAAGGCAGGAGTCTCTTTTGCTGTACACTTCACATCTAAACTCCAACAGAGTGATCCATTACTAGGAAAGGTAGTGGAACCTGTGGAAAAAATGTGATCATATCATTTAAGGCTTCAGAATTAATACTTAGAAGCAGGGCAGAAGGGATATCAGTCAAACTGAAGTTGCACACACAGACTTAATTTTCGTACTTCCTCAATTCCCCCGTCTCCCCCGTCACATTGTTCTTACTAGATTTTGATATAAATGCTGGAACTAGAAATGGAATGACAAGTATACTTAGCAGAACTGATATCAATTCACTGCAAAATATATTAGTTGTGACCAATAAAGTCAGGTTATTTCACTGGATTTACTTTGCGTTTACCCTAGTGTAACCCAGAACTGACTCTGGTCCAGTAGATATGGGAAAAGTTACACTTTAAAGAAATAAATCTCACCTATTTCAAGTTTTATTAGCTTCTGTTTCTGTGTTGCCTTTCAAATTTTATATTTGTCATATACTGGAGCTTGGCTGGATTAAAGCTTTAGTCTTCATTGTGTTACAGAGTTTTTGTAAAGAGTAGATTATGTTTTTAAAAAGCCAAAAATAGACAATACGTGTAATTGTTTGTAGTGGACTTACTCTTGAATTTTTACCAATAGCATAGTGATTCTCTATGGTATTGCTAAATTGAATAATTCAAAAATCATGAGTCAGATTTTTTACAAAAAATATTATGACATGGACTTCTGATTATAATGTTTAGGACCGAATATATGTTCAACTCATTTTGCTTTGCCTTCTGATTTCTGAGCCTTTGCAGTGTGCTCAGGCTATATTTTTAAGCTTTCTATATACAGCCAGGAGAGCAAGAAAATTACTGCCTTTTTGTTTACATGAAAGAATGAGAGTTTCTCACATAATCACAACGCTCCAAGAGCTGGTACTTTGAGGAAAAAGCCTCAAATATCACAAGATTTATAATAAAAATTGTGAGAATTGGCAATGTGTAGCTCCTGAAAGGTGTCTGAGTTTAGCTATGCCTTTCTTACAAATAAGGAACTTCCTGAAGTATGTAGAAGATGCAGTGCTACACTTTAGCAGCAATACCCTTAGAAATAACTTCTCCAGGGAAAGATGCAGATTGCCACCTTCTCTCCACAACTGCTGAAATGGGAGGCTCAGCTAAAGAAAAAAAAAAAAAA
>JAVJGJ010000033.1:9491000-9521299 GCA_035590215.1 Microhierax caerulescens
TTGGGGCCCTGAAGATAGGCATCCTTCCAGAAGGAAGCTGGAGGCCTTGGGACCCTCCCTCTAATTCGAGGGGGACCCTGAAGAAGCCAGCTCTTCAGGAGCACTGGCAACTTGATGCTTCTCTGTGAAAGCTACTTCTGCAGGGTACGTCGCTTCATTGAGGTCTCCTGGGGCTAAACCTGCACCTTAGCTTTGTGCCTCTGTACACTGCCTGCTCTAGAAAAGAAAATTCTGGGACCTCAGAGGAACTGACCGGTCAGTCTGCCAGATAGCCCAGGCAAGAGGTAAATGGCAGGCAGCCCCCTTGAGCAGCAGCTCTGGTTTCCCTTCTAGCATACCAAAGGCATGATTTGGGGTGAAGGCCAAGGGAAGACTGTAAATCGTCATTGTCCCAAACACACAGGACCAGACGTGTTGCCCTCCTCCTCTTCCCTTTCCCCTCCAGCCTCCATGGCTACAGGCACTCTGGACAAGGAGGACCGGGGAGATGGTGGGGAGCGGCTCTGCATTAGTGATTCCATGAACCACTAACAGCAACCAGGGCGACACACATCCCTGTGATCTTGGAGCCGCCTCGTGATGGCTGAGCTACCTTGGTGCTGGAGGAGGAAATGACTCACGTTCCCGTGGCCAGCCGGCCTCGGGGCAGCACCCTCCGGCCGGAGGGGCTAGGTGCGGTGAAAAATTGAGCTTGCAGCACAGAGCGCTTCCCTTACTGCAAACCACCAACAGCAAGCGTTTGCTTTTGCTTCGGTTACCCTTACCTAGGTTTTTCTGTTAAAAAAAAAAACAAAAACAACGCAACAGACTATCGAAACCCCAGGTTGTGTGAGGAGGAGGACATGGAGGTGGGGAGTGATGAGCCTGCTGCCCTCTGCCTCCCCTTCAGCAGAGATCAGACTGTTTTCAGAATGATGTGTCTTCTAACTGGAAGCACCAGCAGCCCTGGTGTAACTGGGGTAATGGAGGAAGGGCTTGGCTTTTGTGGGTTTACTTGCATAGCGAGTGCTTTTATCTTTTCTTCACCCCTCTTTTTTGTCACACGGGGAGAATGAGCGGGAACAAGTGATATGGCTTGGTTTTGTTCCTGCCTCAGTTCTGGCCGAAAATGACATTGCGGGGTGCACGTGTCTGTAATCCTCAAGAAAGCTGGTGTGCAGTCAGAAACAGGAGCCTTGTTCCCAGGACCAGGGGTCTCCTCCCTGAGCCTGCATCCAGCCCAGCATCAGTTAGCTCCCAGCACCAAGAGGGATAGATGACAGGCATCCTGGTACCCTTCAGCTGTCACAGTATGGTAACTGCTGAGCAAGTACTTACACCTGCATAAGAGCAGGTTCGGACTAACCAGCTTCCTTTGCTGTGGGCACACAGTCGTACTGGTAAAGAGCACATCTGTAATGAAAGAGCTGTCTCTGCCTTCAGGGGCTTCCACTGCTGCAAACTGAACTGAGTATAGACCAGGCAAATTTTGGTCAGAAATTCTGAAAATTTGATTTAGAAAGGTGACAGACTGAAGTGAGGAGTGGTAAGGAGATTGCTCGGAACCTCAGGTTGCGTTAGGAATATTTCACCTCTGCATACATTTGCTATTCAGCCTCACCCTGGGGCAAGTGTTTGCGTCTTCACCACTTCCCTCTTTATTTTCCTCTCTTCAGAGCAAGCTGGAGATGGTGGACCATCTTGCAAACACTGAGATCAACAGCCAGCGCATTGCTGCTGTGGAAAACTGCTTTGGGGCTTCTGGACAGCCCTTAGCCGTGCCGGGAAGGGTCCTTCTAGGAGAAGGGATTTTAACCAAAGAATGCCGCAAGAAACCAAAGCCTCGCATATTCTTCCTTTTCAACGACATCCTCGTCTACGGCAGCATCGTCATCAACAAAAGGAAGTACAATTCCCAGCACATCATTCCCCTTGAAGATGTCACTTTGGAGACGCTGCCAGACACCTTGCAGATGAAGAACCGTTGGATGATTAAAACCTCCAAGAAGTCCTTCGTGGTTTCCGCGGCCTCCCTCACAGAGAGGAAGGAGTGGATCAGCCACCTGGAGGAGTGCATCAGGCACCTGCTGACGAAGACGGGCCGGCAGCCCTCCACGGAGCACGCAGCCCCCTGGATCCCAGACAAGGCGACGGACATCTGCATGCGCTGCACGCAGACCAAGTTCTCCACGCTCACCCGACGGCACCACTGCCGCAAGTGCGGCTTTGTCGTCTGCGCAGACTGCTCCAGGCAGAGGTTCCTGATGCCCCGGCTGTCCCCCAAGCCCCTGCGGGTCTGCAACCTGTGCTACAGGCAGCTGCTGGCAGAGAAGAAGAAGGAGGCAGAGGCAGATCGCAAGCAGCCAGAGCCAATCTGCTCTGCCATCCCAGGCTATGAACCCTCCAGCGGTGATGACAGTGACAAGTCTGATGACGACAAAGCTGACCAGTGGCCAGCAGACACAGAGTTTTATACCTCAGAAGTATCCTGGTCATCTTTCCATAGCTGACCTCCTTGGGAGTCAGTGGCATTGAGACATTGGGAACCCTGCCTCTGGCCTCCAGTGCTTGTCTGTCTGGATGTTCTCTCTGGAGGCCATGCCAAGGAAGGTGGATCTTGGCCCCTGTGTGTGGTGTTTGCGTGGGGAGCAGGGATGGGGTTACCCCTCTGAAAACACGTATCACCCCACATGAGTACAGAGAGCAATACTGCAGTGACAAGCACGGACTGGAGCGGAGACCTGCGGGTCAGCCTTGGCCAAATGAGCTCACCCTTCAGTGCCTTAAGTCTTCCTAGCTGCAAGAACAGAGCAATACTAACTTTTTTTCTCAAATACTTTGAGATTGGCTCTTGGGAGAAAAAGGAGCAAGAAATCCTGGAGTTAAGCACACTTGCCTGTTAGCAGGGTGTTCCTGTGGCAAGGAGCACTCTGGATGCTGTTTCCCATAAACATTGCACCTATGTCAGAGATTGTCATTGCAAGCGTGCCGGCCTGAGGGGACAGCATGGGCTTCCATGTCTACACCTGCATCTCTCAACTTTGGAAACACTAAGGGAATTGTGCCCTGAATGCAGGGAGCTTGTACGAGGCTTGGTGAGAGCAGCCTTAGCAAAGCACTGGAGCATCCAGCTCTGGCATGGAAAGGGGCTATTTGGGTGGTACAGGGCCAGGAGGGAGGAAGGAGAGGGGAAAGGGACGGGTGAAATTATGCAGAGGGGTGAGATAAGGAGGGAGAGACTTCTCACAGTTGACTCAACTAAGTGCAGAGCCCCATATCTCAAAAAGAGGCAGTTCCACCAGATTACCAGCAACTTGATGAACTCAGGCTTATTAGGTAAAAAGACAGACCAGGGAAGACTTGTTAAAAGTCTTGAAAAATCCCAGAAAAAACCCCAAATAAAGATCCTGTGAAGTACAGCACTTCCACTTCCCTCCCGAGCAGGAGCCTGAGGCATTGAACGCTCTCTTGCGGGCTCATCTCAGGTCTATCAGTCTCGCAAATCCAAAGTTAAGGTCCTTTATGTACTTCCAGGGCTGGAGCCCAAGACTTTCCAGTTAACTTGAGATCAACTTTAAAGTTCAAATTAAGTTAGAAATAAACCATGTTTATTCAAGTATTCTATCATCATATAGCGTGGGAGTAAATATACTGAAAATGAGACAACAGCAATTGTTTTGCAGCAGACATTTCTACAAACTCCATTATTAATTTTAGTATATTTTTATATTGTTTGGTTTATGCTCTGGAAAAGGAACATGGCTGGAAGTACATTGCCAATGTTACAAACTGCTTCCTTACCTATTCCAAACAGTGCATTGCCTGCTAGATAGCCGGACTTTGGGTTTTTTAAATTTCAAAGTAATCGTTTTTACTGTCTTTTGTAAACTGCTACTGTTCCGATGAATTTGTATCACTTGACTGTGTATGAATAAAGATATGGCCAACAGGAAAAAGCCAGGAAAATATGACAATAAAGTGTGTTGTCGTTTAAAAAGAGTCTTAAACAAGAGCTGGGATTCAGGCCCGGCCAGCCAGCGTGAGTTCTGACTCCTCGGCCGTGGGGTGAATGGTCTGGGTTTCTGTTTACTCCTTGAAGGTAAGCGGGAGTGAAAAATAATTGCCAGTTCTGATGCTTCCTTTCTATTTATACCGTGTTGTCATCTGACCAAGTTTTCCCAAGTCTTTTGCAATCCCCTGCAGTAGTCTGTATTATTTGAAATGGTATTTTTCCAGTGGGGACACAACTTAGAGTGGGTCAACAAACCTTATGACCTAAGCAGATGCTGTTGGCTTTTAAAGCAGTAAGCACACCAGGTTCTGTTTTTTCCATCCCTCCCCAAGCTTAGTTCATAACTCTGCACAGCAGTGATTGTTTTTACAATGCCTCCCACCCACCAGAAGGGTGTACATGCTATGCAAGCAGAAAATGACCTTAAAAATAAACAACTGTTGGAGTGGTTCACAAGCCAAAAATAGCCCAGCCGCTGAATCCGTGTCCATAGCTGGTGTTCCAGTTCCCTGCTCCTGAGGCAAAATGCCCAGTTTCTTCCTAGTAACTGGCTCCAGAAACTTACTTCACTTTTGAACCTACTCCTCAGTTCTCTTAAACATCATCTTTTCTTTATCTTATCTGTCCAAAGTTCTTACTATTATCAGCCCCAAAAGAACTATGAACTGATTTTATCCGTTAATGAAGGACAGGCACGTCTCTAACAAATAGCTTCTTGTTGAGCAAGAGCTTTTCTTAATCACAGCAGGAAAAAAAAACCCCACAAAAAACAAACAGGCAAACTCCACCAAAACCAACCCAGCCCCTTTTTGCTGTGCATGCTGCAGTTGATGGTCTTTCGGGAAAGGCAGGCACCTTCCAGCAGCCAGTGTGTCCCCATTCCTTGCAGGACATGGGGCTGGAGAAGGGTCAAGGGTGGAAAAGCTGCAACACTGAGTAACTGTGTAAGGGCCCCTCACATCACACGGGCACGCTGCTGTTCTGAAACGTGGTGTTGTGGAGCTGAAGAGGTGTGCGTGAGCACTTGTGCTTCCAGAGGCTTCTCACATGCACGCTGCCCTGCATGTGCTCCCGAGCCCCCTCCCCGCACGCCCCCCCCACAGCCCATGGTGCTCCCCGCTCTGCAGCCGTGCGGGCAGAAGGCGTTTCACATGGAAGCCCCACGTAACCTAGTGACTCCTTAACTGTTAATGCATATAGTAAATGGAGCCTGCCCAGGAAAACGTGGGGGAATTGAAACAAAGCCTCTCCCCCCCCCCAGCTGCAGTTTTGTTCGCCAAGCTGGGGAGCTCGGGGCTGGGATGAGAGCCTGGGGCTGCTGGCTGCTGGCCTGCTCAACACATGGGTTATGCATCATGGGCTGTGCCGTTACAGCCCAGCCTGGAGTTTTCTCTCCTGCTTCTATCTATCTGCAGTGCATTAATGGGGCATTTCCTCATGGTTTGAGGGGGTTTTTTCCTCTTTTTTTTTTTTTTTTTTTTTTGTCTAAATAAATGCCTTACCTGGGATTCATTAAAGTTCACAAACCCATGCAACTAGGAAGAGCGACAGCTTGAATGCTCCCTTTGGAAGAACATCTGCAGGGTGGGGATTTTGTGGGGTCACATCCTCCTCCTGAAAGGCTCCCACAGATGATATGTGGGGACCCGTTGCCAGATGGGGTTCCCTGCTCAGCCCCAGCCTGAAGGGCACAGCACGGAGCAACTGTCCCCACCACACGCCAGCCCGGGGTGCGCTGGTTCAGGGAATCGTGCTGGCTGGAAAATGCTCCTTCTGCTCCCTCGGACAGAAACTGGAGCCCAGGCACTTCTAGAAAAAAGCGAGAGTTTTTCAGCCCTCAGTAAAATGGTTCCTTTTCTGCTGGGCACGTGAGAGCCAGGGGACAGTCCCTGTAGCTCTCAGGAGTCAGAACACTAGTGCTCTGAACGCAGAAAGCAAAACCTGAATGCTAGCATCAGACCTGCTGAAACTGGGGGGGATTCTCCAGCAAAGAGGCAGGAAAACAGTCCAAGGCCATGCAGCGGGGCAGTGCTCTCCTGCTCTCCAAAGGCCGGAGGAAGGTGGGGAAGAAGATGCTGCTGCTGTAGCAGCCAGTCACAAAAGCTGAAGGAAAGGTAATGGGGAGATTTGCTCTGTGAATAAACTGAAAAGAAAGGATCAAAAGAGGTTCAATGAGACCTGTGTGCCCTGCTGTCCCCAAGGCACACCACCAGCTCCAGAACAGCTGACTCAGCAGTTCACAAGCTATTGGAGGCAGTGGGGTGAAGCAAGCCAGCTTCTCAGGCAGTAAGTTGCTCCCAGTTACTCAAACACTCAGTTCCCATCCAAGCAGGAGCTCTGGCTTTGTCACAGCCCATGGCCTCTCCTGACTCACTACCGCTGCAGTGCAGTTCCTCATATTCCTCAGCCTGGGATTTTTGGTTAGCAGGAGGAACCGAGGAGCACAGATGGTCCCAACTACTGCTGAGCTTTAAAATGATGTATCCCCAATGAAAAACACAGGCTTCTGTTTCTGACTTTTTCTGCTCTAGGCCATGGATCTTTAAGAAAGGTGTTGGCAGGAAGATGTTAAGCTTCTGTCACTTCCATGGTGGACACAGTATGGTAAAACATCTCCAAGAATCCCTTAGCCAAGACCTGAGCACTGGAGTTGCTCTACAGAGCACCAGGGGAGGAGCACTGTGCTCCAGGGAAGCACAGGCTGTACACTATGGTGTAAAGCACCGAACCAGGGTGGGTGCCACGTCTGTTTTATGTTGCACATCACAGCCAGGAGAAGCCCCAGTGCCACACATGTGTATGGGAAGGAGCCTCTCCTGCCCACGCACTTGTTCATAAAACCTCCCACCAGGCGCAGCAGCCGGTGCTGCAGTCCCGAGAGGGTGGCTGCCAGACGGGCAGGGAGGCATTGTGAGTGCTGACAGACGCTGAGCGACTCCCTCTGAACTTGGCATTTGGCTTCATTTCCAGTAAGGCCCAGAAATGCAAATAAACCGTAAGCAGGTTTTCTGTAAACCTCTTACAGAGAGGTTCATGGCCAAGAGCGAGTTACACAACCTCCCCAGTCTGCTGTTGTGGGAAGGGCAGAGAAAGAAGAGGGGAGGGAGGTATGGGGGTTTGCTTTAGCAGAGCACTCTTGTGCAGTGCCCTCTCGTGCACGATCGGACCACCCTGGGGCAGAGCATCCACTGTTGGCAGCGATGCCGCTGCCTGCGATGCTGCTGCCTGCGATGCCCCGTGCAGCAAGGGAATGCTGTGCCCCTGCTTGAGCTTTGTCTAGCCTCTCCTTTTTTGTCTTAAACACAATGGATTTTGCTGAGAACCTTAGAAAAAAATGGATTTGAGAAGGGAAAAGCATGAACTCAAGGCCAGACAGGGTCTCTTTTCCTCTAGCAGACAGCAACAAGTAAAGTCACACGTGGTTTTCATCGAATTACACATCAGGTAAAACCAGACCTGTGGTGGTTTCACATAGAAAGCATCTCCCACAGACACCAGAGGCAAAAGTAAATGTGACACTGAGGCGTCTCCACAGATTTTTTCCCCCTCCTGCCGAATCCTGCAGGAGGAACCGTGTTCCCTAACACACCCCCCATCCCCACGTAGCCATTCTCCTGGGACAGCCTTGGAGCATCACCGCACTGCCCAGAGGGTGACCATGGGTGCTGGGGGAGGCTCTGGGCAACCTGTGTGTGGCACGCTGGCCCCACACGCTGCCAGAGCTGCAGGATGAGCCCCGTGCCCAGCAGGGTGGCACGCACGGGCTGCCCCTCATGCTCCTCAGATGGCTCGAAGGGCCCAGACGCCGCGATGCCAGCAAACAACCCACAAACCAGAGCCACCAGCGCCCAGGCCACAGCTAGGTAGACCTGGTTTCTGTCAGAGTCTCTGACTTGGTGTTTGCTCAGCAGCAAGTGTCAGGCAAACCAGCCCAAGTCTCTCACTCCTTCCAAGAACTGGCCTTGTTTACTGACTAAACACTTGTTTCTGGGCAGCCCCTAAGCCAGGCGGCCCAGCAAAGCTGCGCTGTGCACGGCTCGCCGAGGCCAGAGGCCCATTGCATGCCCTTGGCAGCCCAGCCCTGCTCCGCAGCAGTACGGGTACCGCAGCAGCTGCCATGGCCAGGCTGCAGAAGCGGGGGAGCTGTCTGAGCGTCCTCCCCCCAGCAGGAGGGACCCCCACACCACTTGTGGTGGTGTCTTCTCCACGAGGAGAGGCTGTTTTTCACTGACTTGGCAGGATCCAGCTGCTCTCCATCACACCCTCCTCACGCAGCTGACTTTACTGAATAACCCTGGGGGAGCAGAGGGAGGAGCGATGCTGTGCTTTACCCCTGCAAGCGCCTTTGCAGCAGAGCCCTCTGCTGCAGTTCCTGCAGGGGGGATGCCTTACCCCCAAACCTCGACAGAGACAGGCTGGTGTCAGCCACAACTGTCCCATAGCCAGGGGAGGACTTGTCCCACCCACTGGGTATCCAGCTGCAGATGCATTTGTTCATTCTACTAGTACCACACTCAAGGCAGAGGCACCCGCAGGCCAGCAGGCTGAGCAAACCCTGTATCTGTGCTGGGTCCCAACAGGCGCTTGGGACGTCACACGCTGCAGCCATCTGTTTGCAAGGGAACAGCCTTATCGACAAGAGGCTCTACAAAATCCACTGGTAAAGCTATGCTGTTAATCCAGGGAGGATGACAAATGGCGACTGTCACACTTCACTGTTTCAAGACTTCAGCAGTAGCATTGCTGTTCCTGTAATACAGCAGCTAGAGATGTTACCTTCATAAAAACAGGGTCTGTAATGCAACTGGTGTACCCTCGAGCAAGGGCAGTCCCACACAGCAGACCCCTGGAGCCCCAAAGCAGCCCTTTCTGGAGCAGCAGCACTGCGAGCACCCTGGCAGGCACCAAGCAAGCATCCCTCCTGCCAGCTGACATTCCCTCTCTCTCCTCAGGGACATACAATAGCCAAAGCCCAGCACATGGCTGCGTCACAGAAAGGATCCTGAAGGATATATTTCTTAGTTTAGACCTTACAAGTTAGACACAGACTGGTAAAAACAGGGTTACTCCTCCACACAGCCTCCCATTTCAGGACCCTCACCACTCCGGAGAACCATCTGGGCAATCCATGAAGCACGGGGGAGCCCCCAGGGTCACAACTCCTCTTCCCCTTGGGAGACGGGGGAAGGATCCCGCGTTGGAAGCAGGCAGAGGAGCTGGTCATTACCCAAGCATAAGCAACGCATCTCCCCAGACACAAGTTTTCACAGGCAGCTCCAGAACCAGCCCTGGTGTTAACAGCTGTCTGAAGCACAGCAGGCTGATGACCTCCAGTACAGCTCTGCCTCCCACCCAGCAGCACTTGAACTTTCTCCTCCCTGCCCATCCCCCCCCCTGCCCTGAATTTGTCCGTCGTGTTTATTTTTCCAGCCTGAAATTTTTCCAGGGTTTTCCTGGAGCCGGCTAGCCCAACTATGCCGGTGGGACACCTGCTGTGACAGGGGCAGATGGCAACTGCCCATGCAGGGCATCCCCCTGCTGAACCAGCCCTGCACAACAGGCACCTCTGCGAGCTGGGGGTCTGCTGGCTGCAGGGTCAGGAAGAAAAGCAAGATAGGGGAAGAGAAGGAGGGTTTTTTTAATATACACTTTAAATTAGTTCCATGAGAACACTTAAACATTCAAAAAGGAAACGTGAGGAGCTTTTCAATCAGCATATGACCCTTGTAATCGATCTCTGTAAAACTTTTTCTTCTGCAAAACAAAGCAATAGCATGACCGTATCTTAATATAACTTCCGCTGTATGTGGGTGTGAATAAAGGAACTTCACTTCTTTAAAAGTACTGTCTGGTGATTTGGATTCTGGTGGCATGGAGACATTTTCTTCTTGCTGCAAGCATTAAAGATATCTGATTTAATTTTTAAGCTGATACTGCAATTTTAAGAACATGAAATAACTGACTGCAGCTGATGGACTGTGAGGTGAAGGTTTCCTTAACAAGTGCTTAATCACTTGTTTGTACGCAGGGAAGCATTCAGGGAGGCAGGCTCCACTCCTGAGCAGGATAAGAGGCACAAAGGCAAACGGGCAGGTCTTCCCCTGTCACAGGAAAACCCTTTGGTACAACACAAAGCATCCTGCACTGTTTTCAGAACATGATTGATTTGGCAGCACATACGTCATATTTCACTTGCGGTAGCACATATGTTGGCACAATACTGCAGAAATTGTGCGCTGCATGTGTTTGGGCTAACATATGAAAGCAGTGTTAACACACCAGAGCCAGAGTTCACCTACCCCAAAACGATGAGGGATGCCATGCCAGAGGCACCTACAGAGCCATACTTTGCTGCTTTAGTCGCTTGGCAGCCCATGGTGAGAAACTTCTCGGTGATTGTGGACCGGTGCATTTAGTAGTCCTTGCTGCCACCAATCTGCCTAATCGCTTTCCGAACACACTTGTGTTTTGGCACCTAGA
The DNA here is from genome assembly GCA_035590215.1 of Microhierax caerulescens. Taxonomy (NCBI): domain Eukaryota; kingdom Metazoa; phylum Chordata; class Aves; order Falconiformes; family Falconidae; genus Microhierax; species Microhierax caerulescens. The sequence goes on from JAVJGJ010000033.1 coordinate 9,501,472, forward strand.
GCATCCTGTGCCAATTAGCGCCGCGTTCCGTTACACTGTGGGAACAAGCACTTCCCTTCACCCCCGCCAGCCCAGCGGGTGCACCCTGCCTTCCCTGCCATGGTATCGTTCCTCCCATTCAGCTCTGTGCTGTTCACCACCATGACCAAAGCTCTCCCCGTTAGCATCCTTTCCAGGTTGAACAGTTTTAAACCAGCCCATCTCTCTTCACACAGATGCCCTCCCATACAGTGTTACCTTTCTCTGTATCCTTCATAGCCCTACAATGCCCTTTTTGACTCCAAAAGGACTAATCAGAGTGGACTGAGCAGGCTGCACAGGCTATTCAAGATGTGGCCTCTACCTGGATTTATTCAGTGACCTAAAAACATGTATTGCCACCTTCTTGATTTCCTTCCCCATTCCTAACCTTCACGTTGCCTTCTGACCTGCTGCTAAGCACTGAGACTGTATTGTTAGAAATCTGTCCACAGTGACCTCAAGCTCTTTCCTGAGAGAAAATAGGTCACTTGGAGCCCAGCACCGTGACTACATAAACAGGGTTATCTTTCTTCTGGTGGCATTTACCAATACAAACCAGTACTTACTGGCCGCTGGCTTGCATCGATGCTAGCGGTGGATGGCAGGCACCAGAGGGCTGTGGGCAAGTGGCTTCACTGCCCAGGAAGGCTTTGGCACCATGCAGGTACATAGAGCATGTGCTCTATTCCCTGACATGTCAGCACAGCACAGCACAACCTTATTTTCCTTTGCAACCAGTACACACCAGTACGACACTGTAATTAGAACACAGCACCAGCAGTGCAGAAATTGGGGCTCTTCAGTTAAGCCAAGCAGTGCTGGGTTTAATTTGGTGGCAGTGGGACTGCATCCTGCATCCTCTGGGCAGGGCCAAGAGGTGGTGGAGGCCATAGGCACGGGTGGAACCTGAGCTGCTGCAAAACACTGGAGCCATTTTGTTAAATATTTGGCATTGTGCTGCTCTGCATGGATATTTGAGGTTCCCAAAGAGGCACCAAGGCTAAACAAAAAGAATGGGGCAGCTTTGAAGCTGACTCAGTTGTTGGGGTGTGAGCAGCCAGGAGCTGGTTAATTGATTTCCTGATTGCTATCTGAAGACGCCATCCAATTTTGGTTTATTGCACAACAATACAGTACAGTTAAATTATGCACAGTAGAAATACATACCTTTGTCGCAAGGCTGCATGGCAGCTTAATTAGTTAGTATCAGCAGAGCACTTTGAAGACGTAAAGCACTACAAGAGTGCTCCTTATTATCCTCATTGCTACTTATCATTAGTGGCACAACGTGAAGGCTAATCTTCCCCCTGTACTCACCGGGGACGTGCTGCCACCATTGTCAGCAGCCCCAGACCCACGGGCCAGGCTGAGGACTTGAAAGCCCAAAATTAGGATTAGACTCAGCGTTAGCACAGGCTCCTGCAGAGTTAAACTTCAGAGACGGCAGAAAGCCTCAAGTATGCAGGCGACTGCCAGGCAAGGGGAGGCTGTTCGCTGTGGTTATGGAACAAATATTTTTATACACAGATTCCTGGAGAGAATGGCTGGGAAAAAGCGAGCAAGCCCCTTTTATGGAAACAACAAAATCACATCCAAGAGCCTGCATTGCCAGCACCCTGTTTAGCTTTTTATTACTGACTTTGTTCCTGTACAAGCAATTAATAAACTGCAGTTTGGTCCAAAGTCTGTTGCGTGAACTTCAGCTCATGGACAGGCACAGAGCAGGCAGCTGATTCTTACTGATACTCCAGCAAGCCTTCCACTTTAACACAGTATTTGCTGAACTGTTTTGCCTTGTTCCCTGCCTTCTTGAGTAAACTGAAGCATTTGCTCTTGCACTTGATCTCTCCCAAGCCCAAATATTACATTCAGCTGTTGTGCCTTTTGTAACCTTTGAGGCTCTAAAAGGGAACAAGTCTTTTAACTGAGGATTTTGAAAATCTGGTTATGTAGGGCTTAAAATAAACCTGGAAGGTAGAAAAGTTAGATGGCCACCTTACTTTGGCCTGAAAGAGTGGGATTCTTAGAGCCAGAGATGTTTGAGTAACACAGGTGGCAGTCAAAAGTCAGAGCTGCCCTGGCCTTCTTCCTTTCTGCAGAAAATTTCCATCGGTATCAAGCAGAGTTGCCTGCCAGGGAGAGGGCAGAAATCTAGAGGAGAGGGCAGAAATCTAGAGGAACTATCCATTGGCACAGTTAGCTGGGCAAGAACCAAAAATCACCTTGGAAATCCATACACGTATCAAAAGAATGAGCTTACCGACAGTTCTGCGCCCAGGACAGGCTTCACCCACTGGCTCATACACTTCAGCAGGAGATGCGGATCTCCCCCAGCTGGGAGGGAGTGCTGGTGTGGTGTAGTCGAGGCGAAGCACACATCTGCTCCGGCTCCATGATCTCTCTTGCTGGGATCCCTCCTACCTCCATCAGCGTTCAGGGGCTGATTCTGACTCAGCTGGTTGATTCTCCAATTATTTTGTTGTAACATCTCAACAGAAGGAGCTGCTCAGGGGGCTGCAGGAGGGCGAGGTAAAACTAAGACCTTCAAAGCTTTCATTTTTTCAGGTTTGACCCCAAATTACAAAGATTATTCATCATATCTTATTGACTGATGCAGAAATAACAAACCCTTCGTGCTGTCTTCACATAACACGTACAAGGGGATATCTGAGTGTTCTACTCCAAAGCAGCATGTCAGAGCACAGGAAAGATTTAATTTCACCCTAAATCACTCCTGCCCACCGAGGCTGAGCAGGAAATAAGAAATACAAAACATTTGTATCCTGTTAGACACTCCTGTGCAGGGTCTAATTAGCTAAGGTCAAACACCAGTGTAAATCTTTCATTCCCCTGCAACCAAGTAAGTAGCTACATTTCACAACCTAGCAGTTTCTTCTTCATCCCGATTGCTGTGAACCTCTACTAACATTTATTACGTTCCTCCTCCTTCGATGCATGAGCCCTGACTGCAGGATCAGCGAGTGGTTAGCTGCATAATAGCACTATCACATTTTTGTAACACACCATTTCCTATTGATAGATTACAAAGCGTTTACCAGAAAACGCATTCAGGATCGAGGCAGGAAGTTACTCAAGGTCACCCAGCAAACAAGCAGAACATCCAGCGAAGGTGGAACCTCTCCTGAGGCCCAGCAAAATGGGCTTCCCACCGAGCCGCACCGCTTTCCCTGCTGACAGACCCTCGTTGAAAGATCAGCAGTGACACTAGACGAAACCAGACCGTTTTGAGGGAATTGCGAGATGTCCAAATGCAGTGTCTTTACCAAATGCTGAAAGCTATAATGTTCACATTTGTCTAAATCCTTCCTGCTGAACAGTCATCCAAAGAAATGAATGCCTTCATTTTTGCAGAGTTCAGAGTAATTTTATATATTTACCTCTTAGGCTCTTCTGGAATTCATAAATCACAGTTAATGAGAAGTATTAGCACACACTTACTGCAATTATGTGATGAATGTTTGATTTCTGGCTTACAGCCTGAAAAATACATAGATTTCTGTGATCTCTAGAAAGGTAAAGATGAAACCTCATGTTTTAATTAGGGCCTAATAGCTTTAGTTCACTGCAATGCAAAGGCCTTTGGTTTTTTAAAAGCCTTCCAACCCAGCTGAAAGTCTGCTATTCAATTAGTCTGGAGTTATACATCAGCTGGTCAAGCAATGATAGCCTTTCTAAGAAGCTATTGCTTTCTCCATAAGGGCTTTTACTCTGGGGAAAAAAACGCATTGCTTTTACATCCTCTGGCTGTACCAGTGCTGCTCAACTGCTGGTGGAAACTGAGCTCAGCAGGTCCTACCACTGCAGCTACACAGGATTAAACCCTTGAGTGTGCCCCCTATTCCACTAGTGAGCACTGCTGGAGCTGCTGCACCACTGTGAGGAAAAAAATGGAAAAAAATGATTTCCACGTGAATCTGCATAGTTTTTAACAGAAATATTAAGACTGGTATAAATGATGTATGACCAGAAATACACGTACGTGAAAGCACCAGAAGAGCAATTACAAGAGGGGCCTATATGGAGAGCAAGGGATGCCACTACATCCAGCGGAGGAACGCGTCGCTGCGGACAGACGCGGGGGGTCCCACCACGCAGATGGCTCCTGAACAGCAGAGCCCATGCGGGCAGCAGGACAGTGGTGGAGCTCGCAGCAAATCACATATGCCAGCCCTCCTCCTGTTAGCCCAGTGGGCTAAGGGGCTAGCAGGAAGGCAATAGCAATAGGACACAAAAGATATCCTAAAGGATATAAAAGATGTGTCTAAACAGTTCATCGCTTACAATCAAGAATAACACAGGCAACAAAGTGAGGATTTGACTTATCCTCCGTATTGTGCACAAATCCACCCCGTCAGACCATCTGAGCAGGTATGCCATGAGGGCATGGCTGTGTAAAATCAAATTGCTTAATGACTTTGAACAAAATCCCTTTCTTTTGAAAGATCTGTAAGATCTTTCAGCGAGTTCTGCAACACTAATTTCCTGTAAACCAAGCAAAAGGGAGATAAAGGCATGCTAACCACCATCAGGCTGCAATCATCAAAGAGCGGTCGTCTGAAAGAAACATGGACATACTGGGTCTCGGTAGTTTCATGCTGTGTGTGCCAGTTTTGCCTCAGAAGAGCAGCTACCCTGGCTCACAAGTCCCCTGCAGCACAAGCTTTGCCCCCCAAAGCAGTGCATGTTAGTGGGAGCAGGTGACTGCAGCCATCCACCCCGCCGTGCCCCACGCGCTGAAGCACCTATGGCAGGAGCTATAAATCGTGGGCTATGAGAGGGGAGAGCGGTTCTGCCAGGGCACAGTGCCCTGTGCTAGTGGAGACAGGACAACACCTAGCACCACTGGAATCTTCTCAAGTGATACAGTGAGAAATAATCAAATAACAGTAACAAAACGCTGGTAGCATCAGGCCCCACCGCTACAGTCAGCAGCCACCACCTCGCACAGCCCTTCAGCAACAGCCAGGTGCTGTCACCACCACCTCACACAAAAGCAGCGGAATGGGGAAGCCGGGTGACTGTCCATCCAGCAAACTATTGCTGCAGATCGGTCGGCTTCCTTCAACAAGGTGCCCTCAGCCAGGCAGCAGAGCACCCCTCCAACCAGCCTGGCCTTCAGAGCAGCGGACATGGGCTGGGGAGCAGCAGCCCGCAGAGGCACCGCGGCCAGGGGCTTCCCCAGGGGGGCAAGGAGCCCCGCACAGGCGACTGCGGAGCAGCCCCCCCACAGCAGCCCACCGGAGACCTCGGACTGAGATGGAGACCCTCCTGTTTGGGAATGTTCCTCCCCACCAACACCCTCCGTAGGTGCAGGTGTGCAGCCCTGGAGGGAGAGGCTGTCCTTAGAAAAACTGCCCGTGTACCACCAATCTGCGTCACTCTTCAGACTGGAGTAAGAGACGAGAGCTGATGCGACAACGACGATGTAAACGGGCTGAACCAAGAGCGCCAGACCCTCCTTCGTGGGGGCACGTACTTACTCAGCAAAACCTCAGCTGAGGTCCAAAGCAGCTCTCTGCCTGGCCACCCCCGGGCAGATCCCCGCTGCTGGCCAGGTTCTCACCGCCTGCTGTAAACTCAGCATCAGCCAGTCAACGGGACGCCAGGATTGCTCTGCTTCCCCAGTTCTTTCTGCGCTCTGGAGTCGGTGGGCAATACAGGGAACCCTCTTCCCACAGCAGAAAGATCTCACCAAAATCCATAAAACGACCAGCTAATGAGAACGACAGCAATGATTAAGCAGTACATTGGGCACCGTGGTGCGCCGCCATGGTGCCCCACTCGAGCACCCTGTTCTCTACCCTGAGTTCTAGGCCTCGGCTGCAGTTCTCATGCTCCCCAGGGACCAAGCCTGGGAGCCTCCATGGCATCATGGAGCTTTGGGAAGTCTGTGCTGTGATAGTGACTAGCAGAACATACAATTTTCACAGCCAAAACTCCTTGGTCCTGCAGGGTCCACATGAGCAGCAGTTACACACAGGCCAGTCGTATGTGAGAGGCGAGCACCACTCCGAAGGCTGCACTGGCCCAAGTAGAGTTGCTGCAGGTGCAGCCTTGAAGGTGATGAAACCGAACAAAGAAATGCAATCCTCCAAGCAACAAGCAATTACTCTTTACTGGCTTGCCAATTCAACTGTGGTCAATCAGTCTTTGCAAACTGGCTGCTGCTCAGCTCACAAAATCCACTTGTCCTTCAGTAATCATGAGGGTGAAACCGCCCTCCTCTGCCTGATTGTGTATTTTCTCACTATAATTAAATGTGACAAGCAGCTGTGGTAAATATTTGTGCAGTCATAGCTCACATGATAATCACCAAAAAAACCAGCTTCAGCAGGGAACACACATGAGTTCTAGTCCAATCTGAAGCTAAACTGATATTTATAATCTAATAAAAATTCATTAAAGCCAGGAATTTAACAGAGTAAGAGCCAAAAAAGAAGTTAACCCTACTTTTCATGGAAAAAGATAACTGTGTTATCCATATACTGATGCAGCCTTGATAGGCCAAATTTAAGAAATAATCTAATTGCCACTAGATGGCACATCCCAATTACTAATCTATGTTTGAATTCAGGATAGCTTTTTTCTTTTTTTAAAAAAAAAGATATTCCCTCTCTTTGCTAACATAACACTTTGTAATTATGCTTGCTTTCTATTTTGAAATCAGACAGCTTAAAAAACACATAGAAAAAAAAAAAAGGAATTTTTAAGTAAAAATACACCATCTGCCAGTGAAAACCTAGCTTGATTCTGTCACATCTACAACCAAACCAGGTTAATAACTGGCATCACAGATGGTTTCTTTATATAAATATGTACATCTCCCCATAGTGACTTTTTCAGCTGCTTCCCAAAACTGCTGGCACTGTGTTACCTCGTTTCCTAGGCGATAGCTGTGCCTCACAGTCAGCCTGGACATTATGCAGCTGGAATGGATTTCAGAAGATGCCATCTCCTGCCCGTGGCTGTTCCCAATACCAACAAGGGATGCAGCAGTGGACAGCCATGCCTCTACCAAAGAGCAGCAACAGATGGATATTAATATATACTCATGCAGCTGGTCTTTTCCTCCAATGATTAAATCTGCTGAAGGGTTCTTTTAACTTGCTCAAATCCTCCCAGAAGGCTACACACCAATATCATGGTGGCCTCAGTATGATAGCACAGGGCTACAGTCAGAACAATAAAGGTAGAATTTCATGTTTCTGCAGTATTCAACAGGATGACCTGTCATAAACTACTAAAATACAAACCACAAAACCACTGTGGGGTGCCCTACTTATTCTTCCTCGGTAGTTATGTATCAGGGTCTGCAATCAGCAGCGGTTATTTCCTAATTCTCCTATGTCCAGGTGCACTTGAGATGAACACTTGAGCTGGGTTCTGTTGCTCTTCCAGTACCAGCAGTGAAACGTGTTTCAGACCAAACTGCAAGCCTATTGCTACCACACTGAAAACAGGTACCTGCCACCTTCCAAGAAGTTTCACAAGCATCAAACGTGTTGAATAATGTAATAGAGAACAAACAGAATTCAATTAATTTCTTCCTGGTCCTACTTCACTCATCTGAAAACCTATGAAAGTAAAAATTATTGTAATAACCAAGAGCATGATACTTTGTGGCACAGGATATAAAGCTTCTCGGGACCACAGCAGCTGTGAGGTTTAACATAAGCTAGACTGGTCCATACAGAACTCTGAGCTACCTAGACTCAATTTTGTTGGCATTCATATGACATATGCCCCCTTCATACTACAGTGAAGGCAAAAAGATGGCAATTCCAACTGGTTTATCATTTCTAAGGGTATAATAAAAAACATTTGAAAGAATACCTTAAGAAATAGAGTAACAGGAGAGCACAGGACAGGACTCACATAATCTAAGCCCCATTCATGTCCATTACATTGATATGAAAAATAAAAATCAACTGACTACCTACATATGGGCCTGAATTTATGAATACCTGTAAAATGAGGGTCATGATATTGATGTCTGAAATCACTCTGAAACCTGTAATGGTCTGTTTAAATACTAGATACTATTATAAATTAACTGAAACTAACGTCTTTCCTATGGCCTGCTTTACAATTGGATGTCAACTTCTTTCTTGTCTGGGTTTGAACAGCTGATTGTAAGATGGCAGGCTCTATCCTACTGTATCATTCAATCACCTGCTGATGTTAGCACTGTGTTATTTTGGAAAGAGTAAACTTACTTTGAGAAATAACTAGAAAATTGCAAATAAAAGTAACTGTATTCATTAAAACAGTATTTTTAAATGGATATAACAGAGTATGTAGTCTTAAAAAGCCAGTGCAGTGTATGTAATATGTCAATGAAACTGAAAGAATGCTGATTTCAGGCTTGGCATTATAAAACTATGACAAAGTAAGGAGTACCCACTTACCATTCACTTCCGTCTGTCTTTCACATCACTGAAAAAGTGTTTTCAAATTATGAGAATAACGATCACTGCCCTGCACCCCAGGCAGGAAAGTGCTCTGAATTTATAACTGGCAAACGGTACTTGCAGAAGCAAATTAATCAAATGTATACAACAGCAACTTCTGAGTTTAGAGCTTCACCCTTGAAAACTCAACTTCTAGAAACCTCACCACACACAGAGGGATGTATCTTTATTTTAGGGGGAAAATGAAATTATCAGAGCAGTTTCACTTGGTTTTACATACAAAAAAAAAGGCATGCCTGCACCGTTTTTTGACTTACAAACTTGTCTTACAAGTGCCTTGAAACAAATGGTGAAAAACTGGCTGGGACATTCAGCAACAATGTATTTGGAGCTTTCAGTGTTAACTGCAGCCCCCACGTCACTCCCCACCCCCACTGGGGACCGCTGGCTGTCCAGTACAAGATGACTTGCCCAAATTTCAGTACTCTTTCTTGAAGAGTTTGTTCACTTTAAAGCAAAACACAGATCACTATGATGCTTCTTATGAATATCTGAATGAAAACAGAGGACTGTTCAGATTCAGTCAAGAAACCAATGCTGGTTTCTTGAAATGACATCCTAAGCCTGGGGATAGTATAAAAATGGCAGATTCAGCTCCCCTTTAAAAAAATTTTTTAGAAGAGAATTCTTGCTGTGTCTTCCCATTCTAGGGCACCAGGAACAATTAATCGTGCACAGTTTGTTTACCTGTTGCTTTAAATCTTGTTTAGGCATTGACTTCACTTCTTACAGAAAGGAACAAATAACTCAAGGACTACAATAAAAATGCAACAAGGAATAAAGTAAGGATTGACATCTTTGAATTCACAATAGAATAACGTGGTTTCTTATAATCTTTCTTTGCAGGACTAAAACAGACAGTAGGTAAAATCCTTCAAAGTGCCCTAGCTACTTTGGCACCTTCACAGACAAAATTTAAAGCACTTACACAAACAGGATTAAATCTTACAAATAAAACACAATGACTTTGAAAATTTTAACCAGTGATACATTTGTGTAAGAAAAGCATAATTCCCATCAGTGATTTTGAATTCAGTCCTAGTGCAAAGTAATTCAAAATTACATAGCAAGTTAGTGTCAGGATAATGCAGTAACCTAATACCATCCTTAAAAGAAAACAAACCCACCCCAAAACAATGCTTAGAATTGCCTATATTCATAATCAGTAGTGATAACTAATAACTGCTATGTTGAAGAATCACAACCATCAGGGTAAAATTCATTACACTGTAAAAAGCCTGCTCTGGAAAGGTTTATTCTCCATACTGGATCTCTGCTCTTAGCTCTTTGGTGAGGTAATTTATCAGCACTGCTGTTAACTTCTGCTGAAGACTAGCATTTCCCATTACAAGAGCAGTCAGCTGAGCAATATCGGTCCAGTCTAAGTGCCTGAGAATAACAACGGCTTCATCATAGAGTTTCTGCTGCTCAGCAGGAGGCAATTCCAATAAAATCTGAGGAACTGGCCTGAACTGTCCACTGGTCATCCAGGCACCAAGCAATCCACCAAATGCTCCTCCTAGAAAAGAGAGAGATGTTACTTCTTACCAGTTAATGTTTAAACCTGAAATTCTATCCACAGCCTTCACCAACAATGTTCCCACCTTTACTAGAAATCAATGCAGAGTTGTGTCTATTTTAACTAGATTGATACGGGATGTTCAAAGCACCAACAGGACTTTTAAAGCTATTTACACCCACAGCAATCACAAAGGAACTCTTTACACAATCAAAGCCAATAGCTTCAAGCCAGAAATCAAAAACAAAACAGCACTTCCTAGGGCAGTGATCTCTCTTTAGGATAAGCTCTACTACTAAATAAAAACCATGCCCCGGAAAACAGGTGACCAACAATTACTTTATCAGTGCCATTAAGACATGTTCTCTTATTATAAGAGATTCCCAGACTGATCCAAGCTTTCTGCTTCTGTAGAGCCACATCTTGCAGCCTCCTACTCCCATGAATTCCACCCCTCTGAAGGTGCTCACCGAGACCAAACACATCAGCTCTGTGGGGGTTAGACACATTCATGCTTTCATTTACCAAATCAACACCCCACCCACACTGCCCAACCCAGCTGGCCAAGAAATGCTCTTAAGTAAGAGTTGTTCCAGGTCATCCCTCAGCAGAGGGATCCCCTATAGCTGATCTGCTTAGACACCAGCCTTGCAGTCCTACATGGCTGCTCTCTTTTCAGAGTGACCACTCTAACTTGCAACACAGTGCTCTCCAACAGCAGTTCATGTGACTGACGCAGCTGCCCTGAGACAGACATCCTAGTGGAAGGAAGGAGAACCCTCACAACAGCGGGGCTGTGATCAGAATTGACCTGCCTCCAAAATTCTCACCTCCAGCGACTGCTCCTAAAACGTCATTTACGCACTCACAGGCATGCAGTTTTTCATTAGACAAAAATTCTGTAATTTGCAGCTTTTACGCAGTTGGCATTTTTTCCCATGATACCACAGAAATACTTGAAAGCCGACAATGGCTGAATTCATCTTCAAGGGACTTTTATGAGAACATCAATATCTGATTTAGGGGCACTTAATGCAAAAGTCACTAGAAGTATTGATGTCTAAGTTCCTTGTCTATTGAGACAGGATTTGTTACAGGATCACACTTCCCCCCCCCCCCCCAAGCAGCATGTCCACAATCCATTCTTCTGAGAGCAAGCAGTCCTTAGAAAGCACAATACGTTGCAAGTTTCTCCAGTGACCACTGCAGATGGAAGGTAACTCATCCTTTAATTCCTGGTGCAAGGCAGGACAATCCCTGCTACTCAGTCCCACACCAATAGAGGCTGTTTGTGTAAGTGAAAGTGCAAATGTCCCTGTAACTGTCCTAAAACCCATGGAAGACCCAACATTGTTTACCTATACAATTTCAAAATAGTATTTTTGGCTATTAATTAAGCTCTGTACTTGTAACAGAGTAAATACACAAGTTTATTTTGCATTTTCTGTTATCACTCCTCACATACAATTTGGGGTTTTTTTGTAACTCAATCTTGCTAACCCTCACGCAGGCATACTGCAATTCACTCCAATGCCAATTAGCCCATGAAAGTGCTGGAACTGTTTCCAGGAATAAGGAGCATTCAGGGACCAAGACCCACATGACTTCAGTGACAAGGCAGCTTTCAAACTAGAAAACTCTTAATTCAAGAGATACAGAGGAGAGACAAAGGAGAGACAACTCTTTACTATTGGACTCTGGCCTTCCTGTAATTTTCCATACAAGCAAAAAAAGCAAAATGGCAGGGAATAATGAATTCCAAAGGAAAAACTCAAGTTCACCACAAAGTGGATAGCAGGTACTTTTAAAATACAGAAACAAACACCATTTTTAGTAAGATCATTAGGAAAATGATTCTGTTTCATGCTAAAGCTAACTAAGAATATTTATTCACCCTCACTTCACACACCAATTTTTTTTCTTTCTTCTGTGCCACCAGATACCAACATCCCTCGCAACTGCTACATCATCTCTTCTGCTTCTTCGCCCCTGCCTCCCCCTCCCTTCCTTTCTCCCGCACCACAGCACAGGAGCAAAGCCCACACTAACAAGCTCAGAGCCTGTTAAGTTTGCTGTTTCATCCCACACCTCAGGCACGGGTGTACCTCAGCAGATGGAAACCAAGGCTCTATCCACCAAAACCAAATGATTTGTTAACAGATTATTCAAAGGGTTTTTAAAGATGCCACTATCTCAGGCTCAGATCTGGATAGCTTCCCTTTTCTGCACAGCAGTCAAAGTCAGCAAGGTCACTATCACCCTAGAAGTAAACACTGATGCATGCCTTTCTGATGCACACCTTGTTTCTAAAAAGCCAACATACTATTTGCTAAAAAACTGTCATTCTATGGCATCTTGTTAAAGCCCAGTTAACATGAAATCTCAACACTGCACTCAACCCCTCTCCTTCAACCCATGCCTACCACACAGACCTCCTAGTTTCTTCACTCTGGGAGTTAAACACACTTCTTGTTCCTAAAGCAAAACACACTTACCTACAGCGATTCCAGGTGGACCTCCCACTAGACCCCCAATAAATGCTGTTGCACCTGCCATCAGTGCTCCCAGACCAGAGTGTTTGACCGCAGCTCTCATGCCCTTCTCCTGAGAGAGATGGCAAAACAGTTGCATCACATCATCAACATTGATGGGCATCTTGACAAGTTAAGGTCCTGGAAAAGAAGTTTTAAGTTATCTTTTGATTGCAGCAACAAAAACTAAATCTTGCCGCTAAACAAATTTCAGGAAAAGAACGAGCTCTGGAGTCTGTGAGACTAAAGATACACACTCAGTATAGGAAAAAATAAATTTGCTTTCCCTTTCACTTATGGGAATGTAGCTGAAGGTTACTGAAACTGCAAATGAAACCAAAGTAGACCAGAAAAAGAACCCTGTTTTCGTAACAAATTCAGAAAACCAAAAAATGGCAAGTACCAGTAATGAGAGACTTAAGAAAATTTCTATCTAATTCTACAGCACATTGCCTTTGCCTTGCACAACTGCTGCCCGTATTCAGCATCATGTACAACTCCAGGAAAAAGGCAAAGTGTCACTCTACTGCAACTAGCAGATTTAACTGACAAATCTGTCAGGTATTTTCTCCTTGTCCTAATTCTTGACACAAATCAGTTGCTTGTTTTCACATATCAGTTCTTCTCCCCATTTTGCTACCTGCTTAAACACTTCCACGCTGATTTCTGAAGGTGAAAGGCTGTCTACAGCAACACAGAAAAGCCTGAGGAAGGGAACAGATTTCAGGAGTCAGAGGAGAGACCTGGCACTGGGAATAAACAGGGAGCTCTGGAGACAGGGCATCAGAAATGCAGGGGTCTATGAGTACAGAGATCAGACTCAGATCAGACACGCAAGATGACTGTCAAGTGTACAGGGAGGCAGAGATGGGACCTCAGCCCCCTTACGTGCAGTGACAAGTCCCCAGCATGGGGCAGATACCTGGTCCCAAGAACAATCCCCCTGAGACCAAACCTTTCCCACCTTGTTCACTTGCTGCTGCTGCCCATCTAAGCCCGCTCATTTCTGTAGAGGCCCACAGAGAGCATGGCTACCCATCACTGCTGCTGTGGCCACTGCTGACAAAAAGGTCAGTGGGGTATGCCTGGGTAAGGGTTCCAGCCCCCCACCCTGCAGGCATGGGAAGCCATGCTATTGCACTGAATACAACCATGAGAAAAGGCACATGAACATGACCCAGTTAAAAAAAAAAAAAAAAAAAAGATACAGGACATCTTTTTGGAATTTTTGCATCATATTAAATATTCTTTTCCCCAGGCTGCTTGCCCTGTCACAGCAGGTAAATTGGAAGGCATAACAGAAGCAAACACATGACTTAAGAGTTGCAGGTGCCAGCAAGTGTAGTGAGCAAGGAAAGAAGCTGCATGAAGAAACAGTACATCTTTTATGCTTTAAAAAAGCTTCTACCTGAATAAAAAGATTTTACCCCTTATTTTGCACCCAATATTTGCTTGCTGTTAAGCCAGTCACTTGAATCAAACTTTTTATATAGGGGTACTACGCTCTAACTTTGCCAGGCACTCATCCTGAGATCTCAAGAGATACTTGCAAAACTGGTGACCCCTCAAAATAATTGAACTCAAATGCAGCTCTGCTTGTGTACAATGTTACACAATGCCAAGCACTGAAAAAAATCCATCTCTGGCTTTCAGTTTGGCAAAGCAAGCGGGTACTTTTGACTTTAACAGCTATTTTAAAGATAGGAGGACAGAGATACTAAAAATACCCTCATCTCATGTTGCAAAAATAGGTTCGATACTAATGAAAGACGCTGACTCAGACCAATGAGATCAGAGGAAAACCCATAAAATGCAATTAAGAAACTCCATCCCCATAGCAGAGTTGGAGAAGTGTTCAGTAAATAAGGCCCGAGGACTTAGCACTGAACAGTATGAAAAAGCTTGATCATTAAGCAAATACCTTCCATTCTGTACACTAAGGAAAGGGTTTGCAGAGGGAAAAAATACTCAGTATGATTAAAAATATAATCACATATACACAGAAGGCTGAATTATTGTTGTACATGTAACTTTAGCACTATCGAACAGATGAGTGTTTGGTTTTCCAGCCTCTAGAAAACTTTTTATCCCAGTGCAGATGTGATACTTTCTCAGCCCAAGCCAAGTTGTCTTTAAGTCCTTCTTGAATAGATCTCCTCAGTGTTCTCAATGCAAAGCGAAACTGCAGTGGTATCACATAATTTTTCATATTAATAATTAACTACTGTGAAAGCAAAAGCTTTCTTTTGCACTAAAATGGCTGACTTCAAATCATCTATGTCACTGCAGTATCCAAGCACTGTTGACACAACACAAAAATCTGGGTTTTGGGAAGGGATCACATATGCTCCATAGCTGCAGAGACACAGTAGGAAAGAAATTCATCATATAGCTGCATTTCTTTCACTACTTCATCCATCTTCATGCCAGTCTAAGGAAAACATCAAAGTTCTTCATTTTACCACTGTTGCTTTTGGGTTTTTGGCAGGCTTATGACACAGCAGTGTATCAGAATGGCAACGTGTTCTGGTTAGTGACAGCAGAGTGACACATTCTGCTTCCAGAGTTATATATTATCTCATTCAACGTGATTCAGGCTCAAAGTAACAAACAAATGGCTGCTCTGTTCATTCTAGAGCAGTAGGAAAAAAACCCCAAAATAATACAACTGGTACAGTTCACATGGCCAAGCCTAGAAATGGTAGAAAACAAGAAGATTATGTATTTGTTGTTTCTACCTTTTTACCAAAAAGTGAACAGATTGCCACTCAAAGTAACATTCACACCAGCAGCACCAAGAAGCCTTGAGTGCTGCAGGATTCAGCTCCTCAGTGAGACAGGAACCGATTCATGCTTATTCTGCAGTTCCTGCACATGACCTCAGATTAACCCAAGCACCGGAGTGCTGAAATTATTTGCTTCTTCTCTTTTGGCTAAATCCAGTGAATGTCTCATGCAAAACTCTTCAGTATGAAGGCTCTGTGGCACGGCCAGGACAACACAAGTTAGAGAACTGACAATACAATATGGCTCTCACTGACAGTAATATAATCTGCTTTCCCCCAATCACACTGACCGACTTCCACAATATCCTAAACTGATCTAATTGTAATATAAACGAAATGGTGTCTGTGAGCAAAGAAACCCAAAGAAGAAGGATCATGTCCCTGCACTGCATAGAAGCTGGCTGTCCACATAAAGCCACCCACATTAGTCCATCCATCACACTGCCAATACTAGGAAGTTTCCTTACAGTGAAATGGCATCTAAAGCAGTGCAAAGGCGATCAGCTACTCTGGGGTTTCTCCAAATAAATATAAAACAATTTCATGACTAGATTCAAAGTGCAATTGGAAAACACAAATCATACTGCTATCTGGTGGTATACAACGTGGCAAACACATGAATTTGTAATGATGTATTAGTCTCAAGGTAAAGCAGAAACATACTAGAACTCAAGCAATTGTAAGTATTTTTTCCATAGTAAATTATTTTACTGCTTTATTCCCCTCACAACTTCCCCAAAGAGAATTTCCACTCACAAAATTAACATTTATTTGGGGGTTTTTTGGCTCGATTGAAGAAGGTTCTTGGCACAGCAGAGCTGGTTGGTCCTGCTTAATTCCAAATGTGAGCATCATACTCAAAATTCTCAGACATTACAAACAGCACTCATTTTCTCTCAACTCTTAGAAGTAATTCTATGATCTTTTAGCATATTCACTGTATTTTAAGTCCTGCAGTGAATTTTAGTGAATACAGGAGCTGATGCATAGCACATACAAGTTGGTGGTTTTTTTTAACTGTACATACAGGGCACTAGTGGGAGCCATTAAAACATAAACCACGTATAGAACACATTAAGTAAACCCAAAGATTCCTACATTCAGCACAAAGACACAGATGAGTGGACCAACATTACAGAGATCTTTTATGAAGTCACACCATTATGAATTTCTTTGAAAATTTCAGGCTCTGACACAGAATTATGGTGCTCAACCAGACAATTTTCAGTGAGCATGGTATTTTTTTAACCATACAGCACAGGCCATGAAAGCAGGATATTTTGTCAACACATTGCAACATGAAGACTCCGCAAAAGCATAACCTGCTACTGGGACAAGCAGCCAAAAAAAACCCAATCAACCAAAAACCCACCCCCCAAAAAAAAATAATCAACAGGCAGACAGCTAGCTTTAGGCTATAAAAATCAAACAAAAGGGTTATAAAGATCTGTAGCTGCAAACCTCTCAACACCTCACAGACTGGTAAGGCCTATAAGAAGCCAACTGCAAGAAGGCAGAGCACAAAGTTGTGGCTGACATGAACCAAATTATCAGAATCACTGAGCGAGTAGAATAGGAAGATAAGCATATTTGAAAATGCCAGTGAACTACAAGAAGCAAGAATCCTACCCTGGATCAAAAGAAGCTGTAAATTTTGTGTCAGAGGCAGAACCAGGCGACAGCCAAAAATATTTATAAACTTTGATTGTGGAATTGACAAGTAAATAAAAGTGCAATTTGATTCTAGCACCAAACTATTTCCTACAGAACCCATGCAGATGTTAAGCAACACTAGGAACATAAAATACTGGACTTGCATTAATGGAGGGATGAAAATGTCAATGACATCTATAAAACTGGGCTTGGCTTTCAGAAGTGCTGAGTGTCCTACTGACTTCACATGGCACTGACAATATTCATTACTTCAAGGAAAAAAAAAAAAAGCCACCAAGAGTTTTAGAAAACGAAGCTGCAAAGAAACCAAGCTTTGCTATATAACAGACCTTCCTTTTTTGATCTACTACAGTCCAGTGGCTGCATTCCTCTTCTCTTTGTGTCTCCCCAAATGCTCATCTGAGGTGAGTAAAGTAAGCAATGATACTATTCTACCTATCCAAAGAGAATGGTAACATCTTATGTTTCTATCTCATCTTTGAGCCTACACTAAAAAGTACATTCCTCTCAGACCTAGTTTATTAGTTCTTAAGAAGAAAAATAACATGAAAGAATTGAAACAAGAAAAGGATGACATCATACGCAACTTATTGAAAGTCCTATTAATGCGAACAAGCAAAAAGAGGGTTGCCAAATTAATCTGTGGTGTGAACCTCATTCCAGCTCTTTCCTATTTAATACTTCCATTTCATTACCCTACTTTCACCTTCACAGAACGATGACTTTAGACAGGCAAAAGCCCTTTTATCTCCTGGGCTCACTGTCTCACTTGACTCACTTATAGAAAAATGAACAACCTCCCAGATGTCCACACAGAAGGCACTCCAACCAGCACACAGCCTGGACAGCTGCTGAACTGTCCTCACAGCTTCTTATAACCTCTTACTGAGTTAATAGGGTATACTCATCAGTAAACTTCTCTACAGTGTGTACACACATAGAACAAAAGTCACCCACAGGACAAATTCCAAACGTACCAAACAATGAAGACATAGGTCTAAGCCCTCTTACCAGCAGCTAACTTTGTCTTGGTGGACACCACACAGTGATGAGCAAGAACGTGGGGCAAGAACCTCCATAAAACTGCTAGAAAGCATACATGTGATCTGTGTAGATCTTCAAACTGGAACTTCAAGACAACAGCAAATATTAATGCAAGCACAGATGCCCAGGAGATAACCTAGGGCAATTTCTTCTGACTCAGCTGTACAGCAACAGTTCTATCTATAGTGCAGCTTTTTAAAATAAATATGAGATCAGCACTAGAGCAAAACCAAATGCAAAATACTCAGCAACTGAGACAGCGTAAAGAGCACAACCTCAAAAACAATGGCGTGCAGAAAGAGGTGACTTGATGATTAAACAGGCCAGAAGTTCAGTGACTATTTAAGTAATAGCTGGCGGATGGGCAGGCAATCAAGATATTCCTACCTACAAAGGAGGACTGGCTCATCACCGATCCATATGCATACTGTTGGCTTGAGCAGCATTTCTGTTCCTGAATCACTTCCTGAAAATCTTACCTTTAGAGCCCAGCCCAGTATTTCAAATCTGCAAAGCAGGTGGTCTGCTTTAAATCATGACTGGCATCAGCAGCCAGTAAAACTTGGGTTAAATACACCAGTTTTAACCCTGCTCCACATTTGTAATTTTGTTATTTTGCTAAGGAAGGGTTCATTCTTCCTTACTGATGTACAACAGGCTGACTGCCATTCCTGTCTCAGTACCTGGTACTCCTCTTTCCCAGCCGTGAGGATTCACCACACCTACAAATATGTACTGTAATAATATAATTATGTTGCTGACTATACATTTATTCAGATATTTGATTTTTTGAGTTTCAATTATATTATATGGCAAAGAAACTCACCTATTTGGTAGACAACCCATACTCAATTGAAATGCATAAAAAAGCACTTTACAATTGTTTTTGTAAGAACTGCGACCTTAAAAGCATTGCTTACTTTCTTCTTTTGTGTATTTATCAAAGCATGTAAATTTATCAAGGTATTTAATTGGTTTGCTTACCAAAAGAAGCGACAAATTCACTTGTTATAGGAACATACTGCTTCTAGGAACCTAGAAGCTGATTTTACAAGGCTCTTACATGCCTAAAAATGCAGGTAACTGGGAGTTACCTCCTTCTGCTGAGATTAAAGGAAATTTGGCACCTAACCTGTCTGGGCACTCAGGATACCCTGCTTACCTAGACTGCCAAATTCCAAAGTATCTGTGAAAGACTGGCTACAACTCCTTCAGTCCTTAACATTTTTTTAGACCTACCCAATGTCTTTCTAACCTATATATAAAGTGTGGAATTACTTTTTTTCATTCCCTAGCCAACTACACCATTCTGAAGGCAGTATTTGAAAAAGTTACAGGTTGATCTCATCAGAGTTCACACTGAAGCCAAAACAATCAGACTTTCAGCTAAGAAAGAAAGAAAGAGCTGACACTTGGAAAAAACTTAATAGCATGAGGCTTTCTCCGTAGATACTTGGTGCAGTGCACTGCAGCGCTACCTTCGAAATCTGAACTAAGCCTGAAAATTAAAATGTTTTTCCTGACTCGCTACAAAAACATAAACTTCCATCTCATTAAAATTAATCAACATGTGCCAAATGTTTTAAAATTTATTAAAAACTTCATGACTAAAATAGGCTGAGCATAAAACGTAATTATAAACTCATTCAAACAGCCGACATTTAATTACACTTAAGGCATTTTTTTCATTTATTTGCCTACAGCACCGGTTTCAGGTTTGCCATTGCTGCAAGGCCGGTACCGCCGCCAGGTCAACCCGGC
>JAVJGJ010000033.1:9522169-9550600 GCA_035590215.1 Microhierax caerulescens
CGGGCGCGGGCCCGGGGCTGCGGGAAGGGCCCCCCCGCGGGCAGCGCCGTGCAGTCACACAGGCAGTGCGCGGAGCAGCGGTGAAGGGCTGCGGCAGTGCTTCCCAGCGCCGGTCCGATCCTGGAAAAGGCGCTGCCTGACGTGACAAACGCTGCCCTTCCCCGAGGATGGGTTATTAACGGAGGGTTTTGTCAGCCGAGCTGCTGTGATGATGTCCTTCCCCATTTCAGATAAACCCTCTCCCCCTCAGCTCCTCGGTGAGAGGATGAAGAAGCGGGATGAGGAAAAGGAGGAACGACTCACAATTTGTGCCCCTTTCCCGTGGCTGCACCGGGGACTTCTTAACCTCCCCAAGCTTTATACGATCACATAAAATAACTCTCTGTATAACAGCTCAAAATGTTACAGGTCTGCTGGTGCTCTTGATTTTTATGATTTGGATGTAAAAAGCAAATGTAATTCCTAAAATGAGCGAAGAACCAAAACGCCATGTACATTTTAAAAAGTAACACCCCAAACTTCAGCTGTAAGCAGCTTTCTAAGGGGCAGAATTAAAACGATGAAGTCTGCCAGCCATCAAAGTAGGGAATTTTTATCGCTCTATCCCAGACTTACTCATTACTTCAGTACTCCAGTTAAGTATAAACACAGGTTATTAGGGCTACATCAGCAGGTATTTATTAGGTCTGTTTTTTTCTCTATGGTAGAAGTTACTAACATGAAAACGTAAGGTAAGAGCGCAGAGTGTATCCTTTAAGGATGTGCACGCTGCTGTAAATCACACATTCTCAGAGAAATTGTGACTGTTGAAGTCAGTGGGACTCTGGTTACTGCAATCAGCTGGATGAAGATTTGATTCTGTAGGTAGTCACCAGCCAGCATGCGACGGCATGCCCCTTACTCTTCTTGGTGAGCATGAACCAACGCACATGAACCAGCACACCACACGTTCCACCAAGCGTTCCGTGCGCCTGGGCTACACCACAGCACAGCAGTCTATTTTTGGTCTGTGTGAAACAACAAGACCCATGACGGATTTTCTCCCGACTGCACGTGCTACCAGATGGGCTCCATCTGCTGGCTCTTCCCCACCCCCCCACCATCGAAGGGCTATGTGCCTGCCATTTGGGAAAGGTCACCCTACCTGCGAGAAGGGACAGCTCTGCCGGCTGCATTCTCTTGTACAGGATTGTGTATTCTAGCTGGATCTGTCACTATAATTCTAGAGCATATTTAAGCATTTCAACATGCACTCCTAAATAACTGGCACCCAAGATAAACGTTCACATACTTTTCTAAATGCTAGAGGCTGGTGGAGTCAGAGCAGTTCAGGTGGTTCTGCTGTAAATCTGATCTTGCCGATATTCTCACTGTATTCACTGCAGTATGCTGGGCTCTTCTAAGTACTAGATGTCATTGCCATCCTATATCGTAGTTATCTTTGTCTGCTTTATCAGCACTGAGTCATTATTTCATTTTCTTCATGAGAATGTTTTACATCTTTTTCCTCTTCAGGTTACTAGAAACTCTACACGTTCAAAAAAATCAAGAGGAAAAAAAATATTCCCTTTTACCCCCCAAAATCCTCAAGTCACCTGCCAAAAGCGAGCATCAGAAATCAACCACAGCAATGGTGCACTGGCATTCAGGTTTGATGAGCAGATTTATGTCAAGTTCTTCCCTAACATGCAGCAGGACCCAAAACAACTACAAGCCAGTTCAGCATGTCCTCAGTGTGCTGGGCTCACTGCTTATTTTCACAACTTTTGACACACTAAGACATAGGCCAAGGGGTGCTAGGGGCAATTTCAGCTGAAAATTGGCTGTTGCTACCAACAGAATGATTCATTCTGTCTTTCAGCTTGCTCATTATGGAGTCTCAAGAAAATGCCCATCAGAAGCAGGCTCAGTCTCGAGGTACTGTCCAGAAATACCCAATGCAATTTTCTGAAATACCTATTACCTTCACAAGAGACCATGACAGGTGTTTGTTTCTTCTTTTTAAACTAGGCACTTAATCTTGTTGGACAGAAAAAAAGCTGTTTCTCTAAATTTTTTTCTGTGCCAAAGGTGCCCAGCAAAAACACAAGGATTAAGCAAGTGCATATGCCAGACTCAGTTTTGGTTTATCTAGTTGCATTTTTTTTCTTAAAATCTTTAACTTTCTTACTATCACAATGGCAGAGAAAAAACATTCAAAACTTGAGGCCTGCACAAATAATACTGATACATTTGCCTAAGTTTGCAAAGCATCTAAAAATACTCCTGAGATTTCCCTTTTGTGTCAATGTGTTAACTGGGATATGGGTGAGGATGGTTTAATTTACAATGTTACAACAACGCAAGGAGAAAAGAAGAAAAAAGGAAGAAATGCCACATGTTCTCCAGAACCTGTGACGGGAACAGTCCACAGAGAAGAAAGGAGATGGAAAATGTAACAAAGCAGGTTTCTAATCATGTCCAAGTTTACCAGGGCAAGAGATTTCTATCAGTTTCCCCAGAAGTCTGGGAAACCCTATGCTGCAGGGAAGAAAAACAGCTTTGCTGATCCATGTCTTACATCTAGGGCTCTAGACAACCTACATCTCTCCCTTGATACTGTAATACCCCAATATGTGTGCTCTTACAGGGTCACAGCAATAACAGCATCTGTTCTGAAACGCTTCTGCTTCATATTAGATTTATAATTTGAACCTTCCCTTCTTGACAACACTACAGTTTTGTAAATTCTGTCTTATTATACAAAATGGTGAGCTTTGCAAGATCAAACAAGGCACAACCTATATCAAAACAGAAAATGAATATAAAAAGTAATGCTATAGCATTTAAGTCCTTAAACAGAGCCACTTCATCAGGGAAATTTTGCAACTGCAGAATGCCTGTTTAGAAGGAATGAGAAAAGGCAACATTTCTAAAACCAGGAATGTAACTCCAGCTTTCACCTGTTAACACTCTTCACCTCTTTGCATGCAGGTGTAAATAATACGGTGAAAATGACCGAATCACAGGAAGACATAATAGCAGGTTACAGAGATCCACTACAAGCAAAGCATATGCTTGATGGCAAATCTTTTTCCCATTTCCTACATTAGATATTCATCAGGGTCTGACTTCTAATTGAATGCAAATAATATAACAGATTTTTGCATATGAAGTGAAGATATAGAACATCTGTCTCTTCACAGCCTTTCAATGTACCTTATGTGACATTAACCAAAGAAGGTTTGCCTCATCAGCTTGTAGGAAATGGTGAATTTGAAGAACAGTGTGACTGAACTAAATCATTCCACTGCTGCTGTAAAAGGTGCTTCTTTGATCTCCTCGCGCACTCCTAGGTGATAAAATGCCAAGTTGGGCAAAATCAGTTTCAATGCCAAAAAGATGGACTACTGGTACAGAAGGTCACAGAACACTATTAATTGCCTTATATCATCTCAGTCGTGAAAGATGATCCAAAAATACAGGCTGGTGCTTTGGAATAAAGCACACATTGCTAGCTAGCACTATCCAAGCAAGCTGTTAAAAGATATTTAAGTTATAACATTAACTGCAAACAGTATACCTATCTTCTGCTCTTTTAGACTCTTATTACAGTAGTCATTTATGCTGTTTTTTTTACTTCCTCAGCAACCTAATTCAGTAATTGTTTTACTGGTACAGAGTAGCCATTTTGTTAGCTTTTCAGAAAAAAGTTACAGCAAATCTGAATGCAAAAGTCAGTGTCATGAAATTAGTGTACATGTTTATATGTTACAGCATGTACGAACATTGAAGTGGAAAAAAAACCCTAGTTAAAAAACAGCTACACAATACCTGCAAGGTTTTCAGAGGAGCTAAAAATAAAGAGAATCTTCTACAACCACTTCCTCCACTCATCACTCTTGCAGAATGTATCTCAGTGCACCTTTCTTCAAATCTCCAATTAGAGGGCAAACATAAAGTAGACAAAAGTTCAAAATCAGATCTAAAATTCATCTTGTAAATTCAGTTAAGGAACAAAGCATTCTAGTATCAAGGGTTGAAGGATGACACTTGAAGGTGTCTAGAATAACATTAGTGATAGATTTCCAAGCTTGGTGCTGTTCAGTGATGTGAGAAATCTGTACCGTAACTTGATGCTTGTGGAGTCTGAGAATAGTAAATGTTCAGCTACATATAATTCTGGCCCCAGACATACAGTACTTTGGCGATACAAAGGGTAAGCACAAGGAAGCTGGCTTGAGTCCCTTCAGTCAAGGTCCTTGGCTGACTTCACTTCCAACCTTAGACCAACTTCATCGGTGCTGAATGAGAGCCCAAATTTTACAAAGCTGTTAGTCTGAGCTTCCTGTTCTTCTGGGAAGACAGAACAATTCTCTCTCCAGCCTTCCTGGATCTTAGTTTTGATAATGTGGCAGACAACAGGGGAGCTCGCAGCCAGCTAAGTAGTAGGGTGGGAGGGAGGGGGCCAGCTTGCATTGCCTGATTCTCTTTTCTCACGTGACAGGTTGGAGACAAGAAGATGGAAAGGTGAATTTGAATCACTCTCTACAATGATGGAACAGATTCAAAGCTTCCAGAAGTCACTACAAATACTTGAACGTGTTACAACGGGATTTGCAGACTTACAGTTTAGCATGTTGTATTTTAATACTGCCTCCTGGGCCACCTCTCTGCTTCACTTGCAAACCACAAGGGCGTCACCATTTGGGATCGCATAATGACCATGTGGCTACACGACAGGGTTCTCTAAAGAGCTACTGCTAAGCTAAGTGAAGAGCAGGGCAGTATTTATACCGTATTTGTACTCGTCCTGAATTTGGAAACAAAAAGAACTGGAAACTTTGCAAACTACAAAGAGGCCCTTTGCTGGCTTTCTGCAGAGCTCAGTTTGGGAACCACTGCCTTAACAACATCACAAATGACTGTCTCAGGAGTAAAATGATGCGCATTCAAAACTGGTAATGGGCTTAATTTATAAAGATCAGGTAATGCCAAATGGCTTTACTTACAACAGCATGCATATACGCAATCATGAGAGGCAAGTGCCACTGGAGTAGAGGGCACTGACCAAGCAGATGACTGAATGCTAGAAAGGGAAAGAACTGGGCAGCCCCTTCTCTGTGATAAGTTCCAGGGGATCTTTCATTCTGCCCTAAGTAGACAAGCATTAAGTTCTCAAAAGTCTGTCGAAAAGACTCACAGCAGGATGTGCCAATCTATACCACGGAAGAATAAAAGGCTAAGATTTTGCTGCAATTAGAATAAACAACTGTCCTTAATTTCTGTCAAACAGTAGATGTGCCCCTTTGCTAGTATTTGAAATGTGTGTAAAATGTTGTTAGGGTACATGTCCACAGCCAGCATTATTACTCTTTTTTTCAACCTACACTCCCATCATGCCTCATAGAAAAATCCATGGGGGATGAAAGATAACACCGAGTCCAAACCCTGAGAACAGAGCCCCATGAAAGCAACAAATTATAAACTCTACTGAAGAGATTTTCTTCAGAAAGATCACAGGTCTCATGCTTTAGTCATGGCCCATTCCTTTGCCAGCAGGTTCAGAGAGAGTGATCTGTGAGAGCTAAGTGATTTCTTTCAAGTAAGCTGCTCACGATGACTACAGAAACCTCAAGGATTACAGTGCACAAACAATGGGAGAAAAGCTGCTTCAAATAATACACCCAGACAATGGAGTTGCCATTATGGGCAGCAATGCAAAATATGGACAGGGATTTAAATGAAACGGGTGATATCTGTATACTTTGGAGGGCTCACATGTGCCAAATTTGGCAGCGTGAGTGTTCATATTGCTTGTTGCTCCACCCCTTGAACAATGAGGCTAAACCCCATATGTGCAGGAGTTGGTGGAGCACAAGCAGTTTTGCTAATCACGCTGCATGCAAAAGCAAAAAGACAAAGGAAACTAGTAATGCTTAGACTAGCATTGGGGAAATAATTAAGCATGAATGAAATATTGTATGTGGATTTGAAATGAATGTTCTTGGAAACAATTGTGCTGTTTCAGTTGTGCTGCTCCCCCCCTTAAGTTTCACAAAGTAATTTGCATGTCATTTAAATAAATACCATAAATTATTGCAAACTTTTTGGTTTTATTTACATAAACCAAAAAACTCATTTCCATTATTGTTTACATTACCTGACAAGAGTGAAATGCAAAGGTCTGAAAGGAAACTTGTCTCTCCCCAGAACATTACAGACTTCTCATACGTGAGTGAGCCAGGAAGCAGGATGACCCCATCTTTAGCTTTGCCTGACGTAGGCAAGCAATGCCCTGTACGTGTAACAGAGATGCAGGATCAGATCTTCCAGTTGAGCCAAGCTGGGGCTGCAAGCTGGTCAAGGGTACTGGTATAGGCTGCCTTGCAGGGTTTCATGGCCCTTCATGAAAACAACAGCCTCAGCACCACTTGGCTGCTGGCTAAACCTCCTTTTTCTGGGATAGCTCAGTTTTTTTGCAGCTTAAGCACACAGAGCAAACAACTTTGCAGGCATACTGAACTTGCACAAGCTGCCCGAGTGCTTGACAGCAGCTGCAGTGGATACTCAGTACAGCTTTCACGCTGGGAGGTTAGGGCACCGTTAACTCACGTTTCCCTGATGAATTCTGTTTCTCTTCAAAAACTCATAGGAGGGTTAACTTCAACCACCACAACTTACAAGGCCCACGCTCTTCTCTGATGCTTATATTGTTTTCACTTCCATTCAGTGCTGCCCACACATCACCAATTTGATTTCACCTCTGAAAAACATCTCTGCCTTCCTTCTTGACTAATTACACTTTTTCTCAGAGTACTTCTCAAACCTGATTTCTCCTCGCACCCCATCAGGGGGGCAACACCAGCCAGTTCAGAAACCTTGACATACTGTGCATTCAGCATATCATTAAAAATAAATCACATGATCGAAATACTGAAATCCAGAAAAAGGTGAGGTGAGTGCAGGGTAGCCTAAGAAGTTTGCAAGGTACGCAGCCTTCTGCAGGATCATATGGGGCCTCCTGGCCACTGAAAACTAAGTACAGGTACCATCACCTGAAAAGCCAAGCGACATAAATATCTGCAAAAGGAGACAAAAGCAGGAATTGAACGTCCAACATAAATTTCTGGCTGTAAGACATTAAATGATCATCCCGACTTCTGACCTATGAGGACCACCTGCAGGATTCTTCCACAATGTTTGTATTTGCATCTGGTTGCTCTCTCCACTCTAAAAGGAAATCCAACAAATTTTCTCTCTTCTCACTTGACTGTGGGCTGCTTTTCCCCATGGTCTGTTGTTAAATACGCCCAACATTACAGACTGCAAACCAGATGCATTCATTATACAGATGTTCTTTTCACAGAAGAGTATCCTGTAGTCTCAATTTCTAAGGCTGTTTTCTTTTTACAAACCAAGGGATCCAACCCACTTCCCACCTTGGATATAAACGCACTTACTTTCCTTGACTTTGCTTAGTGCAGTTCTAAGTTTTGCTCCACCACAAAGGAAGTAAAGTTGACTGGGTCTAACTTCATGATTCCCAGATATCACTAGGGTGTGCTGTAGATCATGAAATTTCAGTAAAGCACAGTTAACAGAGAAAAATCTAGCTGCTATACTAAATATTTTAATTACAAACACAGAAGCAACTCAACACTGACTCCAATTCCTTTGAAAACACACTCAAGAGATTTAATATAACACCTTCACAATTTAAAACATTTCTGTTACACAGGCTTGGTAAACACAGTGTAGTACACAACATAAAACTAAGAGTTGGGCAGATAATCGCATGCCTGGACTGCACATAGGTAACAAATTTAGGCATGCAGTCTGATGGAAATTGAAAAAAAATGGAATTAGAACTAATACCCATAACAAACCAGGTAACAAGCAATAATGGACTCTTTGTGGAAAACTTCTATGAAAAAAAATACAAGACTATTTAAGTCACTGGAACTCACAAGTGTATGGCTTGGGGATGCAGTCAGAGGCTGAATTGTTATTTTTTTACACAAAATTATGCATATAAACAATGGTGATTAAATTCCTAGTGAGGATAACAATAGAACTGAACCAAATTCATCACAGAAGACTGCAGCAC
This sequence comes from Microhierax caerulescens, assembly GCA_035590215.1. NCBI lineage: Eukaryota > Metazoa > Chordata > Aves > Falconiformes > Falconidae > Microhierax > Microhierax caerulescens. Next base: position 9,530,259 of record JAVJGJ010000033.1, read on the forward strand.
CTGTCAGGTATCACCTCTTAGTACACGGGTGCCCAGCACAGAGTGACAAGGGGAAGGGGACCACAGCCTTTGGAGGAAGGAAACTTCCACCCACTTCCAGCCCCAGCAGGAGGTGGGACCCCTTGCTACAACCTACACCCCACCAGCTGCTCAGCGCTTGGGAGAAAGCATCTTCCTGCTTTCACACCTTTCCTTCAGCCCAGGAAAGAAACATATCCTGGCGCTCTGTCCTTCAGTGCCCATCAACTCTCGTTAGCCATGGGCTGTATGGCGGATAATGAACTCAGCACAATAAGGATGCTGAATCAGAAGAGTTTTTTAAGCACAGGCTTAAATCTAAGCATATATTTACACTAACAACCACAGACTCAAATGCAAATTTTAAAAGCACCTATTTAAACAAGAACAAAAGCTTGAACGGTTTACTGGGCTGAGGCCCCAACTGTCAAGACATATCCAGTATGCCATAGTCAGCAGTAACAGCAAACAGAATATCAAGTGATGCTTCAGCAGGCTGTTTGAAACTAGTTTGGTAGCCTTACACCATGAACCACGTATTCATTATTATAACAATTTGTATTACTATTTGTAGCATCTAGGGAACCCCAATCAGGGCTCTATTGTGTTAGACTGTACAAGCACAGAAAAATAGGATGGCTTTTATAATGAGTACATCACAAGCCCCACTACCATAATTAACATTGATTAGCATCAATGCAAACAGCATGGGAAGGCAAAGATTGAGCCAGTTTGGGAGCTGAGGTACTCTCTCACCCTTTAAGGTGGCTCCTCTGGTTCCCAACTGCAGAACACAGGGGAGGCTGTTTTGGTGGGGAAGGCTGCAGTCTCCAGCACTCCCAGTTAGCAGCTCCTATAAGCACATTCTAGGACACAGGATTCAAAAAAGCATCTTTGTCACTTACTAATCCAGTGTCTATCACAGGCAACCATATCAAACAATCCCACCCTTAAAATTATGATGTACCATTCTAATGTACCATTACAAAACCAGTTAAGAGTGCTTTTATTTCTTAGTCAGGGTGTACATCTCTGTAAATGTTACTCAGTTGGCTGAAACAGTTGGCCTATACTGTCTATCTCTACACATCAAATTAAATACTAAAAAAAGACCGCTATTTAATGTTATTAGTCTGAAATAGAATGGCTAGAATGGATGTAGAACAAGAATCGGTGTCAGATTTTCAGAGCATGCAAATCAACTAAAGCCAACACACCAGTACCAAACCTGCTCCCCAATGGCTGAACGGCGGATTTGCCCTGCTCCCCTAAGCCCCCCTCCCCGACATGTGTCATCTTCCCCAGTACCGTTGTGGAGCTGTATGATCGCAACCACCGCTATCAATTCTGATCAAAAAGGACAGCTGGCAACCTCGCATCTACTTTATGTATTAGAAAAAGACCCAAAAAAGCCAGATCCACTTTAAACAAAGTCTCAAAAGAGTGACCTTAAAGGACACGGGATGTGGAGCTGCACGTAATAAACATAACAAGCCCTTCCTAGATCTGTAATTATCATATGCATCTTCTAATCCCAGGCCAGTGGCATTTTCCCAGGTTTGCCTTTGATACTAAAGCAGTTTTTCCTATCGAACTGTAGGAAAGCATGTCAACAGCTCTGTAATGGCAGCAAAAAAAGACAGCATTTTTAAATGGATAGTGTGAAATTATAGGGTTGGATATTTTGACTGTGTTAATAAAATTGCCTTTGTTAAACAAATGAGATTCAAGACCTAAAACTTTCCTACAAACTATCCTCTCCCCGAAATGTTTCTGCATATTTGTTGCATATTTTATTGCATATCCTAATGAAATACAGCCACCTTGAATTCCACTTTCATGTCCAGAACCATGGAAAATACACCCACAGAAAATGCATTCACACTAGAAATTTTGTATGGTTCTCCATGACGTCATCGCTTAGGTCATAACCTAACCTGCAATCTGGTGTATCTTCAGACATCTCAAGATGTATCTTAAGAATTTCACATGCATTGAACAGAACACATAAATATTTGCAGGACTATACTGTAGCTACAACTTCAAATGCAATCGGGATATGTTTACATGCTCGACTGTAGTTAGGTTCCAGTGTTTTGCTATTTTTTGCTGTTCTGTTAAAGTTTTCTAATTTTTAAGCTGCTTCCTACAATTTCACTCACAGGGACATGAAAAATAATTCTATAAAGCCTAAAAATAAACTTGGATCTGTTAAAAAATTCATCATTTCACTCCAAGGCTTCCACCGGCTGGGCTTGTCTGCTTTAGGTTTGACACCCCTGAGAGCTACAAGCATGACTTACAAAGATGAGCAAGTTTACGTGAGAATGATTATGGGATCCATTTTTTAAAAATCTTTACTTTGACAAAATATTGTCCAGGGCACTTACTACTGGGAGACATTTATTTTTGGCGATTTTTCACTCACTTTTAATACCGTACTTATGTTATTTGCAAATTTGGAGAGGTAATATCCAAACAGATAGGCTTCTCTATGTGTACTTCTTTCAGGTTTGCTCATTACATTCGTTAAACTGTTTAATTCTCAAGGATCTACTGGAGATACAGTGAAGACCCCCTGAACACCAGTTAAGAATAAACCTGTAATGAGCATAAATTACACATGCATATGAATTACTACAAGTCCTGTAAGGAGTGAGACCTTTCTACATAAACATCTGCCGCAGAATTAAATCTGATACATTAATAAAAGCCCTCCCCACCCAAATCAAACAATGGAAGTGTAACAGTTAGCCAATCAGTTAAAAGAATAAACCTTTTAAATAAATAAATTTGCGCTTCACCAATTTATGTCACTGTGGTACTTAAGGCGAAACCTTTTAAAGGAATAGATTTACTGTGCATACAGATCTCCACTGGGTATGTGTAATTATGCAAAGGAAAGGCATTACTTTTAAAGTGGATGAATGGCTGATACTTTTTGATTTACTGCTAGAAACAGAAAAATGGTAATGGCATGAAATAAGCATTTGCAAAACCGTTTTGGCAGACGGAAAATGTTTGATTTACCTAGGGCATCCATCAGGTTCTATATTTTAGATCAAAGTAGATAAATGGAAAGGCAAATGGATATTTGGGAAAAAAAGCTACTGCTTTTCTGTCAGCTGTGAAAGTTAAATGTTTGGAGGGGGAAAAAGCCCAAGGCTCTTTGGATGGAAGGAAATCACGATTCATCACTGCTCTAGCAACTATAGCTTCCTGCATTTACCTGGAAAGGTGAGAATTGCATGGAAGTAGCTGTAACTTTCTCATTCTGGGCTTGATTCTGAGAGGTGATATGAAGGCACCTGGCAAAGCTCAACATTTGCACCTGACACTGGAAATGGATAATGCGTACCCTGCATCTTACTTTCCTCTCAACTCCAAGTTGTTCACTCTTTTTCTCTCCTCTTCTGGCTTGAATTCATGCTGGCAAAGAAAATATGTTCCAGGCATGACATACACACCCCCAAAATCAAAAACCAGCGCCTTCTCAGATCCTTTAAAAAAATCTGTGCAATAGGAAAGCACGCTGAATGAAGAATAAGGCTTACTGGGCAATTATTTGTGACAAGCCAGGAAACTGAAGAACCAAAAATCAACTTCCTCCTATGACAGAATTATTTCTAGAGGTTCCCAGTGGAAAGCGTGATTTCTGAGTGTGCCACAAGCCTGCTCTGAACTCCCTCTATACTGAAATGCACCACCAGGAGCTGTGTCATCTATGTGTTCTGTCCAGCCCTTAAAGCATCTCTAGACCTGTGGTCTATGTGTCACACAGATGGCCTGAGCATGCACAGTTAATCCAAAATGTCTGGGACACATCCAGTTTGTTGTGCTTGTGAAAATCCACAGGAGGGCACGCGCACAAGAGCCACAGCCACGTCAGATTTACCACAAGTGCATACCATGGGAAGTGGGCATTTCCAGCAAGGGGCGAATTTGCTATGCATGCCCAGTAGAAAGGATCTGCTCACATGCTGAGGAAAGGCTGGCATTACCAGACATCTGGAAATCTTGACAAACATACATAATCCTTGAATATAATCCCTTGACAAAACATCTGGCTGGAGAAGGACACATCTGGGATATGTCCCTCTGCCTGCTCCATCAGGAAATAACAACAGAGTAGGGTGTGGCCTTTCCAGTTCTATCCCCATCGTTATGGACATGAGTAGCAAATCCATCAGTTACCTTCTGCATCCATTTATTCTATGGAAGGGCTGCCCAGCTCTTAAGAGGCCAAAGACCAGTAAAAACTCACTTCTTTTGACCAGATAGGTAAGAAAGCCAGCAGGACTTATAATTACACAATAACAGAGCACTGGTTGTTCTCTAGGATACCCATTTCATACATTTATCATAACAAAATTAGTAGATATCTGCTCATGCTGACCTACACGGCCTGTATTTTTAACTCAGTAGCTTACCTTCGACCACTGAAATACTGGAACAGGTTACCGAGAGGCTGTGGAAACTCCATCCCTGCAGGTGTTCAGTACCTGCCTGGACAGGATCCTGAGCAACCTGTTCTGGTTGTCTGTTTTGAGCAGGGGGATTGGTCTAAATGATGCTCCTTCCAGCCTCCACTGTTCCGTAATTCTGTGGTGAAGATCTTTCCCTTTAATTTTGTAGATACACTTGCCTTCCAAGAAGTAATTAATTGATCATACCTCTGCCATAAGCCATGGTTATCACTTATACTGAGAGTTCAAAGATGCTGAGTTTGTGGAGTGGGCCAAATCCTCTGCAATGTTCTCCAGTTATCAACAAAAAAATGCCCCCCCCCCCTGAAATTTTACCAACAAAAGGGTCCAAGAAGGATGATGCCAGCTAGCTCTCTGCTGCATTCCAATACCTGTGACTAGTAAACAGCCCTTACACATCAGGCTTTACGTACACAGCTCCACAGAGACAAAAGCCAACCCATCTTCAGAGCTGGCCTAGCACACCTATATGCCCCCCAATCTCCCCAAGTTTATCTTTAGTTAAGCCTTTCAAACAGCAACCCTGCTACAGACTTCCACATATATAAACTCTTTAAAATCCGGACTGAAGGGCGAGACTGCCAAAGGCAGGATGCACGTACACCTGTAACAGCCAACGCACCTACGCGGGCTGAAGATTTGTGCACATCCAGGGATAGCTGAAAGTTATACACCTTGTCTGTAGAAAAAGTCATTGCAAGCTTCCATGCAAGGAATACAGTAAGCGTTAAAATATTGAGCTAGAAGTAAGGCCAGACTGTATTTCTCCCCCTGTAATAAATCAGCACTATATGTATATATTAAATCCAATCCCTTGATGTGTCCAGTTTCAGTAATAAAAACTTAGAGAGCAGGGCAAAAGTTATTGGGTAGAGATCGATATGCTTGCTTGTTGTCCTTGATTGGCAATAATGTGACATTTTCTCCTTGACTGTAAGAGGCGCTTTTGTGATTTGGGAGCATAAAGAAATTCTGTACTTGACAGATTTATATAGTAGGAATACGCTAATGTCCTTTGACCCGCTTAAGAATAAATACGACCTACCAAATTGTCATTTTTATGGGTATTTACAACTGAGGCACTTTGTAAACCTAAGAACTAATATTTCCCAAAGGAAATCTGTGCTCTCGAATCTTGATAAATTATTGAAAAATACAAGCCACTACCAGCCCTACAAATTTTCTCTTCTATTTCTCCTATTTTTAGTTACATAGGAGTTGTCAAAGTAGATTGGACCACTGATCTATTTCACTGGGTATTTTGCTGCAGCCATGGTTAGTGCTTCAGAGGGATCCTATAATATTTTTGGCTATTTGATCAAGGCAGTGTCAAAAAAATTCTTTCCTGAAACTTGAAGGTTTTCAATGCCTGACTGAAATATTATTCATGTAATTCTTTAAGCTCTCAAATTACTATTAGAAAAGTATTACAGACTGCAATTTCTACAGCCCAAATACCACCAGCTGCATTTGAATGCTTCAGTTGATACTTTAAACAGACAGTGTGAGGAATAAAATAAGCCATCCTAGTTCACCCAAATTCCAGTACTCATCACCTCACGGGTATAGTGCTGATACTGCGTAAATTTAGTAACTTGGTACTGACCAGCTATATCCCCAGTTTCTTAATTCTGCAGGCCAGGTGACCCAGGAAGCCTTCATTTGATCGTTGTATCTCAGCTCTACTTCATCTCACCTACCCATTCACTTACCACATGAATTTAGTCCATCAACTTTATGCTGTCCCTGCCCACAAAGGCTTTCAGAAAAGTCAAACCAACTACCTGCAGAGGAGATGGAAACTAATGAGATGAGGACATCTGCCCTTCACAACCTTCCTCTGGAAGATGACAGCGCACAACCATACCTCTATAGTTTGGTCTTAAAGAAACAGAAGTTTTTGACACAAAACTGATTATTAATATTGTCATCCATAACAGAACAGTCGAAAGCCATTTCCTTTCATCTTCTTCTCCAGCTGACAGTTGACAAGAAGTCAACACTATTCAGGGCAGTATCTAAGACATGAGACTCACAGTATTTTTCAGCAGAGGCTTATTGTTTCCCCCTCTTGGTTATATCCCTGTACAACAGCACAGATCCTCTCAAAGACTTTCAACACATCAGATTTTGACTAAAGCATCATGACGTGGCACTCATCTCTACTCTTCCTCCATTTCTAAGGGCAGCTGCTTTTCTATTTTTCTTTGCGCATCTGTGGACAACAAAATCTTTTCTCTAGCACAAGAATGTCTTCATTAAGTCAGTTTCTGACTTCAGCTTATTCTTAGTTTTCTGCATACTATAATCTATGTATATGCACAAGAAAGGCTTGAGAGGCAAACTGAAAAAGCAGGAAGCTGGAATAAACAATGAGGCAGGAACTGCAGGAAACTTAAGCATCTTTTCTTGCCCTTACTGTGCTGCCTTCCTTTTCATCCTTGTTTACTGTCGAATTTGGGATTCCTCCTACATTTGTATGAAATTATTTCAATGTCTTCTGTTTTGTGACCTCATTCTGACAGCAGTACGACATGGCACAGCTAATACTGTGACTAGTACTGTATTAAGTCAAAAAATTCTGAGTTTAACTACTATTTTGAATACTTAATTTTGTATCAGATTTGGCAAATTTAGATATTTAAAACTTCTTGTACACTTAACTCACACTTTAGCACTTAAAGTTGTTCATTAAGTAATAAAAAGGTCTTAAATACCCACTCATTCCTCAACTGCTACCCCTACACTGGATATGCCATCTCCCTTTGCACAGGTAGTAGGACAGAAGAAGTTGCATTTTAATATGCAAAGCACCCAACAACCCAGTGATCCGTGCAATCCATGCATCTCTGTCCCATTCATTTCAAGAAGAGTGACATCCTTCAGAAAAAGAAGTTATGGAACACTAATGTTTGCTGTCTGACACTGAATTTACTTTGTGAAACAATGAAGATCTGGACAGTGACAGGAAAAAGGCAAGTTAGACAGAAATAGTTTCAGCCCAAATCAGCAAAATCCCTTTTTGACATCTTGAAAGAAACCTACCTGTTAAGATAAACAGATTTTTTTAATCTGTTTAATTAAAATAATTAACCTCATGCATATTTTCCTATCCTGAAGTGTTCAACAAGCAACATCTTAGGCTGTCCTTACCTTTACTACCTCTGAAGCTTCAAACTGTAAGCAGAGAAACAGATGATGTGAACTGCAACCCTTTTGCCTCATGTGAAAGGCTTTCCTATTTGCATTGCAGAAAGAGTCTTTTTCTCCCTAAAATTATCTGTGCATTTGAAGGCTGGGGTGAAACAGCATCTATTACTCTCAACATTTCACCAGAAACCATCTGGCCTTACTTTTAGTTCAGTTGCTGCCTCCGTTTCCTCCATTTGCTGCAGACCTACAGAGGCTGACGGGAAGCAGTGATGATTCTCTGACTGCAAGCAGAGCACAGGGGTGAAAGGGACGCATCTCTGAAGGCTGGAATACTTCAGTGCCCCAAAGGCATCAGTCTGAGATAGGCAAGTTGTAACTTTGTCAGATAAAGAATAATCCAAGGAAAGCATTGAATAGGTCTGTCTGGACCTGAGCGAGTGAGTGGCAAAGTCTTTTCAACAAACGAAGTCAGCAATATGAATGCAGTCAGGAAACCATGCAACATTTTCAACTTAACATTGACCAAGTATGGACTTCTCAACAGAAGATCCCTAATCAGTCACAACATGAGAACAATGTGACCGAACTTACTAGTCCTAACACAGGTCTTTAACACACAACCTAAGGGAAACAGGCTTTTTATCCCTAAAACAAGCGTTCAAGGGATCAAATAATCCTTGTCACTAAGAGTCAAACAGTGGTTAAGAGTAGAAGAAAAAAAAATGAAGTTCCATAATACCTCAACATGAACAACTTCTTGCAACCCCCCCTACAAGCACTGGTTCTTACAAAAGCAACGAGCTATCTGGGTGTTTTCCCCGACACCTCTATGGCAGGAATCCAGCTCTGTCTCCCTGTAAAGGAGTTTTAAGTTCTGATGGTATTCCTGCAGTAGGGACTGTAGAGTGGAGGAGAGGGTCAATTCTACTACACACCATGGCATTTTAGCCCATTAAAAGAATATCTCAGCCCAATTCTCCACAGTTCCTGAAAAAATATATGATTTAGGTCACTTATCTAATATCTAAGTGCTGCAAATGCGCAAGAAAAAAGTCACAGACAGTTCTGCTCCTAAACTCAACTCCCAAGTTCCTCAGCACAGCAAACAGTGACTGGACATTAGGGCAAAGGTACAGCAAGTGCTTTTTTTTAAGTGAAATGAAACCTTTAATGGTTTATTTTTGAAGATACATACCTCTAAATCTGCCCTTAAACCGAAGAGCTGTGAATTCCAAGCATGGATTTTGCTACAGATATCACCCCTTACTGCCACAATTATGCCGCCAAACTTATATGCCTCCCTAAGTACACAGACCAGCAGAGACGCTCTTTGAAACATACCCTAGGTGTGAACTCACAGAGTCTTAACTGAAGAGGCTGCAAACAGCCTGAAACTACAGCAAACATCCCCATTCACTCCTCTCAGGAGAACCATGCAATGCAGCAATCTGTCATGGACTTCAAGACTTTGCTAAAGCCAAATATTCTTCCTGCTCTGCCAGCACCTGCCTGCAAGTCCTTTATATTGCTCAGTTTCCCCCCAGTGAGGAATTTGTTGGAATAGGTGCAGGAAGCAAGAACTGGAGTCCAACTTGTAATCAGGGATTCTGCAGAGTCAAAATAATAGGATGAAAGAACAGCGTAGCAGCTGGCTCAGCTGCCTAAATGACACAGGGAAGAAAATGCTCTGAAAATTATCTGTAAATCTTACAAGCTTACATGTTTTCAGGACCAACATAGGTAAAAAACACATTTGTTGTCTTAGGTCCAGATAAAAATACTTCAGTTTTATGAATGGAATGAGGTTACATTAAGATTTATACACTGATTTAGACCACAAAGTCTATTATTACCAGTGAGTTTTACTTATCTATAATTCCACTAAAAAGACACCCACTTTTCTAGGCATCTTCCCTGTACTGAAGGTGATGACTCATGTAAAGTGATGTTAGTACACAAATGGACACTTATATTCTCTCTGCTGGTTCATAAGTTAAGAGTGAGAACCACATGTGAAATTCAGGTGGGCAATTACTGTTACATTTTCAAAATCTATTTTTAATTTTTTTTTTCTGCTCACCACAGAACAGACACGAGTAAGTGCAGTAACTATGCAAGAGCAAACCCTGAGAGAAAGAAGAACTCCAACAAGAAGGGGAGGCTACTATCTGACATTTGAAAAGGGCAAATCGAAAGCAATCAACACCCAACAAAATGCTCAATGTAGGATGAGGTGATAGCATAGGATATACTTAGGATACTGTAATGAGGCTAACAAGTGCTGTGTGTTTTAACATAAATTAACACAAGATAATCTCTTCACATATTTAAGTGATGCACTTCAAATTAATTAATACATATTTAATAGAAGTCTTCTTGAACAGCTGTTATTTACTTCTGGAGTTTCTACACATTAGCACTGCCTCTTTGTTCTGCTCTGAAGTTGTTCATGCTCCAAAGTACTTTAACAACTTGGGCTTTATAAAAATTGAACAGTCTTCCCAGAAGAGACAGCCTTTCTGATAACTTAATATTTTTACGTTAAATATTCAAACACTTTCTGAACAAAAGGTCAAATTCTACTTACAGCATCTGTGTGAAACAGGCAAGCAGATGCTTAATGCTGCTAGACAAATACTTTTGGCACAAAGAATGATAAAGAGCTGGTGATCAGTCACATTTCCAGGCTTTAAAATCAGCTTTCCTTTATTTCTGTTCCCTAAATTCTGCACTTACCATTCATGTGTAACACTACAGACCCAACTTATGGCCTGTTTCTTCCCTAAGTGTTACGCAGTGGTATGTTAAATGAAATCCTGACAGTGAAAGTGCTGTCTAATCATCGCATGAGTATTACACCAACTCATTAGGGTTTTTGTCTAACAAAGACTACTGCATATGGCATTACTTCATTTAGACCTTGCACACAGCGTTGAAATAGTTCTCCTCACCACCACTTTTATTCAGATGAAAACTCATTTGACTTCCAGCCACTTCTGAGTTTTCAGGATGTGAATGAGTGGAAACCCAACCAAGAAACATGTCATTAACACATTACATTTTCACACTCACGGTGATGCATATGACTTTTGGTAACTATAATCAGTTTCTTTAAAAACAATTATCATCGCTAAACTGTCCTTATCAGTGTATCCGTTGTAGTTTTCAGCTGACTTCTTGAAGATGCTTATTCTTCTTGTGGCACTAGAGCACTGGCTAGTGCTCACTACGTACATGTCAGCCTTCCTAGCTCACAGGCTTACTGAAAATAACTTTCAAAGTTAGAAACAATTGTAATAGAAAATATTTGTTGGGACAACCATCATTAAATCTTCTGTGCAATGACGTGTGGACATATATGCGACTTGTGAAAGGCTGAAAACCATCCTAAACACACAAAGGTGAAAAATATGTACTGATTTAAGTACAATGATATTATGATATCTAAATTCATTCTATTTTTACTCATTGTGATGCTTTTCACAATAAAGAGATCAGATGGCACCCATTACTCAGGCTAAGAGCTTAAAGACTAAACCAGATCAACGCTTTACCTGGTAAATATGCTGTGGGTGAATGAGTGTGTGGAAGACAGATTCAGAAAGCATCTTCATGATCCTCAAATAATTCTGCACTGTCTATACCAGCAACCTGGAGTTAAAGCTGCAGATGCAAGGAATGAGGAAGCCTTAAACTGACCTAAATTCACCCCCTGTCTCCAGGAGTATGGCTGGTACAAGACTGGGTTAGCTTTCAGCTAGAATCAGCTTCCTGCCCCCTGTGAGGCCACATGAATACTGCTGCTGGCACAAGAGAGACCCTGGGGACAAGTGGTTGCGATGGAACTGTTGGTTTTGATGGAAGCCCAAACACGCAGCAGATTAAAACACCTGTGTAAATGTGGACTTGGACAAAGTAGTGCCAGCCACAATAAAAACTAGGCCCCTAAAATCATTTCTATGCATTGGAACTTTGTCAGCATGTTTAGAAGGAAAAGGGAGAAAATCAGAAGAACGCCAAGGTTGTCATAGGGTCTGAAGAATCTCTTTTCCAGGAGGTCAGCACACCAAAGACATTTCACTGCTTTTGACAGGAGTCATACTGGAGACAGACTAGTCCAGCAAAAAGAAATCCAAGGAGAAGACAACCTCATACTGTGATGTTCTGGAATCACCATTATATTAATGAAACTAAACGTCTTGAAAATCTTTTTGCCTTTGGAAGGAGGAGGTATCTTTTGTTCAGAGAAGCATGGGCAGTCTGCCAGCTGGCAAAAAAATATGCGTTTGTATACTTGCTTTGATATCTACAATATAACTTTCATTAGCATCAGATGCATGGGTGTCCAGGAAAGAGAGAGAGATCCCAGAGGACAAACTTAGTTCCCAGTCCCAAGGAATGAAAACATGAACCCACATTTTAAAAAGCCATGACATAACAGGTATTCATTGGGTTCTTTTAAACTTCCTTAGAGCTAACAGATCAAATTCAAGGGGAATTTCTTAAAACATAGAGTGAAACAGTAATATTTTTCCTCTACATTTTACAGGAAAAATGAAAATCTGTGTTTACCTGTCAGCTGTGGTAGAAAGGTTTCCAACATAATTTCACATTGTGCGTTGGAAGGAACCTGCCATTTTAAACATCACTAATACTAGTCTGGAGAGGTACAAAGTTGTAAGAACTTGCTGAAAAATAAAAATACACCTTTATTAAAATTTCCAATTTTTGCAAAACCATTTTGATTAAATTCCCATTCTACTTAAAATGTAATAAAATATTTACATTTATTCTCTAGTATTTATTGTAAGTAAATCAATTTCCCATTTATCTTAAATTTCGGTATGGTATACAATTACTACATTTTTGTAATAAATGCACAGTTTAATGAAAAAATAATGATCTTGAACTTTAAAAGAGCCCTCCGTTTGAAGAGACGAAAGTGCTGTACATTCATTCATTTATTATGTCTTAAAACCTGTGTGATGTATGTACTATTATCATCATTTTACAGATGAGGAAACTGGAAGGCTAATTACCTTGTCCAATTTGCAATATTCTTAGCTGTAAACTCAGGGCATCCTATTGTACTCACAGGCAAAACAAAACTCATCTCACCTGTGATGAATATTTACTATGAATTCTTAACCTCCATAAGCGTTTTACTTATAGAAGAGAATGTATTACACAAGCCTTTGGAGAGTTGGTTTCGCATTGACGATGGCTTTGAGTGCCACAGAAATGTGCTGCCTAGAAACAAAATCAGAGCACCAGTTTATTGTAAAGTGTCACCATGCTTCCCAGCTAGTTACAGAGATGGCATGCGTTTTCATTTAATTTTATAAGCTATTCAAGCACACATTTGTGCTTTAATTCTGTATGATGTATCCTACTGCATTTATACACACACACACACAAAAATTACTGTTTTTACCGACAATCTCATTCTCTCAGTTTACTTATGTGTTCCATAAATTTCTTTACTCTGTCAGGATCAACACCATTTGCCCAATAACCTTCCTTCTTGAAATACGAACCAATTATTAAAGCATTTGCATCCAAGTAATTCCTCACATTCTCCAGAGTCACTCCAGACCCAATCAGCACAGGAATCTTCACAGCATGTTTAACCTCTGAAGAGAAGAAAATCAAAATTAGGGTTAAGTTCTATCTTTGAGACTATCAAGACTCATTTGTGTAGTTTTTCAACAATAAGGAAAGGTATCAAGAAACTCATGATCACGGTATTTCTTACTTCTACTATAAAATAATGCAACATCTTAGAAAAAACAGCTTCAGTTCTGAACACCTGTTAAGAAAAATCTCACTTTTATTTTGTTTTGCATTCTGTTATTGTAAGAAATGCTGCAGAAGGATATTCCTGACCACATACCAGAAGGTTTTCATCAGAGGTTTCAGCACTGTGAAAGAAATCAGTTGGGTCTTGGTATGATACCTGTACCCCTCTCTATGCTCAAGGAACAACATTTAAGCAAGATTATGCTGAACTGCCTAGCAGAGAATGTACTGCATTTTACTATATTACCTCATAAATTCATTTTTATTCCACATCCCAGGTAAGAAATGACGCTAGAGGACGTTTTTGCACAGCAGGACCCTTTTTTTGTTACTGTGACTGTTACCAATCTGCCCAGAGGCTGTGTTGTGCTTGAGGTACTACACATAGAAGGAAAAGTACCATCATTTACTACTGCATTGCAGTAGCACCCCGTACAGATTCCAGGCAAACCAGGCCCATTGCCTTGACAAACGAGTTACTAATACTGGATTGACTGACCATGTCGGCTGCCATGCCCCATGTGGAGTCTTAACGGTGTTCTCCATTTCCCTCACCTTAAGATACAAATAATCACCTCCCCCTGTGTTTCCACAAAGTAATCAAAATACAGCGACAAGAATAAGATTCCGTTCTTGTTTCCATTCATTGTATCACCTCAGATCCTTTTTTCCAAGTCTGGTGAGATCATTACAGTGGCAGAACTATTCAGCAGAGCTGTGCTCATTACAATTCTTCAGTCATCAGTTTAAATCACAATAATGGTAGTTGGACTGGTGTGTATTTCTGCCAGGTCTCCTTGCTGAATTTATGCTATGTTGACAACTAGTAGAAGATCTTCAGTGAAGAAAGAAGGGCCTTATTCACAGAGAATGAAAAAGGAACATGCTCCCTACTTCACGATAAATTTCAGAGACTCTGAAGTAGGAAAGCAAGCAGTGGCCATACAGATACTAGCTCCAGCTAGTTTACCAGAAAGCAAAAGACAGTTCTGATAACGACTACTTCTCTTTCCACGAATGGCACCTGAACAAAAAAGCCAATTATTTTTTCTATATACAGTATGTGTTGTTTAATCACCTGACCCTTCAGCTGGCTCCAAAAGGAAAAATAGACGGAATAGCAAAGTATCTAAACAAGGCTCAAAATATTACAGATCCCCTTCGTCCCTCCCACACAGGGGTGGATTTCAGCCCGTGGTTCAGGTGCTCACGCTCCCTGTGAAACGCACGCATTCTGGCAGACCTGACTGTGCACAAACTGATCAATGGCTCAGTTACTGTAGTTCACGTTTTTCAGCCTAAAACCAAAACGGGACGGCTGTTTTGACCATGGACAGAGTCTCCATAGAAAAATAAATGGTTAAGAGTATTGTCTGCAGAACTTGAGTCAGTACTGGCTTGGGGGGCGGGGGGAGGGGGGGTTGAAATTAAAATCCCAGTTCAAAAATTACTAGGCATCCTTCTAATCCTTTCATTTTGAACTGACCGTTTTAAGACTAACTCAGAGGACTGGACACTTCAGCCTTTGCTTATAGAAAAGTTGTGAGGCATTATTTCTGACCTTTAAAAACACATAAATTGCCTTAATTGGTGATAAGCTGGTTCAAGATGGTTAGAGCTTGAGGTAACTAGGGAAAGCATATATGCAACATGTAAAAATCTGCTTCAAAACACTGTTTAAATGAAGTTTCATCAGAAGCCTAACTTATTAATAATGCCTCAGGGAAGGCTAATTATTTATCACCTTCCTACTTCACCAAAGAAAGGGGATCAATTAAAAATGCTCTTGAATCTCTTTTAGGTCGCACGCCCTACCATTTTTCCATCTAGGAACAAAACTCCTTCTTACAAAAATTCTAACACAAAAGTAAAACCATTCCACAGTCCTTATTGAAAATTTTAAGCAAATCAGATGGATCGTGCATATATGATTAAAACTGTAGTTATTTCTATGCATATTTTATAATCTTATAGTCATCCAGCTTACAGCAACAAAATAATTCATTTTTAGTTATTTATAGCATTATTACTCAAATCCTATTCTAGAAAAATCAGAATTTTATTTATACAGTATCTACACGCTCTTACAAATACCGGCTTTACATAGATACCAATGCATAATTAAGGTGCTACAACTGACCGCAGATTTGAGCAACAGTACTTTACTGTACTCCCAGGGGAACTGCATTCCTAGTCAATATTTGTTTTTACGACAAGTGCATAAGGCACATTAGCAGGTAGTTGTTTTATAATTATTTCACATCAGTAGGAAAAATGAAGAGCCAAATAATTAAACAGAGCATGATCACATGGGTGTAAGACAACAGCTTAGCCCTACTAGACAAAGAGTAAAAACCAGTGAAACCTGAGATTGCTGTGGAACTATAAAAAATCCCAAAGCTTTCCTAAGTAACAAGGTATCCAACTCCTGCTGTGATCCATATATGACACATGGAGTCCACACACATCTCTTGTGCTGGAGATTTATTCAGAATGACAACGTGAAGAATGGCAATGGGAGCACTCAGTCTGCAATGAGACTGGGTTACCCAATTAAGTATGCTACAGATGCTACTTTTAAGTCATTTCCAAGCACATCAAGGCCTGAAGTTGATTAGTAGAAAGTGATTTGTCTACTGGCTGTGTTAATACAAATTTTAACCTGTAAAAGCAAATAAAGTAACAGCAGTGAGATAGGCAGTTCATGGCAGTGTTCAGTCACTATCAAGATGCCTCTAAAAACAGAGCTTTGCTTTAAATCTCTCAGCTGTCTTGGCTTTCTTTTTCCAATTATAGTTTTGTGGGGGTTTTTAGACAAAGAGAAAAGGAGACCATTTTGTGATGTTTCAGTAATCAAGATCCTACTAAAGTTTACACAACTCGCACATTTCTGTTTCAATAAACTGTAACTAGAGGGCACTGTGCTCTTTCTTGTGACAGTACGTCTGCAGATACGTCTTTAATAAAATCAAATGAAATAGTGCTTGGTTGCAAAGCACAATGAAAGCATTTGAACTATGGTATGCACAAGATACATGAAATAAAGGCCAAATGCTCCTAGCTTGAAAACAATGGCAAAGAGCAGCATAAAAATAAGCGCCACTGTTCCAATAACTTGCTCGACCACTCTTCTTTAACAGCTTTTTCATACGCAGTAATCACTGCACCATACACAACACTATGTTTATGGTAATGCTCCACTGTAATACATGTTAGGTTTTTAATTCAGCGGACTTTTTCTTCTGTCATTAAATCTAGGGCTTACAAAAAGGACTGATCAGACTCACACCTCCCGTTTCTCTCTGAAGATACCACAAAGGCAGCAGCCCCGCTTCTGACCTAAATGTACCATCAAAAGGTGAGGAGGGGAATCAGTCTTGATGCTCCTTTTCGGAAAAATAACTAAGGAGGCGGCAGTCACAGCCAGCTGCTGGGTTTCAGGATGCATGCTGTTTTCCACTGTTACTCAGCTGAGGCAGTTTGCTTTGTGCTAACAGATAACTACGCAGTTGTGATACAAAGCTCTGGTCACTTAAAACACAGACTGGATGCAGAGCTGGTTATTTCAGCAATTAGATCCACAGATCCACACGCCAACCATGGAACATTTCACAACGTAGCAAACTGGAACAAACTTCTACAACCTCCTAAATGAAAATATTGCTTACTAATTGTAATGCAAAATGTCCAGCTATAATACCTGCTCCTTAATGACCCAAAGTCTGATTTTTAGACCTTGTACTCCATCACCCACTGGTGCCCTGCTATACCCAGGGAGTTCTGGAGCAGAGCCTGCCAGCCTCTGTGAGGCACAACGCTGATGGTTGCCTATGAGCAGGCAGTGACACAAACTACAAACGAAACCCTACAGAACACAGTTCTCTGGCTTGACAGGGAAACACTCATTTCCCACACCCCATCACAAATCAGTCAATTCAACACAAAGGCAAAAAACACTTCTATATTACCACACAACAAAGCTGAAAAAAAGACATGACAAAAATCTCATCTGTCTCTGGGTTCTGCTTTCAAGAGATGCTTTGCAGTGTGATGAAAGGTGCCCAATTGTGTGTATCATCGTAATACAATACTTTCAGGGCTGCATAAATTTGTGAAATGCAAAAATTCACTCACATCAACACCAACTTTGTAGACTGTAGATTTGATTCCTTTTAAGAATCTGCTGACATAGATATGCCTAATTTGTCATTTCCTTATACCCTGGAATACTGATTTTTAAATTATTCTCTTAATTCTTTTAAGCCAACATCCTTCTTTTGAGAGGACCTGCTAACAACCAAACTGTTGTGACCTAAGTAAAATAAACTCATGATCTGCAGACTCTTGCTTTCATAGCACAAATCCAAACACTAAATTAATGTGTGTACTTCATTACAGCTGCCAACTCTGATTCATTTTGTTCTTTGGACTCGGAAAGAAAACAAGACAGAGACTGACTGACATGTTCGTTCACATGAAAGAAAAGCAGAAGCCATGGTGCTGTCTGTTGGGAGTCCTGTGATGAAAAACCTGTGGGCCTACAGGTCAGGTTTTCTCTCCAGTGCAGGAAATCAATGGAGGTTGCACATGCATATGTGAAAGCAGAATTTAACCTAGGATTTTTCCATAAGACTTATCAAATCCTTTTTTTTAAAATTATTTAATCTGCATTAAGAGTACTGGGAACATGAACTGCAGGCAGGGATGGAGCCCTAGATCAACAAAATTTGCAGTCTCTAAAATATGCCTAGCCTTCAGGGTCACCTGTTCCAGGTATCATTTCTAGTTTATTATCACGAAAGACACAACTAATTCAAGTGCTCAGTGTTCACAGCAAGCCATCATTTTCTTTTTAACACTGGTGATTGAAGCATAGCCATTTTATAATCTCTTATTTGGCAAAAAGTTTAATATGTATGAAATAAGATCCCATCTTGACAAGTTCAATATTCATTTTAAATGCTGTTAAGCACATATGATATAGCTAAAACTGTGAAAATACTGAATGATTTCATGTTATTTCAAAAGATGTTGGAGGTCCAGGTATCTACGCCAAGTAAAGCATGTTTTTCACTCTCATCAGCTAATGTAAATTGAACAGAATACACTCTGCACTGGAACTTCAAAACATGCTAAGTTAAAGCATGTTAGTAAAAGTAAAAGCTAAAAAATACATATTCTATTTTATGTAGTGAGACCCTCAAATTCAAGCCAGTAATCTAAACTCAAATTACTGATGAAAATTAAATGCCCCCATGACAGAACTCTAGCATGGGAGCAATCCAGTTTAATGAAGAAAGACCAAACTTATGCCAATATAAAACTATGAAGAATCATATAACACTTGCAAAGGTCAGAGCTCATAGCTCACGACTCTCACTTGATAAAAAGTCTACAACATTTAAAAATTATTTTGATGTAATATCTTTTAATCTACCAATGAACTTGTATTCTTTCTGAAAATCTTCCAAGCATAACCTTCCCTGATATTACTGTTTGGAATGTTGCCTTTCCAAAATGCCCCTTTTCTTACAGGATTCCCATTTTCATTGTGAAAGACAAAAATTCTTAACTCTTCAATGGAAAGATTTATAGTTAGTTTTATAATGATACTATAAAGTAGCTTTTACTTATATTAAGACTTTGCAGAAATGAAAACGTCTTTTATTTAAAACGTAATTTTACATATTTTTTTTACTTTTCTTTTCATTTAAGCCTCAGTATCATTCAGTATTATAAAAGTTTGAAACTAGTTGTCATTTTTGTCCCATCAGATTGTTGTTTAGAAACACAAGACAGCCAATCTGAATAGCACCTCCATCACATTCATCCTGCCATATCAAATCAAACCCTACAGTGAGAGTTTCTTCCCCCCCGCCCTTTTCTTTTTCCTTAAGGAACAGCAGATACATGGATTTCTTTCAACATTAATCCAGAAGATGATTCTGTGCCTGTTGTCCGCCCTTCGTATGACAGCTCTCACCTTTCAGCTCCTGAGGATGTGCGGGCAATCCGGTAGCCGTGCCAGTCAGTACAACCCCATCAGCCAGGAAGAGCTCAGCAGCCGAAGCGGTCTCGGACACGCTGACATCTGCCGTCAGAGCGTGAGCACTGTAAACAGCAGGAGTGTACCCCGCGGTTACCGTCGGCACACACATTTGTTATCCATCTTGTTGAATGTTTAGACTGCATTTCTTCATCTTCCCCGCTGTCAGAACAACGAAAGGCAGCCTTTGTGACAGAGGGCAAGTGTCCTGTTTTAAACTGGGCAGCGACACTGCGATATGAACAAAAGGAAAAAAACCAACTTGTTCCATCAGGGAACCGTAATTGATCAGTCTGCTGCTTTGGGTCCCCTGTCTCTAAGGAGTGATTGCAAAGTGTGAACTACCAAGTGTCAATTGAGACAGCTGCTTACATCTGGAGCACCTGTATTTCAGAAACGTTGAGCACACACAGCGCTCTGACTTCAAGTGGGAGTTGTGGATGTGCAGTCATTCATAAATCAGATTCTGTTGCCTAGAATAGAATTAACACCCTCCACTTCATTTCACGAAGTCCAACTCACAGAAAGTATAGTTATTACCTATGATATAATCACAGGAATCATCTTACACAGCAGTTACAAACATCAATTACCTGCAACCTAGCTTTACAACAGCAGCCTTTGATATATGGGTGATGCACTTCATCTGAAAACAGTAGCAATAGCATCTTTTAATTTAAACACTTCTGAACACTGAAAGAATTCCAGTCATTGCTGGTTCAGCACCTCACTTTGTTGTTTCTGTACTTCCATTCAAGAAGAAATCAATGGCTATGGCCAACACATTGGACACATGGACACAATGGAGCCAGCTTCTTTCCTGGATGGACAGTGAGATC
>JAVJGJ010000033.1:9550700-9567488 GCA_035590215.1 Microhierax caerulescens
GGGGGGGGGGCACACTGGCCACATTCAGAGGCAGCACGTGTACAGTGTGTTCCACTCACAACGCTGGATGGAAAAAGTACACCAAATCCCTTTCTGCAGCTGGAGAAAGGCAGGCCTAAGTAACTAATACATACAAGGAGGCTGAAACGGGGCTTAAGAGTAGTAGGCACCCTAAAACTAGCACATGGACAGTAACCATAACACAGCAAGCAGACTACAAAAATAGTTTCTCCCCATATAAAGAGCAGGAAGCTGGCAGCTCTCAGTGGCAGGCCTATTTTTCTACAATAAAAACCTCAACCAACAAGTCTTTTAACATTTCCTTCTTAGCTTAAGAATCTGCTTGAAACAAAAGTTTTCCTTTCTTAAAATGCAAACCCTTTGAACAACAGGAAGTATAATCCAAATCTCAATTCATCAACTGTCAAGCCAAAGGGGGAACCCCCCCCCCCACATGATGCAATCAATTTTTTTACAAAAAGTCTAATGCAACCTATTTTTATTTTTTATTTTTATATATGTACACACATACATATTAAGAAATCATTAGAAAGAAACCACTCTGAAAGGACCTTAAAAGTTTAATTTGACCATATCGCATTGCTTCTTTTCAATTTTGAAATTTATTATCTGTTTATTAGGTATTTAAGATCTTCCAGACTTGGTTATTCTCATGATAACCTAATTAAAATATACGTGTGTAGTATGTGGATAATTTAACATGTATAATACACAAGACTTAAGCAGGTTTTCTGGGGGAAGAAAACCCAAAGAGTGACATCTACATAGCTGAAAGTACCATATGACAATTATGATAAAACATCAGCAGAAAAGAAACTGGATTCATCTGTCCTAAGTTCCTTCTGTTTGATAATCACCGAACATAATCCATACACAGACAGCACTAATTTAAGTCGAAGAAACCAGTATTATTGGCAGAAGGAGAGAAAAGAGAATAGATTTTTTTAAATGCCAAAATATTGATTTGGATGCTTTTATACGGCAACTGCTTGCATAACTACAAATAACCTTGGATGCCTAGCCTCCAGAAACAAAATTTCTTTTAACGTGACAGGCATCTCACCTAATAACAGATGCAAAACTTTTACAGTCTGCATTTATAAATCCTGACAGTTAAACAACAGCAGACTTCACAGATGCAGCAACCTGCAGCTTACAGGTGCAAATTTATTTTTAAACATAGCCCCTAACAGCACTGCAACACCTTGCTTGAACAATAAAGTACCCCCTATATCATTAACTTTCCTGACACTAAATAGGCATTAACAAAATATATCAGAAAATGGAGGAAAATGTAAGATCATTATTACATGCATATTTACATAAAATATTGCTTCTATTTACCTATGTTTCTTTTTAATATCAGCGAAAATCTGAATGTTCTCTGCTCCAACTTGTTTCCTGTACCGTAGCAGGTTACCTGCACAGGCATTTATAATCCCTTCATCAGCAACATGAGAAAACACAAACCCTTCGGCTCGTATAAAATCAAGACCTGGAAGAAAAAAAAAAAAAATTAGCAGTATCTTAGCTGAAAGTGAAGACCAAACCCAGAAATCTCTATTTTCTCAGCCCCTACCCGTTTGCTCCAGTGTAGTTCAGAACAGGTGGCTGCACACCCTGCCCCACCTCTTGCCATGATGTGTCAGTGGGCACACGCTGACAGAGGAGCAGGTAGGTCAAAACACAGCTCCTTCGTCCTAGCAATATGTCTTCCCTCCAAAAAGCATCATTAACTTGGGCATCTCCCCTGTTTCCAGATACTCTTTCATTGTCTTGCTTCTTTCCCAGCATCTATTCCCCTGTTTATATGCCTGAAGTTGGCCATCAGGCCAAAAAGTGTCAAGGACACAGAGGCAGAGGAACAGCATTAAGTCTTTTTTCTTTAGGAAATTAAGACAAGAAAACACAGCCTGTGACATTATATACAACCTGTTTGACTTTCCATCTGAATGTTGTGTTTCCTACACAGCATGACATCAACAAATTACTTCTAGTGCTGTGCCAAAGGTACAAAAAGGTAAGGTCTGGGACTAATGAAACGTTTTCCACTCTACTCTGAACTTACTCTGACTGTCAACCCTACCATGTCTTAGCAACATGGTTTCCACTATATTCATTCATTTTCTGCACTATAAAGGCTTTTTGGGGTCAGTACTTAAGAGGAAGATTACGAACAGCACTGACTTCACACAGGCCATTCATCTACTCTCAGGGACCCCATACACAGCCTTGAAATAATATCTGTGTTGAAATACTGAAACCTTGGGCCATAGCATCATAAGCCCACAGCTGTGAGGCACAAGATTGAATTCTGACTCCCTTACTGTATTCTCTTCTTCTCTCCAGTCTTTCATAGCCTTGAAGTTTATTTCACCTGTCACTTAGTGGGCACGTAAAAGCTCTGCACTCATCTCATGCAGCTTTCTCTGTTCTTCATTTACTTTAGAGGTCTCTTGCAAGCCCTTCTGAAGCTCAGCCGCTGCTCCAGCTTTGGAGTCAGCTGCACAATTAATTAGAGCCGACATCATACCAAGGAAACCAATGCATTTGACAGCAGCCATCAAGAATGCAATCTCACCCACCCAAGAACTGCTTAGGCGACACAGGCCTCACCTTAGCACATTTAAAATACAAACATAAATGGTCTTTCAAATGTATTTACCAAATGAGAAGGTGCCTGTTTATTTCAAAATTTCAGTTTCATTCCAAAAGCCCTGAAGTTGCAAGAACAGAAGCTTATGCCTGATACAGAAGAGCCTGTATTGCTTAGCAACACAGACTCCAGCTAACAAGAAACATCACAGATGGATGCCAAATCAAATGCAAGCTGTCCTGAGCCTGGAGATTAGCAGGTGAAAAGCATGGAGTATTCTCAGGATCCAAAGATAAGAGTGTGCCACAAGTATAGTTACAGGTGCTCATAGACATGGGGTAGTAAACACAGTACAAATAGCTAGAGTGAGATTTCTGCATCTAGGAACAAAAGCTACAGGTTCCATTTAAATCACCCAAGTTTACAGTACAATTCAGAGTTAAATAAGAAAAAATATTTCTCTAATAATAAGACTTGATGAGTCTAGAGATATGTTACATTTTCATAGTAATTATAATGTCTAACTCAGGACAGGGGCTTGTCGCTGAGTAATTTCATTTCTTGAAGTCACTGCTTACATGTTGGTTATTGATGCTTAGTTTGTGTTTCCTTAACATTGTAATTTAAGACTTCCTGCTAAACATTAGGATTGTACTTAGCTTAACAAGGCTGCACTCTATCTGGGTTTTTGGGGACTATGAAAATACAAATTTTAACCAAGTGTAATAGGTGCAGGCACCAAATCATTACCCTTCTGTTTTATGAAGCCATAATCAGATTCCACTAATGAATTCATTTTTTACGCTCATAAAATTGTGGGAATGATACTACTGCTTACTTTCACATTTGGTCAGTTGAAAGGTTATAGCCATTGACTAGCTAATAGGCAGTCCCATTTCTGACTTATATGGGAACAAAAGAATTTTGTAATCTCACTGGAAAACAAGGACAGGAAATTTCCAACACAACCTAATAAAGAGAACTTCAAGACTATATTGAGAGCATGGCATGAAGTAACCAGCCACGTCAGGGCCTGCTCAAAGAACTAGAGCTTGTCTCTTTTCAAAAGTTAGCGTTACTCCACTTATTTTAATCCTAATTTACCTAAACAACTGTGAAGGTCTATTGGTTGTAGAGAAAAAGCTTTATTTTCTTTCCTTTACATGATAATTTATGATTAAAAGAAAAAAGATGTCAGACAAACACTTCTGCTGGGTGAGCAAATATTGCATGACTGAGTTGATGGAGGAAATGATACTTTTACTTTATCCATTTTAAATGCTACATATATGCTTATCTGCATTTTAACAGCCAAAAATAGTGAACTGGATGCAACTGATGAGAAGCCCTTTCTCAGTTATGCCCCTTCCTTCAGTTATAAAGTCAAAAGGAGTTGGGAGCTAGGTTTTACTGCTTTCACAGAATGGGAGCCTGGCCTCTGCAAGGCAGCAGCTCCTGGCTGCTGCTGAGTTTTGGGCTTCAGGCAAACATCTTTGCCTTTACACAAATGCAAGATACTGCAGGTAACTACTAGTGGTATCTTGTTTTAGGCACAGTAAATCCTGGCTCCCAGGCCTTCTTGCCTTCCTAATTCAGAAAGAATCTGAAAGACTGATGTTGTCCTGAAAATGAAAACTCAGAGGACTATCAACTTTACATGCTAATGATGCTAGAGGCATAGTCTTCAAGCTGCAAAGACCCTTTACTACTCAGGACAAGGTCTTGCAGCAGCTCCTTCCACGCTCAGCATGACCTGCAGACCTGGGAGAAGTGTCTCCAGCAGAGCTCGCAGCAGCCTGCAAGGCTCATTGCCTTGCTCCACAGCACCTGCGACCGCCCCCAAGGCACCCACACCCCTGCTGCAGTTCCCAGCCTAGCTGCCTCCTCTCACCCCAGCCCAGCATTAATTAATACAGTTACGGTGGCAGTTAAAAAGAACAGAAAAGCAGCATACAATTTTGCCCAATTCTGTCTCACCTTAAACAGAATCATGGGCTGTAGCAAGTGCATTTCCATGGGAAGCATCTCTGCTGGTGGGTGAGGCAAAGGAACAGTCTCAGACAGCAAAGCTATATTGAACAAGCGATTGGACAAGAGGAAACAGCCTGAAGTTGCACCAGGGGAGGTTTAGATCAGCTATCAGGAAGAATTCCTGCACTGAAGGGGTGGCGAAGCATTGGAACAGGCTGCCCAGGGAGGTGGTGGAATCACCATCCCTGAAGGTCTTTAAAAGATGTGTAGATGCAGTGCTTGGGGACACGGTGGGCTTGGCAATCCTGGGTTAACAGTTGGACTTGATGATCTTTTCCAACCTAAATGACTCTATGATTTATAAAAGACATCAAGATATCGGGGTACCTGGGATATCTTCTGATATGAAGCCTCACTTAATCAGCTACCAACTGTGTCATTATCATTGATGAAGACTAATTCAGAAATGGGATTTCAGTAACATGATTCTTAAAGGTAAAAAAGGAAGTTTTGCAGTCAGGTGGAGACGCAGTTGGACTAACTGATAACATTTTAAGTTCCCTCCAACTGAACTATTCTTTTCTAAATTTGTAAGATCAGAGAAGGTAAACTTAAAAACTGAGCCCCGATTTCTGGCAAGTGTAATACAGGCTCACCCAGGTGTAATGAAGCTGCCTTCCACTGTTGACCCTACTACAGTCCTTGCTCCCAGGGACCCAGACCAAAGCTCCAGCCAGAACACAAAAGCACAGCTTGCCTCTGGCCCCAGGGGCTCAGGTTTTCCACCCCTCGGAGTCAAAATATGGCAAGGAGGGATACCTGGAAAATCAGAAGTAGTATTCCTTGTGCATCACTACAGAGATACAGCTACATGGACTGTTTCATGCAAAGATCAGCAGATGGCCAGGTCAATATTCCACAGTGGCAATTCTTGAAGCCCTTCTTCCCACCATTAACTTTGTCTCCATTAGGCTAATGATGGGCCAGTTATTTATTGCTTCTCAATCACTGCTACATGTTGGTAATGCAGAGCATGCAGAACGTGCAAAGCAATAAAGGCTCTATCAACTGCATGGACTCCCGGTATTATAAAGGCTCTGCATGTCCTCTGCAAAGGCCTACACTGATAAATTAGAGCCAAGCAAAATATCTCACTAATGCAAGGCAAAAAAAACAGCAGCTGAGGGCTTTTGGGCAATTCTTTTAGACACAACATTCCCCTCTAATATGAATAGTGCTTCATTATTAGCAAACTTTCAATAAAAGCCATGTAATTCCAAAGTACATCAACAACAAACAAGATGAGTAACATGAAATCAACACAATGGTTAACTTCAGGAAACAAGACACACTGATAAGCAACGAAAACCAAACACTATGCCTAAATCTGACCCAGACTTAGTGAACATATTGTGGACATTCCTGCGCACTGGGAAATGATAACCAGTAATATGTGCTAAACAAAAATAAATAAGGGAGCACATGCATTTTTATCTCCTCTACAAATGCTCATAGAACCTGCTTATATACATCATTCTGTTTCAACCTCAAGCAGATGTAGTTAATTAAATCAGAAACTACAAACAGGAAATTATACACCTCTAAAACCCACATGGTACACCTGTTAATAATGAACCAATTGAAAAGTAACCCTAGCAAAGAAATTCTGACTTGCTTCTCCACAAAGAGCAGTTTAGAAAAATACTAAGATAATACAGGTTTTGGAGGATATCATTAAAATGAACTATTAAAGTTGTTTTTCTGAGAGTAAGTATTTGAGATTAAGATGGCTTCCAGTAAAAAACAGAAATACAAAACTGTACTACCCTGTATTGTCTCTGTGTTTTGAAGTCTATGGTTCCTTAGGGACATGACCGTATTTTAAATGAAAATGCTTCATTAAAAGAGTATAAAAATTGAGCAGCAGAGGACTTTAATATTAACAGAAAGGTGTGACAAGAATCTCCCGCACTATTTGTTTATATAATGACGCTAATTTTTGAGTGGGCTAACATTGCCGTATCTGCCCTGAGGAACAGAGGGAAATCTGGCAGCTTTCAACATCATCTCAAAGTCAAAAGCAAAAGCAAAAGATCAGACACAGTGACTCTGCTGTGTGGGGCAGACAGAGGGGGAACATGGGCCCTGCAGCAAAGCCCACCGCAGGAAGATGCCATGTCCTTGGGCAACCGCCTCCTTCAGTCCCCTGTGGTGGACCTGTGGCGCTGAACCAAGAACATTCAGCATTGGTGTATCAGTCTGTCAGCAACCTTTTGGAGCTGGGAAGACGTTGGCAGACACTGTTTTGGTTCAATAGTTGGTTTTTGATAGCATAAGGAACTGCTTGTTTCTGCCAGAAACATGGAAACACAGCAGTTCCCTTCTTCAAGATCCCCCAATATTTTCCTGCCCCTGCCCCACACCTTTGCTGAAGCTGATGTTGAGCTCCTAGTCACTCTGTAAACCTGCTGACTTCTTCCCCCTTTACAAAATAGAAACATTATCTTCACCTAGAGACCAACTCACAATTTCCCTGCGCAGTTCTCTTCAGAACAGTTATGCCTACCAAAGATAGGAGTTTCCACAGGGAAAAGGAAATGACTGCATAGTAGCAGGAGATGCTACACATGCTTTTTAGCTAAAATGCCTTCATCAAGTATTTTTTGTAGTGAAAGCATACAGGGCTTGCTTTATTAATAGCCACCTATTAAAACTGTATTGACAGTAAAATCCCTACTAAGCTGCTACAGAAAAAAACTACTCAAAGATCTGCTACCTACAAAGTAGCACTCACTTCACTATGATTTTGCTTGAAGTGATTTTTTTTTTTTCCTTTTTGCTTTCCTGTTTGGAGAACTTGAGACAGTAATTTAGTGCAACAAAATACATTAAACACAGACCCTTCCTAGCTGGTGTTCTCCAGTTACAGAGCAAATAGTGCAGAATACTAGCAGAGCTACGCAAAACCTAAGCCCTCCAGGAATTCTCTCCCTCATTAATAACTGCAAAGAGGTAAGAGAAATGCATCAGTTCCACACTGTATCCCTTATTTAGTGATAAGTTTTGTGCCTACAAGGATGCATAACTCACTACAAGTTTGACTATTGCTTTGACAAATATGTGTAAATATTTTTGCAAATGCATGTGTACCTCAAGTATCCCATATACACAGAATCCCTAAAAACTAAAACTGGATTGTTAGCTTTTTTTTTTTTTTAAGGTTTTTATATAGGTTCTACTGTAGCAATAAAAATTAGGTTTTGTCAAGTAGCTACGTACGCTGAAAATGGCAACTTCTGATTTTAAAGCACTCAAATCTCAGTTCAAAACATATCTACTTACAAGAATTTCCCTCAGGAAAAAGGAATTTGAACTCTTAGAACATACTCAACATACTTAAAACTGCCACTGCAGGTAAGTTAGCCTACATTATTTTACCTGAAGTGTGTTTTTCAATTAACACCAGCATCTTTTAGTTTTACATTCTGACAGAATTTTGCTTATTTTTAAAATCTGTACATTTTAAAATGTGCAACCTTACTGTAATCATGTATACAATTTTGGCAAAACCAGATATTAACCCTCAACCTATAAAGTATTTAGGAAGTACAAGCCTTCCATATTAAACCAGCCTTCATCTTTAAATCATGGAATGTTACATATGTAAAACTAAAATTGCTTCAGCAAGCAGTAGAAGCAGAAAGGTTAGTAAGTCTAGGATTCATGCAATAAAGATAGATTAATTTATATTTAATTCCCCTAAATGCAATTTAATTTTAAGTAGTTTGGCTAGCTGTACACTCAATTTTTTGTTATTATATAAAATGCTTCATTCCATCCATTCATTAAAAAAGGCAATGAAAACTTAGTTTTAATGGATAACAATGGTAGCAACAACATATAATTAGATGCTAAAATGGGATGCTTAACCACAGTGGGTTACATGGATCCTCAAATATAATTTAACTGAAGTAAATAGAGTTACACCAAAGGTAGCTTTTAGACATGAGTAGGTTTAAACTAATCATTATATTTAGACAGGTTTCACCTAGAAAGCTATGGCAGAGGCCTTGGGATTTTTAGCTGCCTCCAACCGAAGCAGCACACAAGTATCATCTATTATAATCAAGCAGGCATCTTTCTCAAAATCTAATTTCTGCTTTTTCAGGGTACAGTGAGCTTTTCATGTCTCATTTTTCATGGTATCTATGTTAGTACAATGCACAATTTGCAGGGTGTAAATGCCATAGCAAACAACAGTAATAACTGATGAGTCATTTCTATTACCTGCAGCAAGAGCAACTGCTATCGCCTGTTGATTTGCGGCGCACAGGATCTGGACGCCCAGTGCGAGGTGCGGGCAGGTCTGCCTCACCGCAGCACTGATGACTGTCATTGCTGCCGTTACTTCAGGCCCAGGGCACACCGTGTAAGGAAGATCATGCATGTTTTCTACTATCAAGCCATCCTGCGGAGATTATTATAAAGAAATATGATTAAACTGGGAAAAAAAGGGACTTGAAAAATATGGTGAGTTTACCATCACACTTGTTTGTATTAAAAGACATGAGTTTAAAGGTTTTCCTTCAAAGGAAGGATTATCTACAGTAAATTGTGTTGATGCATCCAGCCACTTATAAAAGTGCTTTCATCAACAGCATGGTATTTGCAGGGAAATCATAAAGAGAAATAAATGTGATTTTAATTATACATTCATCAATTTGGTTTCCTTTGATCCATCCTAAAACGCGAACTATAGGCGAATGAGTTAAATCTTATACCTCATTAAAAACAGTGTAAAGTCAAACTTCAATTATCCAAGTGGAATATAGGATATTGAGTATGTTTGGATAACAGAGGATCTAGAGATAATCATGGCAATTTTCAATTCAATTAATGTCAGAAAATGTGTTATTTTGGATAAAAAAAGGAATTTTTTGTTTGACTATTATTGTGCCTATTTGCAGTGTGCCTAATACCACAGTATTAACTATTGATATTTCTCCCACTCCGGATCCAGAATTACTTGAAGAAAGATATTACTATTTATTATCTACTATACATCTCACTCCTCATGGACATACTCTTATCAAACAACGGAGTGGTGATAAAATACTCTGCTGATATAAATTACGCGCTGTATTGAAAATCTTTGTACATTATCTGGTACCTTGTACTTTTCCAATCGTTGTATAGTATATACCAGGAAGTTTTCAGCAACTGCACATCACGTGTAATTTTGTCAAGGACTAATGAGTAAAAGTATAGCCTTGAAACACATTTTCAAGCCTGATGTTTTGCATTTGCAGTGAGAATGTTAGAAGAAGCTAGACATTTCTCACCGGCTTGAATCGAAAAATACAAAAAGTTTAACAGACAAATTAATTGTATGTATAGAAAATAAATTCTGCTCTCTCTGGAGTTTTATCACACATCCTAATGCTTTAAAATGAGAACTTGACAATTGAAAGATACCGTAACTGAACCAGAATAGAAAGAAGAACATTTTAGGGGGGGGAAAATAAAACTAGAGCTTAAACAAAGAAGTTTGGTTAAAAATAACATAGAGAGTCAGGAAGAGGGTAAAAAAAAAAGGTTTCCTTTTTAAAAAACTTTCATACGTAACGCTTCTTTAATCTTTGTTATAGTGTAGAAGCCCTTTCAGCAGTAAAAGATAAGACAGTATATAAAATGCAGTCAGCATTTAATGGCTGGATTACAGGCTAAGCCACAGACATCATAACTGCACACCTAACAGGGAGGATAGGGAAAACTGAGAATGGAAATAATCCAGTGGAACAATATGGTCAGTCCAAGCACACAACCCACATAGGTTCAGTGCACCCAGGTACAGCTGCCCCCACCAAATGGCTTACAGCAGAGTACTTAAATACACAAAACATACAATACTTTAAAAAACAAAAGGACACAACCTATTCATAGAAAAAAATATGTAATACTATGAGCACCCAGCATTAGACCTACACACTATTTGGTGTCATTCATCAGCTTTACAGAATTTAATTACAGAATTTCAGTCCAAGAAAAACTCAGCTAGGCAAAGGAAAATCAGACACAAAGCTAACCAAAACATCTGTCCTTGATTTTGTTCTACATCCAACTCAATGTGTAAGTTAAATTCAACATATAATTTAACATCCACACTCCTCAAGCTGTGATGGGCGGTAGGCATATGACAAAAACGACAGTCAGTCCTCAGAAAACCCACAGCATTTTCAGAAACGAAAAAAATCACAAAATTGTAGTTGGGTTTCTCTGGAATGAGGTCAGAGCTGTCCCAACAAACCTGAACAGACCAAATGGTCTTGTACCTCAGGCACAACTACTGAATCCTTTATGGTACCAACAGAAAGAGAAATCCTTTTGTCTTATATTAGGTCAGTCTAAGCAAAAATGTAGGGTTGGTCAGTAGTAGCATGTGGCAAAAAGATTGATATAGAACTATAATATTTTAACAGAAACTCAAAAAATGCAATGAACCTTCAAAACCAATTCCTTGAGGCCACAAAACCTGGAAGCCCTTGGTCCTTGGCTCAAGAACATTCTACTTAGCAGACTTCACCAAAAACTGGATATCTGGGAAGCTCTAAGCATCATAAGGGCAAGGAGTTAGGATCCACAAACCAGAAGCTCCAGGCCTTTGGGCAGTCAAGAATCAACCTCAATGGGACACACAGGAAGAAAGGCATCTGGGAATGGCACTTCAGATGCTCAGCTCCTGAAGAGCCATAATAGTAGCTGAAAAAGAATAGGCTGACAGAATTCCACAGTGAAACTGGGCTTTCCATGAACTGCTACTACTTTGACAGCTCAGGATTTCAATAAAGCAAATTATTCCATGAGATATATCAATGAATTAATTTTGAAATTCACTTGAAACCCTAGCCATATTACTGTACATAAAAAGTATCAGAATACTAGTTTAAAATGCAGGCATGTGGGAGTATTCCAACATTTCTCTTCTGCCTTAAACTTACCATATTCACTTCTCAGCAGTTGTCTCTTCCTATGGCCTCAAGGTCCACAGTTACAGTGAATATTTTTGGTATTACTTTAATAATGTTTTATTCTTTTGGTACCATCTGATAGATTAGATTCTTTTGTGTATTATGTTTTGTTTAATTAAAAAAGAACAACATATGTTCTATGATACACAGAGCTCAACTACAGATGCATTAATTCAAAGCTTGCTTTCATATTTTATATAAAAATATAACACCACAGATTTCTGGGCTTACTGAATTGATATGTATATAAAACAGACTTCAGTGCTATCAGACAGCTAATTAAAATGGTGGAAAGAAAACAGTTATAGTAAATTAAAGTTCTTGGAACTTAAGCTATAGGAAAAGCTACCGTATTACATCATCCAAAGCAGAATTTATTTGGATGGCATAAGATAAAACTATAGCAAATACCTTTTGTGTTCTTTTCCTTTGAAAATTAAGATGATTTAAGTGTTGCTTACATATAATAGTCTTATTATAAGTAATTCTCAAACAATATATTTCCTCGTTGCTTTGAATGACTTCTGAAGTGCTGCATATGGGCGAAGTGCCTCTTGTATCACAATTAGCTACCAGAAAATAGGTCATTTAAATAGCTCCCTTATTATATAGAAAAATAATTTCCTTAGCTTTATTCCACTTACAGAAATGATCTCTTAAAACACTTCAGCTGCACAGACACACACATCACAGCAGAAAAGCCTTCAAACCAGTCACAAAGCCATACACACAACAGGTATAGCAATCATACAAGCTTTAACTCCTTATCTACCTAATGTAAGTTTTACCTAGGGGCATTTTAACTCTAATATTTTCCCTAACAGAAAGGCTTTACCTACAAACACATATATACTAATACAAACCTTTGCAAGTCTAAACAACTACTCCTTCCTACAGGAAGGAAAGAGGAGTTTGTACCACCCCCATTATTATATAGGCTCAGGTATGCACTAAGACTGTTGCAGTCTTTCCCACCACTGCAATCGTGTGTCCCATATAAAGGAAATCAGGTGCTTTTGTAGAGCATTGCTGCATCTGTACACAGCTTTCTAGCAATTCCTTCAAAAACCCCACCTCCAGTACAAGAGGTTACTGCCTTAATAGAGGTAAGTAAATCTCTTGTGTTTTCCTGTATATACCATAGGAAGCAGCTGTGGGGAGATCTGCTATTTTATTCTACTGTGATATAGTTAAGATTTTAAATATTAATCTCTGTAATCTAAGTGATAACTGCCTACATGTTTCTATGCAGAAATACTGGTTTGTTTTGTCTCAACTGTTATGAAACTCTTTAAGGACTTTGAATTCTAACTGTCATTGTTGTTATAAGAGTTATGAGCTTGAAACTTTTCATTTTTAAAAAAGCCAATATAAACCACATACTAGTAACTCTCTTTCCAGGTACAGAGACAAAGGAAGGGTCAGGGGAATGAGAATAGCAATAAATATATCTCCAGAGACACTATTAATAAAAGAAGCAAACCTAAAATTTTGTGTTACAAGGAGGCACCATAATATTTGTAACTTAATGCAGTGTTATAATTTTGGGTGGTCTTTTTTAAGAAATATCTGTATCTCTAACTCTCTTCAATGTGAGGTAATGGCAACTGGTAGTAAAGTAATGTATATCAATGAAATTAAAGGGAACTTGTACTTTATTTTCTGGCTACAAAGTAAGCATCGCTTAGGACGAATGCAATGAATAAAAGTTAACTTGAATATATATGTTGCATTTTTCTTAAACAAAAGCAGATACAGATTAGAGGGATCATAATGCCTCATAGCTTGCTGCTTACGAAATCTTGTCTAGGGAATTTCATTGTTTGGCAATATACAAGTACAAAGCATATACATTTTGAGCACAGATGGCTTCCTAACTGAGCACTCACTTGTTTTCATTACAGTGCTCTAATATAACAAATCTTTCATATTATGTTAAGCTGCTAATTTGCCAGACAAGTCACCTTTTTTGGAATATGCTGGGTTTTACTTCCAAGTGCAATGCATATTGAGTGAGCAAGACCATATACTTCATTTTTAAATGTTAACACCAATTAAAGCAACTTGAGACAATATATAAACATCTAGTAGCAGCAAGATGGTTACGTATCATCTTAAGGGCTACTGCAGGAAGCATTTGGAAATTCTGTTACTAGAAACATCTGTGGAAAAAAACTTCATGTTTCTGGTTCTCTTTCACAAGAAAAAGAGGGTTAAGAGTTCACTTGGGGTACTGAGGAGAAAACCCAAATATATTCCCATTATAGAAGCAGGATAGTTTGGAAGATTAGATATCTCTGTGCAAAAGCCAGGAAACTCCTGAAGTATCTCTCATGTGAACTTGCATTTCTCTTAAAGTACCAGGAAAAAACTAAACAAGTGAATTGCAGACAGTGTTAGGCAACCATACCGATACTTAGGGAAGCTCTCCTGATTATCTCTGACCTTTATGGCATTAATAAAGAATTTGTTTGTCATAATGCTATTAACACTACTGTGTACAGACCTTTAGAATGAAGATGAGTGTGAAATGTATACTGATGTTCTTGTGACTTCTACAGGAACTAGACTAAGCATAACTTTAAGCCCTGAATTTGTCTAAATCTATAGAGAAATGACTGCATTCACATCATCTGTGTACCTAGGAGGTAGGTTTAAATATATATTTGAGTTCAGAGACTGCAATCAGTAGGAGAGAAGGTAAACCGTCAACCTGGAATAGCAGAATTTAACAATTGTTGACAAGACAAAATATAAACCCTAAATTAAAAGAATTTGTGCTAGTACTGATTTTAAAGCTTGCCTTAAAACTGTTCTAGCTTTGTGCATGTCAGCAGTGAAAGTAACTGCTTCTGTATTACCCCTCACCTTTAGGCATATTTGGCATTTTCTCCCTGCTGCTGAAGACTTCAATGTATAATTACTCTGTAAGGGAAATGTATAAACAAGCACTGGAATGTGAGGCAATGGTTTTACAGATCACTTGTGTAACCGCTTCCTCTAACACAGGAAGACAAAAGACTAGTACCTGCCACTCTTCTGATGCAGATCAAATCGTGTGATACCTCATGTTGATACTGTAACTGTAAAGGCAAAATACAAAGTCACAGTACAGAACACAAAGCTCTTGTGCGCCTATTCTTTCAATGGGGATGAAAAGGAATAAAAGTTACTCATTCTGTACAACTTGCAGTTAGAGATTATTCTAACTGGGTGGACATCTTGCACATGCTCATCTGGTTCATAGGCACTGAAGCCTGCCTATGTAAACATCATTCTTTCACACTGCTGTTTAGCCTTTCAACAGTTCTGTTCTCAGGATTTTTTCCTAATTTAGCCTTACTAGTGCTCTGCCCACAACCTACTTGGCATGACTTGTCTTGCATTTTGACGCTCATCTTCTACAACTTAAAACTAAGCTCTTGTATTCATTTTTGTTTGGTCTGTAAAGTATCATTCCAATTTATGCCATTAAAAAGGTTTCAGCTGGCTTGCTGTTAAAGCTTTGCAGCAAACAGCAGCTCAAAGCAATGACTACTTGTTCTTATGACGTTATCAAACCTTGGCCGTTAGGATACCACCTTACCATGTCAGAAAATGTACATAGTACTATAGGTAGGTCAAAGAAAAAGCACATCAACACCTGAAGACAAGGTCCAAAGAAATGTTTAAAACATACCTGACCTTTCAAAAGGACATACACCCTGTTAAAATCTACTGAGCTATGAAGATTACTACACCACTCTAGGTCCAATGGCAATTCAGTCAGTAGTGCTGCCTCTAGCCTCTGGCTGAGACTGGCCTTTTGGGCTTTCCTCTCTAGATGTGCAAAGCAGGCATGCCTGCTGCCAGCGCGCTTAGATAGAGGGGCTAAAAAGGGCAGGAAAGAAAGGGCCTAAGCTTTTATTTTTTATTTTATTTTTTTTTTAGTCCCTGAATAATCTGTGCTGTTTTGGTACAAACACAAATGTGGGGCAATCCTGCACCCTACAAATGACTGAGGTATATATGCAGTGCCTCAGCTGTGCACGTGGCATTCCTCTACAACTTCATGAAACCAGAGTGTTCCACAGAGCTAAAAATACACTGGCTTGTCAGACTGGATGATGAAGAATTCTGCAGCCAGATACCTAAGATGCCAGCAAACATTCATGCTGCAGTCAACTTTCCTCCCCCAACGCCCCTGCCCTTAAACTGACTTGATGCTCTAGAAACTGTTGGTAATCCAACTTGAGCAACTTGAATTGCACAGTTTGTATCTAAGCTCTGTCAATTGTCTTGGGTGCATATGATACCTATTTTGGGTCTTGTAATCTAGAAGGCCTATTCCTATGTTGAAATAAAAGATGTGGATTTAAACATCTTCCTAAACTCTGTGGTTTAAGATAATTTTGCTGAGCTATAGACTCAGTTTAAACTATTAGCTATGCAGAAGCAGCTTTGTGTAAATGCTGCCATAGGAAGAAGGAAACAAAAAAACTTACAACTCCAGCATCCCTGTAAGTTTCTGCCTCTTGACAAGCTTGATCAATGATCTGGGTCAATGGAAGAGAACTTCTCGGTGTCCCTGCAAGAATAACGCTGCTTACCCCAGGGCACACACAAACCAAAACGACATACAGTAATAGCCTTCAGGTCGGATAACGATCGGGGTTGGCATACTGAAACAGGGAGAGACAGGGTGAACTTGCTAAAAGGCTGCTGCACTTCCTTGTGGCATGCCTTAGTGGGACCGCTTTGCTGAAGTTGAGATCTGCTATAACCACTCAGCTCCTAAGTAATGCATAAACCTGAGGAGTATTTGCTGTAATGTCTTACTGCACTGGGTCTGCTCTTAGCTTGTTATTCCTGTACTTGCTACAGTTTATCCTGCGTTAGCGACGCTCCGTGCGATACAACCTATGGCAAGGCCGACCTCTATAGCTGCAGAGTAACTATGCTAAACGCCAGCCAATTTGAAATTAGCTAAAGCCACGTTAAACTCTGGTGTGCAAGGCCGACTGTGCCTGCTCTCCAGTGTACGCGCCGCACGGAGGCGCGAACACACGTGGATTTTCCTGGAGTTCCCGGGAGTTTCCCTTAGGATCAACTCCCAGGTCTGTCCCGCCGCGGGGGCTGCACAGGGCCCTGCGGGGTGCGGGGCCGCCTGCCCGCGGGGGCCGCCGCCGCGCC
>JAVJGJ010000033.1:9568623-9585969 GCA_035590215.1 Microhierax caerulescens
GTTCCGCGCCGTGCGCCCGCGCCTCCGCCGCCCTTTGTGGCGGCTGGGTCCCGGGCCTGCTCGGCCGCTCCCCGCACGGCGCCGCGCTCGGCCCGACCCAGGCGGGTACCATGCGCCGGGAGAGGTGAGTCCGCCCGCCCCGCCGTGCGCCGGGCCCTGCAGGCCGAGGTCTCCGCCGGGCGCCCCCGCGGAGGCTCCGCGCCGGCCGGGCTCCCCCAGCTTCCCCTCTCTTGGCAGCGACTGCGCGGAGGAGAAGGCGCCCGCCAGGGGGGACGGGGGCGCGGAGGGCGCCATGCGGGCCCGCAAGAGGAAAGCTGATGTGGCCACGGTGAGTGCGGGCCCGGCCCGGCCGCCCCACCCGGGTGCCCGCCCCGGCCTGCGGGCCCTCGCCTCCTTTTGTTGGGGGGCTGGGGGCCATGCGGCGGGCGGGCCGTATCGGGGCCTCGCTCTCAAGGGACCCCGGCCCCTCGCCCTGCAGTCTGTGCTCCTGTAATTATCTGCTGCTTTCTGTAGTTCTTGCAGGATCCTGATGAAGAGGTCGCCAAAATGGAGATGACCAGGAAAAAGCAGTGTGAAACGCAGGTAACAGATTTGGCTTTAGCGTGTCCTACTGCAATCCCGCTTCACCCTGTTACTGTTGTGCAGTACCTCGTTACTGCGAGCGTGGTGCGATGTGCATGGCTGCCACGTGCGGTGTAGCAATGGACAAGGGGGACCATCAACCCTGGCTGGCGAGGCGTGCCAGGCACTTCAGTTCGTACAGGTTGCTGCGGAGTCTTTGCAAGAGATGAGGCCTGCGTTGGTCTAAAACATTATGTTAATACTTACCGTTCTTCAGCTGTCCTGGGATTGCAGGGATGCACCTTACAAAAGCCTTAATATCTGTTCAGGCCTGCAGGGTGGGACTCTGCATTGACCTCTCTAGAGAGCCGCAAGAGCGGAGTCACGTGCTTACATACTGTACACTGCAGGCCAAAGCACAAAACACTTGAGCATGTGAGCAGGATCATCTCGAGTTGGCTCTCTTTGCAGCCATATCTCTACTTGTATGTCACCTGGCAGAGAGGAAAGATCCCACTTGCCTTCCACTGTCAGCTCTGTTCCCATTGACATGGGTCATTATTGGACTAATAATAAGGAGTTTCTGATTGGAGCTTTTAAGTTTATACTAGGTGTTAATGGGGCAATGGAATAGGCTTCATTTCTCTGCAGAGCAAAGTGATAATTTCTGTAAAGTCACCTGTGGAAATCAGGCCTACAGTGGAGGTTGGTGGTGACCATTGCCATTTGTCTCAGTAAGACGTTTATCTGAGTCATGAAGTCAAAAGTAGCTTTAGCTGTGTCCCTTAGCTCCCTTAGCACCCTTTCTGTATTCTTCAAAACTAAGGTGTTGGTATCTGTGTTGGCTGCTACATTGGTATATGGTATTGGAAGCATGATGCTTTTGTACATTGAGATGCCCACTCTAAACAAAGCAGAGTAGCCTGTTTTCTGAAATAGGTTTATTCCCCTTTCTTTTTGCACACATGCTCACTCAGTCACTGTCACTAGGACTTCAGCCTGTTAATGCACAGGCAGGGTGATACTTAAGCTGCAAAAGTCATGATCAGGGAGTACAAACCATACTCATTTGGTACGCAAGGCTATGCATAATGTGGCACATCTAACCAGAAGTGGCAGCTGGAAGTTCTAAGACTAAAGTGCTACCATAACAGATGGGCATCATTGTTTGGAATGGCCTCTGCTTGTTGCAACTGCGTATACTAGTTATCAGTCAACATATTAAGCAGGGCTCAAATGGTGAGCATTTAATGAGGGGATCTCTCCTTCCCTTCTGTCTTTCTTTTGTGCAGTATATTAAACTAATTTCTCACTTCTGACAAGGAAGAGCTGCCTGTCCTTCACCACTGCTTTCTCCTTCACCAACAGATTCATTCTCTTTGAGCTGAGCAAGGGCTTCTTATGCATGTTTGTTGCATAATAATAGGGTATTGTTAAAAAAACCTTCAACAGGGACACAATTTTACCTCCTTCCAGAAAGGCAATGGAAAGAAACTTGAAATATATTTTGTGTGCATTGACCTTCAACTTTGAAAGTAAAGACAATCCCATTTTGTGTTCTTGTTTGTGTTCCTGGCCTGATAGCCATTCAGTGTTACTTCAGGAATGATAGGTAAGTTAAGATTTAGGTAATTTGGGCAGTAGGCATCTGAAATATGTGCCTGGGAATCTTTCAGTTTAAGCTTAGGATACTGGTAGGATTTGGCCCTTTGATTCTGTAAACCATAATTAAAATGGGTACCTGTGTATCCCTCCCTATATAGAGAAGGTTTTTTGTTGTGAAGAAGTAGCCAGATTGTTACAGATCTGGTTAAAAAAGCTAACATTTGGCTGCACAGCAGCAGCTCTTCAGTCTATGGTGTGACACAAGCTATTCTCTGATATAAATTGCCATGGGCCACTAATGAGATTATGTTTACGGTTCCAGCAGCAGTATAGCAGGCTTGTATGATAGCCAGTGAGATAGTTATTCTGTTGAGGCACAACAATTCTAAAATGCAAGTAGCTATAAATCCACTGCAGCCTATACCACATGACTTCTACATTAAATAAATTGTTTACTGACACTAGTTTATACACAAGGCAAAATATAGTCTCATCCCACTTTACGGCATCTTCATAGTCAATTCATTAGTTTGCTTCTGTTGAACATAAGGCCTGAGTTCTTAATTAGGATGCCATTACCTTTTATGTGATGAAAGGGTGGCTATATCATCAGGTTTGTGACAGCAGAATATTGCATAAATTCTGTGTTTGATTTCAGAGAACTGGCACTGCTGTAATTCTGCTAGCAATTCTCATATTAATTCTGGCGGCTTTCTGTGGACAGACACAGTTCTGAGGCTCCCTGTAAAACAAAATTAATTTAACTGGAGTCATCCATGCAACCGTGATAGAAATTACATGACCACCTCCATCTAGAGTGGAGAATTGAACCTAGAAGTTAGTTTCTTTAGATGAAACTAGTGTTTTCAGGTGAAAAGAAAACTGAGTAAACTCAGGAAAGAGTTTTGATCAATTTCTCACTAGACATTTTTCTGGAATCTGGTCTTATGTTGTCAGAATCCTCTACCTAACTCGTTTGAAAATATCCTCAAAAAGGTTTCATTGACTAGTCTGGGGTTATCTTTGGAAGATCCAATTTTTTTTTTAAAAAAAAAAAAAAGAACCTGCCCCAGTAACAGCTTACAAGTTTTTGGACAAACAGATAAATAACGTAAAGTATATGCAGGTTGAGAGCTTGACTTGGCCCTAATCTGGGGCAGGACAATATTCAGACTCTTCAGAAAATTAGAAGTAGTAGAAGCTCCTATGCTATGTGGAAAGAATTGGAACAACTTAATAATGTGAGTTGTTCTTCCTTCTCCTGTCTTATTAGCTCTGGAATCCCTATCTGATGGCAAAAAACCCCCAAAACCTTATACTTCAAACTAGTGCTTCCTGTGTGTGAAAAATGCTTGGAATTACAAGTCTTACGACTTCTGATGGGCACACAGGCTGCAGTCCAGTAGCTGATACATATGTGTCTCTGTTACCAGGCACTGCTTTTTAGGGTGAGACAAGCAGGCCTGTCCCACCCCTGTTCCTCTGCCCTTGATATCCATGCTGAAAATCCGCTGGCCTTGCTGTTTGAATGCAGGTCTAGGTCACCCTTATCTTCTGCTTCCCTGCTGCCCTCCTTGCCCTGGGTCTGTGGAAGCCTGACCTGGTGGCTTTCCGCTCACATCATGATGCATGAGTGTGTTGGCAGCTTATGTTCTTAGGTGTGGCTGCTTCACTGAAGGCTCTGTGTGGCCAGTAACCAGTAACCCCAGTGGTCACTACCTGTTCCATTTTGTCTGGCCTATATGTCTCTGAAGGATGTTCAATAGATCCATTTAAATGAACGTTTAATATATCAGTGAATGACTGCTGCAGAAATCTGCATGGGAGCATCTGAGCTTTAAAAAAAACCCACCTCTGAACTCCTGGAGTTTTGGAGCTGCCTGCTGTGACAGATTTCAGTCACCTACCTTCTGTCCTTCCTTCTCCTAACAAACTTTATAGGGTCCTGAGTTCAGTTTCTCCAGTCTGTATCTAGCTCTCAGGTCTGAGGGAGAGATACCTGTATCTCTGACCACCTGTTCCTGTTCCTTCCTGTATCTGGAGTATTAGCTGCGGGTGTCACCAGGCTTTCTTGCTGGGCTCCATATAGATTTGAAGAGGTAGTTTTTCCCACTGATTTTTTGGCTTGCAATCTACTTCAGCTCCTGTTTGCTTCAGAAGCCCAGGACTGTAGGATTTCCTCCATTAGGCTGCACAGATTCTCTGTAACATCTGTCGCTTTTTGGCAGCTCCCTGCTTTTGGGTTGGCTCTGCGCAAGCCCAAAGGAAGCTCTTCATGGTTTCCTCACACCCTCCCCACCTTAAACTGTTTCTTCTTTCAGTGGTGGCTCCTATTTCCTTACTGTTACAGTGTAATGTAATGCAGTTTCTTAATCTTGTTTCTCAGTTTTGGTTGAATGTCTTGCTAAATCTGCTTTAAAGACTCAAGGGTCTGGTTAATACACTCATACCCTCAACCAAAATCCATGCCAGAGCTACGGTGTTCCCTCACCTATGCCAATTCAGACTCCTGTCTCCCTTCCCGATAGCCTTTTTTCATTTGAGGGCTTTACGCATTTGTTTCCTTCTTGTTTCTAGCTAAGCTGTATGCTTTTTCTGTTGCTTGCATCTTTTCCCCAGTTGTCTTGGCGAGCAACATTATCTAGTAAAAAAACTTTGGTTTCACTTCTCAAAACACCTAAGAGGATCTTAACTTTTGATTGGTATTTCCTTACAGAACATTGCAGATGGTGAAATCTCTTAAATCAATAGTAATTGTTGCTGCCACGTAGTATGTGGGGTATCTACTTTGAGAGCTCTATGGAGCAGATCCCTTGTCCTTCAAAAGCTGCTGGTGTAATAGGGACCTTTAAATACATATTACATATAACCTTACTGCCTTTCTGTTGGTTTGCTGATTAACTGATAAGACAGCACTTCTCCAGAGGCTGTTGGCAGCTGGGCTTGCTGTGCCGTTTGCAAGACAAAGTATGACTAAAGTCTAGTTTTGAGGGTGGGCAAAAATTAACTTAGAGCAAGGCTGATGTGGCACTTCTATTCAAGCTTTCAGTTTAAGGAATCTTATTTTTGAAGATAAAGATACTGTTCCATCTTTTTGCCTTCCCCCACCCAAATTAAATCGTGGCATGGCTGGATATGTTAGCTGTGCTAGATTTGTATGTAGAACTCCAAGAAGAAAAGCTACCCACCTATGTGTCACTAACTCGAAGTACAAAGTAGTCTTCGCTGTGAAGTAACTGTGAAATGTGCTTTTTGTTTCACCAAGTCAGTGGTTTCTGTTTCTGAAGCTGGTGCTTGGAGGCAGCCATTTTGCTGGAAAGTGATGTCATTTGTAGCAAGGACAGGACAAAAGTCAGGTGTGGAAGCTTATTTGCAAGAGGCAAAATTTCATTTTTATATGAAATTTTATATTAATATGAAAAAATATATGAAAATTATATTTAAATGCTTCATAGGGCATTTTATTTGTTAGCACCTAATAATGCTTCTGATTGTTTTTTCTTAAGCACATTAGGGATCTTGTTAGGGAGTTCTGTCCTTTTAGTTGTGCAGAACAGATCAGTTTGCAGCAAGATGACTTGACTTCACTGTTAGGCAGAAATGCCAATTTTTAATTTGTTTAGGCCTGATTACATGGGGCTGGCTTGTATTCTACCGCAAAATAAAAATGTAGTATATTCCTGGGGAACTGTGTGAAATGTACACCAAGATACTGTTTAACAGAAGTAAGGAGGAGAAAAGTAAACCTAAACTTAACTTTTGGTCCAATAAAAGTAAAAGGATACAACATGTGAAGTGTCAGATGTCTGATGTTTGCACACCTTCACAAAACTCTGTGTATGAAATGGTCAACTTTATACTTCAGTGGCAATTGCTTAACATGCACTTGCTTTATTCTGAAAATAATTGGATTATAAGTGCTTTGTTATCTTAGCACTGCTAGATGGATGAGTAAGAAAACCTCTATCAACTACTATCTTGCCATGTTCATAGTCAAGAGTGCTTTGCATGGAACCATGACTTCAAGTGTTCCTTCTACATATTCCTTACCAGAAATCCTGATATTGTATTTGAGCTTTAAAGTTCTGTCTGATTATTCTTTACTTGAAGACAAGCTTATTTTGGTAAAAACAAAATGCAACATGACAATAGGAGACCCTGACTTGGATATTCTTACATGAAACAGTTGTGCTCCTTCAAAAGGGGAACAGGGCAAATGTTCTTTGGCTTTAGCTGCAAACTTTGTCTACTGGGAAAATAAATAAGCAGCACCCCTCTGCTAAGCACTGGGGGCCATACTTCAACTGCTGTGTCCAGTTCTGGGTTTCCCAGTGCAAGAGACACTTGAAAAGACTGGAAAGAGTCCATCAAAGGTCCACTAAGATGATTAAGGGGCCAGAGCATCTCTCCTGTAAGCAGGGACTGTTTAGCCTGGAGAAAAGAAAGCTTGAGGAGACTGTGTCAATTTGTATAGAAATATCTGAAGGGAGGACATGAAGAAAATGGAGCCCAGATCTTTTCAATGATGTGACAAGATGCAATGGACACAAACTGAAGCACAGGAGGGTCTATCTTAACATTAGGAAATGCTTTTTTAGTGTGAGGGTGACCAAGCAGTGATATGTGTTGCTCAGTGAGGTTGTGGAGCCTCCATTCTTAAAGATACCCAAAAGGCATCTGGACATGGTCCTGAGCAGCTGGCTCCAGGTGGCCCTGCTTAAGCAGGGGGCTTAGACCTGCAGAGGTCCCTTCCAATCTCAATGATTCTGTGATGCTGTGCAGTTAAAAGAGGTAATAATGAGTTTTTTCATAGTTTCTTGCAAGTGTCTTGTCTTCTATTTACAGCTAAAATGATTATTTAGAAAGGCACAGTGTAAAATCTTTTATTTCATTTTATAGCCATCTTGGAATAATGTTCACAAAAATGCCCATATGCTGATTCCTACGCCGGATAAAGATGATGATCCAGTTGGTGTTGATTACTCTCACTTCATACATATAAGTGTTGTCCCAACTAGAGCTTCACCACTACCAGTTCTAGAGTAAGTTGCCTTTTTGCTGCTGCTTGTCTGCCTTCCTTTGGTCTTATGATTTGAGACTAAGCATATTGATCTGTCTTAGCTGGGCAAACAGAGAAGACGTGTGGAAAAACATGATAAACAAAGAAGAGACATACGTGAGGGATAAACTTTATATGCAAAGGCACCCTCTCCTGCAACCTAAAATGAGAACAATCCTTCTAGACTGGCTAATGGAGGTAAGCTTCTCTGTGCTTGTATTACAAGTGTGCTTTTGTTGATGTGTGCCAATAACTGTCGTGAGTACACTTCATGATCTTTGCATGGCCCATTTAGCACTAAACACTCATCTTCATCTTAAAAAGTTTGTCAATGAATGGCACCAAACTTAAAAAATTTATAATGGATTGAGTTGATGGTGTACAAACTGACAGTATATTCTGTTA
Source organism: Microhierax caerulescens (assembly GCA_035590215.1). Lineage (NCBI taxonomy): Eukaryota > Metazoa > Chordata > Aves > Falconiformes > Falconidae > Microhierax > Microhierax caerulescens. The sequence continues at coordinate 9,576,254 of JAVJGJ010000033.1, forward strand.
TTCATTTAGAGTGATAGTGGATAATAACCAGTTTGTTTCTAAAGCTCCATGGTGTAAGCTTTAAGGTCACATTGCAGACAAAAGCTGCAGAAATGATTATGAAAGTCACTGAAGGAAGGTGCTTAGAGATCAGATGCATCTCAAAACTTCTCTCTCTGTAATTGGCATGTAGAATGTACTACAAGCTGTTATCTTGTATGCGAGGGTTTTTGCTCTTTGGATGACTTGGTGGCATAGACTTTGTTCTTAATTTTAAAGTATTTGTGAGAATTTTCTATTTTGAGGTGTTGGAATAATGCATCTTTGCAAAAATGAGGAACTGATGTTCTGACATTGTTAGGACATGTGCTTGCATTTCCTAAAAGTTTCCTAAAAGGGTTTTCACTCTGATCTCTTTTTTTTTTTTTTTTTTTTTATTGGGGGGGTGGGGGTGGCCAGTGTTACTGTAGTGGCAGTCATCTTGTGTCAAAGGAAACTGTTTAACTCGTGCTCTTAGTTAACATGTTACTTTCACAATAGCAGTGAAGCAGAAAGACAATACGAATTTTATGTCTGGCTTTTTATTTTTTTTTCTACATCTGTAGCATCTGGTTTTGACTTTATAACACTGTTCTTGACCTTTGTAATCTCTGATGTCTCTCCAGGTTTGTGAAGTCTACAAGCTTCATAGAGAAACTTTTTATTTAGCACAAGATTTCTTTGATCGGTTTATGGCAACACAACAGAATGTTGTAAAAACACTATTGCAGCTTATTGGTATCTCTTCTTTATTCATAGCAGCAAAGCTTGAGGTAAGTATCTCTAATTTTACTTAAACATAAAAATATGAATGGATAGGCAGCACACTGTACACTAGACGCATTTTGGCTTTATGGAGTTTACTATGACTTTTCAGCTGGGAGACAATAAAAGATCCTTTTTTCTTTTCAAAGTTCCTCCTTTTTCTGTTTCTGGGTTGTTTTTTTTTTTAGAAGTAGCTAAAATTAATACTAGCTAACATCACAGTATATATCTTTAATTTTAAAAAGATAAGTGGTTTTGGTGCTAGAATAAATCTAAAGTTTTTAATTGCAGTTGACAAATGAGTGTTTCACTGGCTGTTTTACACAGAGACCACTTGTTGCAATTCTGTTGTCAGCGGAGTCCCTACTGGATGATAGTCTGAGCTATTGTTTATTTACTGGAACAAACTGAACTATTAAAGTACATAGTACTTTTTAAGTTCTTACTGTTTATCTTGAGGGCTATTATTCTTCAGTCTTCTTCTCAAGCAAGGGATAAAAGGCCTTTTCTTTAGGATGTATAAAAAAATCTTGATGTCAAATTATGATACCATCTTAGTGCTGCTATAGTCAAACATAATGCATGTTGTACTGATATATCAAAAGTGAAAGGTGAAGGCTATGAGCAGGAATATTGAACAAGAAATTTGTGTATATTAAAGGCAGAGGAGAACACCATGAGTTAGAATGGGGGGCTTTGTTCTTTTTCTTTTCCCTTCTGTTTTGAAATGCTGAGGTAGTGGTGAGTTGTAGTTTGTTTTGGTTTTTTAAGCGTGTGAGACTAGTTACAACCTATTCCACAAATTAAATATTTGATCTTGTATCTTTCAGGAAATTTACCCACCAAAGTTGCACCAGTTTGCCTATGTTACTGATGGAGCTTGTACAGAAGATGAAATCCTCAGTATGGAATTGATCATTATGAAGGTAATATTTCAAAGTGGATTTTGTTCTACTTCAGTTTTTAAAAACATACAGCATAATCAGACTAAAAGCAGAGAGCCTCAGTTAATCTTACGTGCTGCGAAGAGGCACAATTTCTCTTTCTAATTAGAAAACAGTGTTCTCTAGGTAACAAGTGAATTAAAGCATCCACCATTACGTGCGTATTACAAAATGAATTGTTCCCCCACCTTATCAGCAGGAAGAGGTATAGGATTAGATTTGCTTGTTTCAAGGATACCTTGACCAACTGAAATTCCAGCTTCTGACTTGGAGCAACTAAGGTTGCATCGTTTAAGTTAGGAACTTCTTATTAATACTGAAGTCTTGTGCATGTCTACTCTTGCAGGCTCTTAATTGGAACTTAAATCCACTGACAGTTGTATCATGGCTGAACATTTACATGCAAGTTGCGTATTTAAATGAGCTTTATGAGGTATTGCTGCCACAATATCCACAGCAAATATTTGTACAAATAGCAGAGGTAAGACTGTTTTCTTCCCTCAAATACTATTTCACCTGGAAAAAAAGTGTTCTTGTGACAGAAACATGTGTTGTCTTGTAGCTCTTGGATCTCTGTGTGCTGGATATTGGCTGCTTGGAATATACATATGGAGTACTTGCAGCTTCTGCTTTGTATCACTTCTCCTCATCCGAGTTGATGCAGAAAGTTTCAGGTATTGGCAGTAATAAACAAAGTTTAATGTGTTTACAAATGTTAAGTCTTAACTCGGGCAGATAAGCATGTCTTGTCTTCCAGGTTATGAATGGTGTGAGATAGAGGAATGTGTAAAATGGATGGTTCCATTTGCAATGGCCATAAGGGAAGTAGGAAGCTCCAAACTCAAACATTTTAGAGGTATAGCTCCTGAAGACTTGCACAATATACAGACGCACATAAACAGCTTGGATTTGCTGGTATGTATGTGTATAATGAAGACAAATCTGTAAAATCTCCGAAGTCTTGTTTTTTTTGGTTAGAACATGCAGTAAGCTTAAATGAAGCATTATCAGATTGAGACTGAGTATATTCAGGTGATAAAAGGTGTAAAGTTCTTGGGACAGAGCCTTGTCTTGGGCCTGACTTGTTTAGTATTTAGTTTAAGAGGTGATTGTGACTTAAGCATCTTGTCTCAAACAGCAAATAATTACTCAAGAAATCAAAAGCATCTCTACCCTTTGGGATATTTCAAATACCTTATGATAGACCTCTCTGTATAGGAAATACAGGTAATACAACCTTGTCTGGTAAAAAAAAAAAGTTAAGACTGATCACTTGAGTGATCTTGTGGGACTGTTACATTACAGTGGGGGTTGACAAGAAGTTGAGCAAGAGTGGTTTTTAGCATGAGAAACTTGCAAAGGATCAAAATCTTGTTCAACAAATTGTAGTTCATCTAAGCTGTCGGGGGTGGGTGTGGGTGGGTGTGTTCTATTTATTTAGGTGGTTTAATTGCAGTAAAAGTTACATCTCTTCCTCTTCAGTTGCTTTTGAGTTTTGCTTACTTGAAGATACACGTACCATAACGCTGATCATCAGATCCCAAAAGCTAATACTGGTCTCTTGGAGTTCACTAACTATTGTGTACTGCACTGATTAACTGCTGGGGAGTTGGGTACAGAGATGTATTTCTAGATCAGCAATCTATCAAGTTATAGAGCACTGAATTATATTGTTCTGTTGTATAGATACACCAAAATAAAGAGATTATTTTTTCTTCTCCTTTTCCTATGCTTTCAGGACAAAGCTCAAGCAAAACAAGCCATGTTGGCTGAGCAAAATAGGACTTCACCTTTCCCCACTGGTGTCCTTACACCACCACAGAGTAGTAAGAAACAGTCTTCTGGACTGAAGCCAATATGACTTTAGAAACTGTTGACAGACAGTTTTGCTGAAGTGCCTGTTCTGCTGGTTCTAACTCCTGCTCCATTATGGAAATGCTGCCAGTGAAGTTCATAAGCTTTTATGGAATCTGAGAAGAAAACCTTACTTTTGTCGTGACAGAAGAATTTTTCTATTTGAAATATTTTTATTGAACGTTAAAGTATTTTAAATGAATCAAGTACACCAGCCACTTAAAAGAACACCGAAGAGTGCTCCAAATGCTGCTATGGAGGGTGATGCTTGATATGACCAACTGTTCAGAAAAGGGGCTTGAAGTTTAGATTAGTTACTGTGCCTGTTTGTCCTTTGGATAATCTGTAGTCATACTGTCCACTGTTGACAAACAGGTAAAAAGTGCGGTGGAAGACAACATTTCAAAGCCTCTTTTTCAAATGGTTGGCTTACAACTTGATGCCTTTTTAAAACCTCTTTATTGTAAATGCTGCTATGTCTCTGTGTATCCATTTTTAATAAAAAAGCTGTCTAAGACAGCTGGTTTTATGTATATTCCTATTTTTCTTTTAATTATGGTCAGCTAAGGTTTTTCAGCCTGTGACCACCAGCAGTGTGGGAGTTGGGGATGAATAATGTAGAAACTATTGCTTTATTTATTTACCACTACTGGCTTATGGATTGGACCTTTCTTTTTAGATACCAAGATAAAATTGTCATGTTGGGCTACATGGATTTCCCTTAGACAGATGTAGCTGGCTAGGGAGGAGATAATAAACATGACAAGTACATGGGGAATCCCTCCACAACATGCTTCCAAATGATCGGCATATTGGGAAATTCTTGAGTCTGATTGTCTGGCTTAATAGCAAGAAGTGATCAGTAGGAAAACCCTGCCTTTTCATAAAACATCATCATTTAAACATTGGGATTCTGGCATAGTAATTTGACAATCATCTGTGCAAAATTGAATTCTGGAGTGTTGTGTGCCTTCACAGGAGTTGTCCTTGACCTTTGCAAAGTCTGAGAACTTGTGAAGTCATAGTAAGGATTTTTCTGGAAAGTCATAGTTCTGGGGAAAGGGGGAATAGAGAAATAAATGTAAAAAATGGTTGCTTGTTTTTCTTATGATGTTCACTTTGAAGGACTGTTCAACAACGCTGAAAACTTTTCTGAGACTACAAGGATTCATCGTGTCCTCCTACAGATAACTTAAATGCTACAACACTTTTTTCAGGAAGCTCCTACTCTGCTGTTGGTAATTTTACCTAAAAGAGGCTTTTCCCAGCAAGGCAGCGTGTTTGTGTTTTGGATTTTAAGTTATTCTCCCTTTTGCTCTTCCCTGACCCAGTATTTCGATAAATGTTAAAAGCTTTAATGTAATAAAACCAGCTATGGTAACTAGTGGTAAGCAAGTTATTTGGTGCTACTGGCTTTTTTTTAATTCCCTTGCAGTGGATGGTTATAAGTTTTGTGCAAACAAAATAAGTATAAATGTTAGCTGAACAAGTTTGCTGGTGCCAGTTCAGAGAGGTTTTAATCTGAGGACTGCATGTCCTAGACAAAGGAATATTATATTTGCATTTAACTGAAAAAGTTTGTAACATTGGAGGGATTGTCAAGGCACATTTTAGTACTTTGTCCTTAAATTTAAAATGCAAAACGGGAGTGGGGTACGCAGTACAGTAACCTTCCTGGAAGATAATCTCTAGGCTCAATTCCTAAATCACCAGCAAGCTTCAGCGCTAGTCCTTTTGCTGTTACTTCTCAGTGCTTAAGTATGTGTTTTATCTGTTTCCAAAAAAAAATTAAAAAAACCTGAAATCGTAACTGGCCTTTTATAAATGGGGATTACATTTTCTTTATGACTTAACTGTTCAAGAAAATGTTCTGTAATTCTAGATATGAAGAATTCTAACTTTCAGTTTAAGCTAAATATGACATGGTTAATACCTATTCAAGAGTGGATGCAGGTGTTCCATGTGTTCTTTGGGCTGTATGGGGAAACCTGTATCTGAAAAAGATATATATATATATATCTGTGAATGAAACTGTTAAGATAGCAGGCGTCTTTCTAAATCGGATCTCTGTTTCAGATGGTAATCCTGCTAATTTTATAACTCCCTGCCCCCAGAAGGTTAACCTGCTTTATTTCGATGGGAAGCAGTTCGTTCAGAGCATGGAGATGGCAGCTTCACAGGTAGGAACGTAATCAAGTGCCAGAGGTGCAGTACTTTCCAGCAGGGGTGATCTTAAAAGCTATTTTCTTACTTTCTTATCTTTCTCTCATGCTTTAAGTATCTTTGTTTCTGGTTGTCTTGTGACATGTGGATGCTTCTGTCTCAGTGTGCTGTCTTTCTAGGGTAGCTTGAAAAAATTATGCACTGATTGCCACAGGTTGAAAACCATTTTAGGGAGGAATGGTGTAGCTGATTTTAAGATGGTTGTCCTTATTGGAAAAAATAAATAATAATTAAAAAACCCACACCAAAACAAAACCAAGAGAGAATTGCCTCTGTATTTCTTTGCCTGAGGATGCCATTCTAAATTGTCTCTGGTCCTGGACCAACCTGGAGGCAGATTCATGGCAGGCGGAGAGAAGCACGTGGGCAGTTCTGCCTGGCTAGGGAAGTGATAAAGGTATCATGTGTTTACAAGGGAGCTGAAAGTAATACCAAATTTGACTTCCTGCAAGCTGCCTCTGATTCTAAGCAGGTTACCTGCGAGGTGGGAAGGGTGACCCTGCAGCAATGGGTGAAGCTGCTGTTCTTGGCAAAGGAGTGTGAGGACCCCCAGAAAGCAATTTAGCTGGGTGTTGCTGCATGCTCCTCAGCTGGAAACCCTGTTTAATAGCTACAGACCAGCATAAAGTGTGCTGCAAGGGAAGTTGAATTCTGTGGTAACCCAGGTGGCATATGATTATTTTCCTCCTCCTGAAAGGTTTGTCATAACCATGTATCAATACCTCACCTTGGTCTGAGAGCTGGGGGCATCAGAGAAACTCTGAACATGACAAATGAATCCAGTGCTTGGTTTTGTGTTCTGGCTGCTCTAATGTTGAATGTTGGCAGTTGTCTGTGGCTGGGTTGAAGGGAGCTGGGGCTGGGGGCGAGCTTGGCAGGGTGGGGGAGCACTGGTGAGCAGAAAGGGTGAGGATGTGGAGGTCCACACTGGGTCTGCCAGATGCTGAGCTGCTGAGAACGCTGTCGTCACCTCACAGCAGCTCATAGAACCAGCTCTGCCTAGCTGGTCTGTAAAGCAGCGGGATGGTCTGCCTGGGGCTATCTATCAGTTTCTTGGTCTCAGGTCAGCATCTTCTCTTGGTTCTCAGGAATTACAGCGTGAGGGGGTTTATTACCTCCCTACTTGTGTGGGGCAGAGGTAAGCAGCCGGCATGAATTCCGTGGAGTGCTTGTGCAGGTACGCAGCTAGGCATCTCACGGGAGCTGTGGGCCCTGCGAGCTCTCGTGGCCTGGCTCACGTTTCTCTCGATGCTGGGTGCTGTTCCTTTCACCTGCCGCACAACTGGCTGGTCTCGCAGCAGCAGCAGCCTGAATTCGGGCAGCTGGGTAAAATGTGCTTCCTCTGAGTGGGCTTGGTGCGGAGCTGGGTGCAAGTGTAGGAGCCTTACTGCAGCATCGCCTTGGGGGAGGCACAGGGGCACCTGAACTTCAGCTTGGGAGCGGCCAAAGGCTACAGCTGGCTTTCCCCCGGGCTTTAGCAGGAGTAACATCCACTCAGGGTACTGCGAGGTTGGGTAAAATCCATTAGGAAATTGTCAGGGGGCCAGCGTACGGTGCAGCGGGGCACCTGGCAAGTGCACAGGTTGACATTGGACGGACCTGCTTCACCTTGTTTGTTGGTATCATAACTATGTGCATTTAAGGCATTAGGTTACTCATACCCTCATCTTCCAAACCGTGCCCTTCCCTCAAAGGGAGACTCCAGCATATGCTGCGAAATAACACAGGTTAACTTGGACACTGTCTATCCTTGAATTTGCTGGGGAGGAGGTACTGCTGCTCCTCGCTGGTGGTCAAGCTGAGGTCAGTTTGACCTGGGCTCTTGTAAACTCTCCATAGAGATCTCCTGCTCGGGCTTGGCATGTAACTCTGGCACGCAGCCAGGCCGTGTGGCGCTGCCAGCAGGAAGCAGCATGGCTCTCCTTCCTCTCCTGGTCCTGCTGCCCTCGCCCCGGCTGGCAGCGCCCGTGCCACGGGGTGCAGACCCACTGAGGGGGGTGGGCAGTCAAGGTGGAGTCACTGAGACATCTGAGGGTCTTGTTTCATTTAACTATATAAAAACTTACTTTTGTGAGATGGCAGCAGGTGGTGATCACTATATACAAATACAAGAAGACCTTGATGTCTGCTTCTTGCCGTTACTGCACTTGATTTTTAGCTAATTTGTGAAACTTCCGTGTTTTGAAGTTAAGGCTCCGGCAAAGAAGTAACTTGGCTTGAATGGTTGAACAGTATTTTGGCGATGGGCTCTTTCAGCCACACTACCTGCAAACAAGTCACGTTATATCTTACCTTTCAAGTACAAAACCCGTTTCTCACAAGTTTTGAATAAACTCGTGCAACTTATATTTAATCAAACATTTAATTAAGACTGCAGAATATTGCAATACTACATAGTCTGTCTCCTTTTGGTCTCTTGAAATAATTGGCTCATGCCAAACACAAAAGGATAAGTTTGTATATGAAGCTTTTTATTTCTGTTTATGGTGAATTTGAGATCATAAAAAAAACCAAAGTATTTTTTGTAGGCTAAATAAAACCAGCGTTTTCAAAACTCTGCAGACTGGCATGTTTGAGGACAAATTAGATCAACAGCTATCAAGGAAGGAAGGAAAACCTTTCTGATCCCAGGGGGCTTTGGTCCTACAGCTACTGGTGATTCAGGGGAGCAGACTGTCTATTGAAACTGCAAATCTACTTGAAAACTGGTTTTGTTTTACTGTGCTGATATGTGATGTTTCAGTAGGGCTGCACTAATAATCAAGGGGGAAAAATATGAAAGGCCTGTTTCTGCTCAGCTTAGGATATGTGATTGCCTGGGATATAAGGGAAAAATGATGGGGCCGCACCGTAACCTTCCTTTTGCCAGGTAGACCTGTTCTTCCTCTTCCCTGGCATTTCAGATAAATATCTGCTTGTTTGAACTGAAGAGGCTGCTGTTGACATGTCGGGGGGTGAAAATCCCCTGCTCCGTGGCGTGGGACTAAGGTGTTACGTGCACCAGCCTCTGCTCCTGGGATGGAGGAGGGCCTGCAGCTGCCCGGCAGGGCCTTCTCTTTCCTTGAGCAGGAAGCATTTCTTTTATCATGTTTCCCTGTGATGTCTTATGAGTTTCAAGTGCTACATTTCTGACTTGGGCTTGGCTAGAGAAATAAGGGTTTATTTAGTTGTTTTCTTAAATTCCCATGAGCATGGGGAAGAGGAGGAGCTAGTGTTTTTACAGACAGTGCCCATGGTGGGGAAACTGTTCGCTAAATCTGAATGCACTCAATGTCTTTCTGGCAACACAGTGGTTGGTCTTCACTTTGTTTAAAAAAAAAAATAAAATGGAGCTGCATGTGCTAATAGAATTTTAATCTATAAAGGCAAAATCAAAGTATCAAATGTTTTGTTTTTTGCAAACTGTATGCAGTAAAATCCTTGAAACTGAAATGATACTGGGTTTAATCATGAGCTTAAATGATTTTCCTGACAGAGTAAAGAAACAAGCCTTAACGTTTCCTGGAAACTCATGCAGCCAAAGGCCGTGCCACAGATACGATTTTCCTGGTACTAAAGCATATCTTGGTATGTTGTATTTTCTTCTATTGGAGGCAGACTCTTATTTTCAGTAGTGTCAGGGGGCCAAAGTAACTTGCATAGAGGTGTGAGCTTTCAGAAAGCAACTCGCTGGTGTAAGGATGTGAAATCCCCTACGGCTGGGAGGGTGAGACTGCCGCTGCTCAGCGCGAGCAAGCAGCACACACCACTGGGGCTAGGATTGCTGCTTTTTTCCTTAAATATGGATGGAAGAGGCCTCACATAGAACTAAAAATAAATGGCTTGGCTGGAAATTAGGCATTCACTGCAAAGAGAGTAAAAATATAATAAAGCTATGTAGGAAAGGGTTTGGGGATTTCCACACACACCCCC
>JAVJGJ010000033.1:9615688-9630577 GCA_035590215.1 Microhierax caerulescens
ATCAACATGCCTGGAGGTAGTTAAAAGACTTGTAGATGTGGCACTCAGGAACATGGTCTAGTGGTGGACTTGGCAGTGGGTTAATGGTTGAACATGATGATCTTAAAGGCCTTTTCCAACCTAAATGATTCTATGATTAATATAGATACATTTAGTTGCTCACAAACAGGGTTATTGTGCTTCAGTTACAATATCTAGCGTGGAACTGTACAGCAGCAAATATTATCTCTTCTATCTTTCACCCCCTCATGCTCAGATTATTAATAACAATATGAAAATACGAGGGACCAGCATGCAGATTCTGCTCTTTGTGGGATGCCTGCAGAATTAAGTGATCATTATAAATAGGAGGCAAAATTGGCATTTTATCTGTCTCTCACACTGTAATTAAGTAACTGATTTCTTCCTGATGTGGCAGCAGTAGTGGCTATAGAGAGAAGGAGGAAGAGTAATAGTCTTCTGGATCAGTTCTGGGAGGCTGCCTTATGCAAAAAATAAAGGTATGAAGTATGGAAAGTGTAGGTGACAAGGGAACAGAAAAGTCAGTTAAAGGACTAAAATAAGAGGTTTGATTTGCAGATAGGTTGAAAAGGATGGGATGTTGAAATGTTTGGGTGGAATACAAAAGGGTGGGACCGTTTGGACACTGGGAGCACTGGAGACTATGTGTGTGACCCACAGGGAGGTCAGTGCCGAAGGGGAAGAGGAATGAACTTGGATGCATGAGGAGCTCAGCTGGTTGGTTTGGAGTAGGTATTTCGATATTCTGGACTGGTTTTAATATAAAATTCAAATGCAAAAATAAAGGAACAGACTTCTTGAAGAAAAGCAGGGAAATTTTCCTTGGTAGCTGCTGAACAATTACCAGAGAAACCACAATCCTGCCTGTCTCACCTGCTCTGAGGGTGATGCCCACAGGGAGCACGCGGGCTGCTCTGTGTAGCAGTCTCATGCTTACTCAGCCCGGGTGATGAGAGGCACTTCCTGCGATTCTTTTCTGCAGTGTGAAGACTGTCCTGTGTTCCCTGCTAAAGTTCTGGCTGTTTGTCCTAGGGTGTAATGGGGACTTGTAAGAGCATCTTTAAAAGAGGCTCTGTTAAGCATCTCAAATTGTGTACTTGGATAATGTCATGTGTAGATGTACATGTTTCATGCTTGCTAATTCAGAAAGCGCTATTCATGCTGTGCACTGGATAATGTAAAATCCTGTGGAAAGTGTAATATGGGAGAATATAATTAAAACTGTATGATGTGGCTGCACCAAATAACCGAACTGAGGTCTCAAAGGAAACCTCAACTTTGCCAGTTTAATTTTCCATGCTTGATTTTTTTTTGTAGCACTATCATTTATTTAATGTTGGTGTTTGTAAATAATTTTATAAGCTTTTTAGATGGAGGATATCCCCCCCTCCCTTCCTTCCCAAGTTGTTCTGCATAGATAATGTAGGAGTAAGACATACCAAGCAGGCTCTGACAGCCTGAGAGGTGAGGCTGCTGCAGCTCTTTGCTCTCAGGTCTAACCGGCAGCAAGGCTGAAGATGCATTCCCAGTAGGCACTTGCATATGCCACTCTCTCTCTCCCTCTCTCTCTCTCTCTCTCTCTCTCTCTATATATATATATATATATATACACAAACACAGCTGGCAACACAGAGCAGACATGTATAGAGTGCTTGTACAAATGCAAGCACCACCAGCAGCTTCATCCTGCTCCCCTCTCTGGCTAAGCGGGATGGAGGTCCCCTAGTGGGAATGAGTGTGTGTATATATAATATATATATACACAAGGTGCAACCCTACAGCAGCTGTGCTCAGACACCCAGCCCGCCTGGTAGCTCCCTTCCTTGGGAGCCTTTAGTTTAGATTCCTGCCTGTCATCCTGCCCCTGTGCTCCTCTGCGCTCGTGATGGGCTGACAGCCCCGAGGAGCTGCCGTTGCAAAGAGGGAGGCTGGGCACCCTTGCTGAGGAACAGAGAGGCTGAGGTCTGTCAGCTGCTGCTGTGCTCGGCTCATGGGGCTGGCCAGGGCTGCCAGTTTACTGCCTGCCCTCTGGGGCTCTTCCTTTCACTCCCTGGAGTGGCTGACATCTCTGCTCTCCCCAAACCCTTCAGTGGGTCGTACCTAGCCACTTCACTCCTGGAGTCCTCCCAGACCTGCTGTGGGATGGAGCAAAGATGGTCCAAGGCCTTCTCCAAGATGTCCCTGCAGAGGCTGGGGGAGCAATAAGGATGTGCACGGATTATCCCACTCTAACTTAGACAACTGGCAGCCATATGTGTAAGCAAACAAAGTTTTACTACTTCTTTCTAAAAGAGATCATTTAAAAAGCTTTATTTTCTTGCCAGTTGGCTAAGAAGTGAGCAAGGAACAATAGATTCAAGCTGAAATAATTTGCATTTATGATGAAGACAAGGAATATCTACCTTGCATTTTCCTAAAAAAGAAAAATTAAACCCCATTTTTAATTAACTGATAAACTATTAATCAAATTTTTGCAATGTTAGGTGACACATTATTCATTTAGATAGAATGACTGTGAACTTAAACTAATCAAATCTGATTTGCCCACATATGCTTGATTGAAATACATTTTAACTAGCATATACAAAGAGAAAATCTTGGATTTCTTACCTAATCTTCAGAGTATACTGCTGAGTTAATAAGGGCAGTTTTTTTTTTAAATGAGACCACCATTTCTTAATCTGCATATCAAAATCAAGAGCAACTTAATTGCAAAACACATATTCCTGAAATCTAATCATTATACTGCTTTAGGGTATTTTATTGAAGCATGTTAAATTATGGACAGAATATTAATGATGAAGCTAATCAAACCCAATTAGTCACTTCTAACAATAGTCACATAAATATACAAGTCAGGTACTAAAGTACTGTAGGTATGGCTTTAAGTTTTTTAATATAAAATTTATGTGGTATATATGAATTACATACTTGTTATTTTTAATCTAAAAATCTAGGACAAGACATTTCAAAGAAAAGGCGATATGCCAGGAGACAATGGGACTTGTCCCTTAGCATTAGAACTGACATTCCTGATTTTTGAATATATAAATGCTGCTCTGACGTGAGGCTGATGGGCACATGGTTAATAGGACAGAAGGGTGGATCTGCCCAGACCTCTAAGCGGAGGAAGACGGATGTCTACATGTGGTTTTCTCCCCTGCTTGTGTTGTGATTACCATGACCGTACCAACTAGTTGTCTGAGCGAGCGCTCTAGTCTTACTGCACTGTACAAGATTTGCATATGCTGTTATAATTGTAGTATATAATAATTACAGATGTATTGTCTGCATTAAAAATCAGTGCCTTCTTTTAAGCTCAGATACAGCATCTTGTAGAGATTTAAGCGTAATGCTTATCTTTATGCTGATTCCATTTGAGTGTACTTTGATATTGATATTTTGGGTGGCCTTCAGTTTGTTTCAGCTTCCTACCTGATAATTATGGGATGGCAGCTGTCATCTTACTTTTAGGTCTACCTACTCTATCAGAAAACCTCACACAATGTAGGGGTCACAGATGACCTTCTACTGATGTGTCTTTTGAAAGATGATGTTTTGAAAATCCTTTTAAACTGCAACTCTTACAGTTTCCATAATTATTCAGGTCACATAAAAGAATGACTTAGCATATTTATAACCCCTTTTTGCACTTTCAGATTTAAGGACATGTATTTTCTAATTTGTAATCATCTATTTTTAAAAAGGGGTATCCATAAATAATGGGTATGGTTTTAGTGCCAGACAGGGAAGCCCTGACAGGATTTGTGATGCTGTTGGTGTCGGTGGTTGTGCTGTGTCAGGGAACCGAGCAGCACTTTCCCCCTACAAGCTGCACTTACCGGTGGCTCAGGCATGTCCCTCTGCATGTCCCTGTGCAGTGCTGACACAGGCCAGGTGTGAGGTTTAGAGAGGGTGCTGGGCAAAAAGGGGCTGGGAAGCCTCCCCTGCCAGATTTCAGGGGAACACGTCTTGTGATGAGCAGGGAGAGCCACTGTCACGGGTGGCAAAGTGGGAAGGAAGCGGGGAGAATGGCTTTTGTACAGAGCTGTCAGTACAGCTTCAGGGGCTGGAGCCCCAGACGGGCACCAGTGAGGGCAGGGGATGGATTTGGATGACCATCACGTGCCTCTCTGGGAGGGAGCAGGTCACTATGCAAGGGGCTGGCTGGTAAAGGGCTGTCCAGGAGCGGGGCTGTGGGGCTGCACTGCCCTAGCAGCAGCTGGGTCCCAGGACAGGTGGCCGAGGCACAGCTCTAGGGGGATGCTGCACATGCCACCGAGGGTGCAACTTGCTTTTCCATGCTGACTCCTTCTCTAATAACGAGATCATATGTAGGTGTTTGTGCTGGTCACCAACCAAACCATGCTGGCTCTTGTGTTTGGAAAACAGCTCTGTATCAGAGATCTAGGCAGTTCCACCAGAAGGTGCTGGTGGTGGGGAGCAGCTGCTGTCCACTGATGACCGTGTGGGCAACAATCAACAGAAAGCACTTGAAAGCAGTCTGTCATGACTCTGGGATCTGTAAAGGGTTTTCTCAAATCAGTGTAACAAAAGTCGAAATCTACTTCTATGAAAAGAAAGTACAGTTAGAAGTAGCACTAGAGCTTTAGATTTAGACAAGATTTAAATTTCTACCTGCTATGCAATTCTAAATTGGTTTGTCATAAATAACACTCATGTCCACAAAAACACGCTGAGCCACCAAGAGCTACCTGAACTTACACATGCATACATGCTTTTTAATGTGAGTATATAGCTTTTTTCCAAAAGGAATCAAAAGTTTCTGGCAAGTCTGAAAAGGGAGATGACTGATACTGCATCGTAAGTAGTCAAATTAAGACTTTCTCTACTCCTTTGTAAGCTCTTCTAGAAACATGCCTATGCTCTAAAGGCCACAGGCTGTTTTATTCTATTTTTCATTATGAAAAAAGATTGAGAAGCAACTCAGTTATAATGTATAAGTGCCTTCATGGGAAGAAAATACAGGGTACTAGGGAGCCTTCTCACCTAGCAGGGAAATGTCAGAAGAACCAATGTCTGAAAACTGAAGTAGAAATTGGAAGTAAAGCAGCTGTTCCAAAGTACCTGCTGGGATCTGCAATGGGTTCCACCTGGCTTGGTGTCTTCAGACCATTGCAAGATGTTTCTGAACATATTCTTCAGTTACGTGGAAGCTGTTAACCAAAGTACAGGTATTAAACTTAGTGCAAGGGTGTTTTGGTGGTCTAGGAGCTTTCGTTGTGTTGTGATAGCTGATCTAATAGTCCTTTCTTGCCTTAACATCTTCTGACCTATGTATTATATTTCCTTGTCCATCACAGTTGAACTTCAACAAATATTTGGTGCTGTCTTGTGAGTGCAAGAGGAAATTAGTGGTTCCTTGACTTTTCTAGCATTTCGGTTGCATAAGAAAGCAACTTGTCCTAACCAAAAGAACACTTGCAACTAAATAATTCAGTATTTATTTCCTCTCATTCTCCAATAATATCTGGTTGCTCTTATTGCTGCATTAAGAGTTAATTTTTGCCGAAGTCTGAGTTACTGTAATATTGCGATACACTGCAGCTGTATGTACTCAGTGGTGGCTGCCTTCAGCCTTGCCTTTGCAAAAGGGACAGTGACTGCCTGTGCAGTCCCTTGGACAAGGGCACATCTGTCTCAGGCGGACAGCTGTGTGTCTGTGGGTCCTGGAGATCTGTCGTGGGAGGGAGCAAATCAGATCATAATGTAGGGGAATTTGCAGGAAGATTCACTTCAGCCATGGATTATGATTGTGTTCTATAAGAATAAAATGGGACACTGCTAACTAGTTAAAGCTTATTAGCTGTGTGGTTATTACACCATGCCTATACTGAAAATAAAAAGATCCTCTGCTGTAGCTAAACTACTTCAGCATGGCTTGAGTACAGCTCTATTCCTGCTGTGTGACTCCTTGGACCCAGCAAGCTACACATAGTGGTATTTGAATTCATCACGGTTTCAAAAGAACATTAAAATTTAACAAGTACATTTAACTAAAAAATCTATATCTAAATAGCATGGAGGTAGTGATAAAAAGGAGGTAATTCAGGCTAAGATATTGCATTAACTTCCCTGTGAATGGACCTTTCAGACAGCGTGGAGCCAGGCTGAAGTCACTGAACTAATGCCAGTTTCTTTACTCAGAGCCCATGGAGCCTGTACCTTGGTTTAGAGGGGTGTCACAGCCTTCTCTTTGATTTCAACATGGTTTTTTTTCCTTGACAGATAAACTTAAAAAAACCAAAAACCCTACAAACCACACAGAAAAATCCCACAAAGAAAAAAAAAAATCCCCACTTAGGCGTTTTCCTTTGCTAGCACTACAAAGGTATTTTGCCTTTAGAAATCATCTTCCTGGAAAGCTTTTTATTCCTCCCCAACAGGTCCATTGAACCTGGGCATGAGCGCAACTAACCCACATATTGCTCCAACTTCAGCAGTGACTTTAAGGTTAGTTTTTCTCTGCAATAAGTGAATTTTATATATCTTAGGTGGGGTGCAAGTTCTGAAGTATTAGAAAAATAGTAGCCCTGTGTAACTTTGCATGATTCCTTAAAAGTGTCTACTGCCACAGGAATGCAATAAAAGGTCTATTGCTACCTTCTGCCCACCTTATGCCGAAACACTTCCAAAGTGCTAATGGGACAAAGGCCAGATCCCTTGAATTCTTCTAATCACGGATGAAATTAAAGTGCTTATTCAGTATTGTAGAGTACTCTGCAAATACTGAGTCACTACAGTGAGTTGTCAGTTCTCCTATAAAAATTACTGAAAATCGTTATTGTGTGATTTATTTCCCTGGCAGTTTATCTAAAAATAAAAATCAGTCCCAGATTTCCTCAAAGCCTCCACTTCTCAGCTGTTTCAAAACTGAAAGTTAATAGCAAAAGCTGCTGCCTGACAGTTTTAAAATCCCTTTTCCTATGTAAGCCAGGGATATGCGGCATTAGCAGTTCCTGGGGTGTGTGGGAGTGGTTGAGAGCCATCTGCACGGACCGCTCCGACCTAGCAGTTCTGTACTGCTGTGTTTGCACATGCCTTTTGTCTCGGGAAAGCACTGCAGGACTGCAGGTGAGGTGTTGTGGAGCAGCTCTTCTTCCGTAAGAGTTTCCTACTTGGCTTCTGGATGATCGCAAGATCACCTAGGAGGCTTGGCTATAAAGAAGGGCTAGAGGAGGATGTGTTGCTGCTAGGCATGCTGCTGTTTACAGCTGTGCGATGAATGACACATCTTCCCTCTGAGAGCAAGGAACTGGCTGATGTTTGCACCCAAGTTTCCAAGCTCTACAGGTCAGGGCAGACCTGGTCGGGCTATAAAGATTTGTGCACGGTCTCTTTTGGGGACATATGGGTTAAAGCAGAGACTCAGAATAAAAGCCTGACTCTACTGAAATGAGTGGCAAAACTCCCATTCGCTCTGGATTGTCAAAATGATCTGTAGAGCCCCCTAAGATTTGTGTTCTGTTAATAATTATTACTTCTACATAAAAGTAAACTTCTATATTTAAAACTTATAACTTGGCAACCACAAAATGCACATGTCTATAATGAATAACTGTGTGAGCCCATTACTCCAGCTCTCCTCCATTCTCAACCCTTCCTATGTTTTACCTGCTACTCATCTGTCTAAATTTTAGACCGTAAGGTCTTCTGGGCAGAGACCACTTTTTTTTTCCTGCTGGCAGAGCAAAGCACCTCTGTGGCTCTGTGTTAAATAAGGCAAGTATTTTAAATCTGAGGAAACAAATGTTCATGTGTTTGACAATTTCAGAACATGAATGCAAGTGATCAGGCATGCGTGTCTAGAGATGTGCTTTCTACATACACATATTGTTTCCTTTTAAAGACATCTGCATCTACTGAACTCAGTCCAGAATAGGCCTAGAAGTTTACCATTATTATGCCTCAATTCAGCAAAGCGTGACTGTAAGGAGACTTAAAATTAAGTATACATGTAAGTGCTTTGTTGGATGGAGGCCTTCAAGATTTTGTGCATTTGTGCTCTTGTAATTTTAAAATGAAACATATTATTGAAAGTCTTCAGTTCCTTATTCTGTCACTTCCTCAGTTATTTTGATTTATTATGTATAAACACAGGTCTCCTAAATTCTAGATGATTTAAAAAAAAAACAAACCAAAACCTATTACAAAATACACTGAAATCAAATGTAAAGGTTGTATCTGCTTTTCACTGAACTACAATAATATCCTCTTGTTCATCAACATCTATTTTGTACGTAAACAGCAGCTTCCCTAACCTGGTGCTCTTGTATCACAAACTTGTTTTTTAGCCAAGAGCAAACATGTCTGCTCCAAAGTTGGGGTTCTTCCCGCATGACCGGCCCTACCTACTTTGCTTCCTGAGAATGGAAATGTTGCTGCATCTGCCCTTGAGCTGCTACCACTGAAGAAAAATCTTGTTTGACCAAGTGTTCAGAAGTGCTGTCCTTCCAGTCCTGCCACCATGGGTGATGATGTTTTGGCTGTTGGTTGGGCTTTCCTTTGGGCTAGCTATAATTTCCCATACAAATTTTAAACCACGGAGATGCTGGCTCAAGGATGTCTGCTAGCTGTTGCTGCAGCAGAGTGGACCAGGTTTGCATGGTACTTTGAAACAGAAACAAGATGAGATGGCCAGGCAGTAACACTCTTGCAATGTCATGCATTAAATACAGGTAAACAAACATAGATTAAGGCTCATCTTGCAAACTGATATAGTGCCCAGATCAGGTTGATTAAAATAGTCTGAATGTCTCCAAAAATATTAGTCACCTAGATCAATTACTTTGATGTGGAAACACCTATTTATCTTTTCCATAGAAGGAGTTTAATCAATCTTAATTTGTTGTGTTGTATAAAATTGGATCTATTTGTACACGTGTTCTGAAAACACAGATGGCATCTTTGGAAGCATTTTCCTCTTTGGGGCCCATGACTGCTAGCCTAAATGGCTGGGGTCATCTCAGTGAGGTTTGCTCAAATATTTGTAGTTTACATCATTCTACAAAAAATATGCACTTAAAGTATTTTTTTCTTCTTCCTCTAATTAACAATGACAAACATCTAGTGGAAATCTTCAGGGGTCAGAAAATACAAAGCTGACTGTTACATTTCCTTTGCTAAAGATGCTGTGTGAATTCAACAGTGGTAAAAAGTGCTGGATTTACACTACTGTGCTCAGAGACCTCAGTTTCAAGTGCCACCTGCAGTGGTGGTTTATGAGATGAGGTTTGCTTTCCTACAAGTTATGATGAGACCACCCAGCCCCAATTACATATGCCATGGATTAGAATTCAGATGGTAATGATTTCTCACTATTACCAAGGCCAGATTTGATCTGGTGATACAACGAAGAGTTCAAATTTTGCTACAAGTCTCCTCAGCCTAGAGCCTCCAGAGAAACTCTTTGTTAGACAAGTAATCTTAATTTTTCTCCCTTGAGGAGAGCCCATGGTCACGTTAGGACTTTCACTTAAGCTATGAGGACTGTTTTAGTAATTGGGATTACATGCTTAAGAAAGGGTGTGCAGGAACGAATCGTAATATGCTTTTGATTTTGTAGCAGGAGAAGTAGAGGACAGTGGTTTCTGGCTTCTTTCAGTTTGTCACAGTCCTATCCCAGTTGGCTGGGGGTTTTTTTATTTTTTTTTTAAACTAGTGTAATAGTCAATATAATTTTGAATTTTACTGTGAGAAATTAAACAAAACTGGTAGGATTATCAGGCAACCAAAGATTATAGCAACAAAATGCAGTGTTCTAGAATAGAGTAAATGCCAAGAAACAAAACAAAAGGTGGAACGAAAGAGAAGTTGGATGATAGGGAAATGGGTTTAAACCTGTCAGGGAAATGCCCTGTTTTCATATGAGTATGTTTGTTAAAGTGTATAATATATTATATTATATATTATATATTATATATATATTCAAATATATAATATATAATAATAACAAGTATATGTAAATAGTTGCATGAAGTGAATATGAAATCACAATTAAAAGGATAGACAAAGTTAATTATTGAAAGCTTGTGGTTACAGGCTTTACTTCAGCCCCAGAAACTCAGGTAAAAATTTTGGGAAGCAATTTAAGGCTGCTGTGCTGGCTTGCTGCAGTGTAAAAAAGATAATCAACTTAGTCAGGAAAAATGCCATTTTATCACTTTGAAACAAGACAGAGTGAAAATACCCAATTAGCAGGCACGCCTCTTTTTGGGCCTTCACATTGGAAACCAAAGGAACAGCTTTCAGAGAGCTTAACACTATCAAACTGGCTGTCTCTGCTACAGCAAAAAATAATGGTGTATAACCTGTTCTTAATCAATAATTAGCTGAAAACCACACCTAATAACAGTGTATTTAACATGGTCACTTCTGGTTGAGAATCCTTCCTGGGTCTGACCCAGATGGCTGATGCCTGGACTTGATGCATGACCTGTATTAAACACGCCATCACGGGCCTGAGTCTGACAGCCTTATTTTAGCTTTCAGAGGTGAAATGCAGGCTTTCATACAAATTTTATATGCTACCAGCTTTGGCTGCTGTGTGCAGATTGTGTGTGCGTGTTTGGTTCCTATATTGAGGAGAGTTTGTGCGTTTGAACACTATGAAAGGAGTGTATTTGCAGCAGGGAATGCCTCTCAATCTGCGCCTTGGGTCTGTATAAGGACCACTCTTGCTCTGCCATCCTCCTCATCACCTTAGCAAATGAATACAGGAGTAAACAGTTTGGGAGAAAGACATCCTTAATGTCACAGTCTTCTCTTTAATGGCAATGTGAATTTGGTGCTATCTAACAAGCTGAAAGAACAAATTTCACATTATCCCTATAAAACCCTAAGAATTTGACTCTCCTTTCACTCACGCAGGTATAAATCACCATTGAAGTCAAAAGAGTTATACCAGCTTTGATTCTGGGACATATGAGCAGAGATGGAGGCCCTTAAGGTATTCAGCCATCTAGGTTATCTTTACCAATACACTGCCATGATCAGAAAGCTCTCCTCCTTTACGGAGAAAACATGAGGAGAAAAGGCAAAGTGACACTAATCTTTTCTGAGTCAGGCTTTCCTCTTGGGTGTGACTACATGCAGAAAAACTGGGATTTCCAGGTGATATTAATCAAAGATGGCAGAAGCAACTACAAAGCATACAAATAAAGCATCCAAGTTTCATGTATTAAACCAACCATGACAGCGCTCATGGTATAAAAGCTAGGATACAGTCAGCTGTGTTGCTGTGAGGGGCCTGGAGCTTTACTGCATGATAGTGGCATAAAAATAAATTGTTATTATTATTAGCAAACACATAATAAGATTAAAGCATAAGGTGTGCTAAGAGCTGGCTCTTTTGCCTTCCAAAGATACCATGTATTTTACATAGATGCCTTTTGGATCAGGAAATAGAATTTCTATAGGTGGTCCCACCAGAAAGCTTATAGTCTTTCTCTGCTTTTCTTACATAGCTGTTTCCAGATATGTGTGGTAATGTGTGTGCACATGTATTGGGTAAGTTCTGACTCTTTTCTGTATCTTGACTAAGTCCAATATGCAAATTCAGGATCCTCTTCATCACTACCAATGCAGAAACACAACACACTACTGATGGACTTTAAGGTCCAGTATCTTCAAGCTTAACACAACAGAAAACCAGGCTTCTTGTTCTCCCTACAGAGGAGAAACAAATGAACATCAACCTACTTAATACATTGTCCTGATAAACAACTGAACTTGAGGGCACGTTATTTATTTTGATGGTTCTCAGATATCACAGTGTTAATCATGGGATAGCTGGGTGGATGGATGACAAGGGAGAGGCGAAGTTGGTGACACTGAGCAAATCAATACTTAGCTGTCACCTACTGTCCCTAAAACTATGTTTCAAGCATGAGTTAAGGTGTTCAAGCATGTAACCAAAAAATGAGTAGCATGTTGGTGTCATCCCTGAAGCCTCTTATCTCTCTCTAATGAGAAAAGTGGGAGAGGAACATGCAAACGTCAGTATCATGTGCTGATGATTCGGACCACAACCATTCAAAAACCTTAACCATTCTATGCCCAGACAACGAAAAGTGCCTGGCAGTTTGACTCCATTGTCATCATCCAAACACAAAAAATACTGGCCATTTCAGACTGATTAGACTGAAGGAGATGCAGGCTTTGACCATGATTCTGCAAGAATTGCATAGCTTCACTCTAAGTAGTTCCACTGGGCTCAGAGCAACTGGGTCTCCTTCCAGACTTAGCAAGGTAGGGAGACTCATAGCCATAATATTTTGCAAGAGGAAGCTCTGGAAGAATGTATCTGCAATCTTAAGAATATTTATTAGAAAAGTTAATAGTGGTCTGGTTCAGAATAAAACTTCTGGATATGAGAAAGTTCAATTATTGCTGGTGGAGTAGAGACACTTCTTCTTAAATATTTGCTGGTGCACTTATTCTCCTGGTGTGCCACAGCAACAAAGAACAGCTTTTAATCTTTCAAAGGAGCTTAAGAGAGTCACTAGAAGTTCAAAGTGAGCATGCATTGGCATGCACTGTGAGTGTTATGGTCAGAATTATACAAAATTCTAAGACAGACCTGGTTTTATGGCATTTGATTATGAGTTAGCTTTAACATGAGGATACTGTTTGCATTTTTTTTTGTTCCAACTGCAGCGATATCTTTCATAAACTGTCCATTAGAATTAGTGCTATGCCTCAATTCAAGTCTTGCAGCCAGCCAGCCATGCAGAAGGCAGGTTGTCTACAACCAGTGATGTACTATGCTGTAACAGTTGTGGTCTAAAATAAAACAACACCTGAAAACATTTAGTTCAGAGTCAGAGCCAAGAAAAAAACCCTACAGTTCTAGCATGTCCGTTTCATGCCAGAAGACTGAGCATGAAATTTTTCTAAAGCAGATCAGGGAGTCTGTTGTCGGCCTAAGGAGTTCATTCACCACTGAGGTTATCAGATTGTCTCCATGTGCTGATAACAGAGGTGATTTTTGTAGGTCATGTCTTGTTTTCCAAAGATGCATTCCTTTCATGAGAGGTCTGTCTCAGGATAACTTATTCTCTGACTTGATAACCATGCACTTCTTTTCGTCACATTT
This sequence comes from Microhierax caerulescens, assembly GCA_035590215.1. NCBI lineage: Eukaryota > Metazoa > Chordata > Aves > Falconiformes > Falconidae > Microhierax > Microhierax caerulescens. The sequence goes on from JAVJGJ010000033.1 coordinate 9,628,827, forward strand.
TCCAGCCAGTCCAAATGCAACTGTTATTTGTGTAGCTCTGCACACATGCAGGAGCTCCAAGGATGACCTGGTTCTTAACCTTCTTGTCCTCATGCATGACTTTTTGTTGCAACCATGTTTTTAGACCGAAGTTTCTGGTCTTGCAAAACAGAGGTGTCACGGTTTTTCCTTTGTTTCTCTCAGCAGAAAGACTGGCTGGGGCATTTTCCCCTGTCTGTCTCCTCTTTTTGTCCTCTTCTCGTTTTCTTCTTCCCATGTGCACACGCTCTTTGTGGAGTGGAACAACGTTTAAGGAGTACAGAAGTCACGGACTGCTTTGCCAAAGAACTTTTTGAGCCAGAGCCCTGGTATGAGCTTCTCTGCTACAAACTTCTTGAACTCCCCAAAACTTTGCTTCTGATCCCCTGCTCTCACAGGTAGAACTGACCCATCTATACCAAACCCAAAAATATGATGCTCATTTCTGAATCTCAAAAGCTTCTGGTAGGAGCTCTTCCCGCAGCCACACCTTCGGCTGCAGTACAGGCATATCTGCTGACTGCGAAGCCATACACTTGGAAGAGAACATGTAAGCTTTGCTCATTTGCCTTTCCCTCACTTAATTACAGAGAGTTCTCCAGAGTTTCCCCCAAGGTTTTATAAAAATCATCTGGTAGGTCATCTAAAGGATTTAATGTAGTAAACAAAAATCTGCAGCTTAGAAGGCCAAATTTCAATTTGATTTATTTTAGATTCCGTAGAGTTCCACTGGTGACAATGGTTTTGTACAGGTTATAAGTGTAAAAGAATGTCACCCAGAGACAGGCTTCATGCTCCTCTTTGGCAAATGCTGTATCCCATCTGTTTGTCACTATTAGAACATTTCTTCATTGGCAGATGAAAAACAATGTACAAAAGGATCCAGTAAACTATTCCATATTATCAACAGTACAATCAAACGCATACATTCATTACTCTGATAATGATGTAGTCTCTTATTTTGGCCAACTGTCAGAAGTCTTCAAAGCAATACTTTTAGTGACTAGATGGTGTATTAGTGGCACGTGAAACGGTGAAGTGTTTGGAACAGGAAACAAAAGAAGTGATTGCATGCCCTTACATTCTACATTAGAAAACAGTATGTTGTGATATAAAATTCCTACTGTGTAGCTCCTCTTGTTAGTTAAGTGCTTTTCTGTTATGCCTGGCAAAAAAATAAAATCTTAAATAAGATATAAATCTTTATATTGTGTATCTGTTTTGTTGTCCAATAGAGTTGAGATGAAATGGGATCAAACTAGAGCACCTAAAAATGACCTCTATCTCCTCTGTGAGCCTCGATACCTGGAGAAAATTTTTTAGAAGAGGTTGTAAGCAGGCTGAAAGGGAGTTAATTACTGTGAGCATTTAGAAGGATCACAAGATTTGTATAACCAATTTAAACTTGAGACATTCTTTTGCTAGTGAGCTGTTTTCTGATGACAATATATAGATGCCTCTTGTCCATTCAGAGGATCCAGAATCCCTCAGTGACAAATACGTGCCAGAGATTTCATCTAACTTTCAATTATTCTTGAAGATTATGGATGTAGTTATTTCATAAACTAAACTACCCAGCTGCAGTTGCGAATTTTTATTTGCAATATTGGAAGCTGTATTGAAGTCTGGCTAAAAGCTAACTTCCAGCTTGAGTAACCATGCTTTGAAAATTGTTTCTAAATTCCTCATCTGTAGAGCTTTAACAAGCTCTTTAAAGGGGGGGGGGGGCAGGG
>JAVJGJ010000033.1:9638400-9663400 GCA_035590215.1 Microhierax caerulescens
CTGGGTACAGGGGGACAATCACTGCTCTGGTCCTGCTGGCCACACTGTTTTGGATACTAGCCAGGATGCTCTTGGCCTTCTTGTCCACCTGGACACACTGCTGGCTCATGTTCAGCTGGCTGTCAGCCAATACTGCCAGGTCCTTTTCTGCCAAGCAGTTTTCCAACCACTCGTCCCTAAGCTTGTAGTGTTGCCTGGGGTTGCACCTGACCCAAGTACAGGACCCAGCACTTAGCTTTGTAGAACCTCATACAGTTGGCCTCTGATGATCGATCCAGCCTGTCCATATAATTCTGTAGAGCTTTCCTACCCCCAAGGATATCAACACTCCCGCCCAACTTGGTGTCATCTGCAAACTTACTGAGGGTGCACTCAATCCCCTCATCCAGATCATTGACAAAGATATTAAACAGAGCTGGCCCTCATACTGAGCCCTGGGGAACACCAGTTGTGTCCAGCTGCCAAATGGATGTAACTCCATTCACCACAACTCACTGGGCTTGGTCATCCAGCCAGTTTTTTACCCAGCAAAGTGTATGCCTGTCCAAGCCACAAGCAGCCAATTTCTCCAGAAGAATGCTGTGGGAAACGGTGTCAAAGGCTTTACCAAAGCTTAGGTAGACACCATCCACAGCCTTTCCCTCATCCACTAAGTGGGTTACCTTGTCATAGAAGGAGATCAGGTTTGTCAGGCAGGACCTGCTTTTCGTAACCCCATACTGCCTGGGCCTGATCCCCTGGTTGTCCTGTACATGCCTCGTGGTGGCACTCAAGATGGTCTGCCCCATGCTTGTGGTCCTGATCCCTTAACCAGTCATCCCAAGACCCTGAGGTCTCGATTGCCTTCGGACTTCTTGTTGTAACTTCATTGCTACCTAGCTGAAAAATCAAAAGTAGATAATAATCTGAGAGCTGTACCAGGGTAGGAAGCTTTCTCTTCCCATCCTTAACCCAGGCCCTAGGGGTGCAGCAGACTGCCCTAAGTGGGTCCTGTCTCATGTTGGGCCTTCTGTTCCCTTTGGAAGGAGTCTCCTATGACAACCACCCATCTTTTTTTCTTTATGGAAGCAGTTCTGACGCAGGGCATAGGCCAGCCTAACCTTGGCGACACCTCCTTGGTAGAGGAACCATCGTCCTCATCATTGTTCAGTTCCAGCAGCAGAGCCGCATACCCACTGTGCACAGGCACCTGGGCAGGTGGGGTGGTCACAGGAGACACACCTGCTCTGTGGGGCAGGACCTCACCGCCGCTGCCCCCCACCCCTTCAGGCACTGTGTTCAGCCAGGTGGAGAGAGGTAGGGAAGCCCGGGCTGTGCATCCTGCCTGCCAGCCGGGCCTGCCTCAGGGAAGGCCGGGTGCCATTGCAGCAGCCTCTCTCCCTGATGCTCCTCAGCCTGCCTGCCTGCCCCCGCTGCTCTGTCCCTCAGCGGAGGAGCTCCTCTCCACGGGGCACAGGGCACAGCCGGCAGCCCAGCACCTCGGTGGCTGCGTGCTCGCACCAGAGCTCTGTGGGGACAGCTGTGTCCGTCATGGTGCATGCAGCGCTCAGAGCGGCCACAGCTTTCTGCCGGGTGGGTCCTGTGCCCCCTGCCACACCGTGCCCGCTTCGTGGCGCTCCCCCAGCGCAGGCTTTGTGAGGTGAAATGGCTCCCAAAGGGGACTGACAAAGGGCAAGACAGCAGAAAGGTGTGGGAAACGCGTGGACGGCAGTGGGGAAGCGGGGTGCTGGCTCGTGTGCACTGGCTGTCACGGGGGTGGGCTGCCGTGCCCACGTGTGCCACGCTCACGGCAAGGTAACGGAGTCATGTCACTGCATGACCCGTACCCACAGCAGGGGTCACAACCTAAAAGTCTTGAGAGGGCACAATTTCCCAGCTGGCAAAGAAAAGATGAGGTGTTTTCTGCCTGTTTTAGAATTTTTTGATGTCTCAAGTGGAATTTTTAAGCTCCCCGAAATAATTTTGGTCAGAACTTTTATTTATTTATTGGTACATAATAGTTATCTACTATTTTTTCGGCAAAACTGAGAGACCCACTCGTGCGTACACAATTAATACAAACCCAATAGATCTTCTCTTGTTTTCCTGTAAAGAAGGGTAAAAATTATTGTTATATTATTAAATAAGATTTTTTCTTTTAGAAAATGTTTTTGCCATGATGCAGATTTCTTTCTGTCTCTCTTTTTCTTCAGTATTCTTCCGAAACACATTTCTATAAAAGGCAAAAGTTTCCACCCAAAGGGGGATTTATGTTAATAATTTGTTGAAATGTAGTGTTTTTGAGTAATATGATTTAATAAATGAATATGAGAGCTCAGAAATGCTTCCTTCCTTTTCCATTAGATCATACAGTGTGCCAACAAACTGAAGAACTTCTAATAGTTTTATTTCATTTTTTCATTGAAAATGGGGCTTTAGGAAAAACAATTGTGCAAATGTTAATTCTGTCTTTCTCCATCAGTGATTGCTGTGTTTTAGGCAAGTACTGTGTAGTTTCCTAGAGGAAAAAATGAAAATTCGTTTTAAATGTTTATTTTGTGTGTGGCTTGTTACATCCTTGTTACCAAGAGATGATTAAATATTTGACCACCCGTTAGTGTTCTTCTGTAATGTAAAGTCATATTGTGAGCTGGTTATTTCATCAGTAAACTTCTAGGGTTTGGGGGTGCGACAAGGGAAATCTCATGCATGAGTTGCGTGGCAGAGTGGGTTTTGGTACCGCAAACATTTACAGATGGAGGCAGCTCACGTGCACGTATCAACTGCAGTAAATACTCGAATGTGGAAGGTTAAGCAGTTAAAACTGTGCAGAGTTGGAATCATCTGAATTAGGTCAGTAGTTGAAATTACCTTGGATTTATCGTGAGCCTTGCAAACGTGGATCTGCATTTCAGAAAACCAGCATACACTTCCACTGTAGTTCATGGAAGGTTCTGAACAACAGAACCAAGGTTGAGACTAAGGTATTTGCGCAGTCCCAAATGGCAGGGACAGTCTCCCGAAGGCAAATCATTGGTTTTAGACTTTATTAGACCCTTACTTTAATTACCACCTCATTACTTGCTCTGCTTCCACAAAAAGTATTCCATACTGTCATTTTCCCTAAGTAACTGGAAATGTGATTGAAAGGGATGTTTAAAGTGAGACTAATTCAAGATTAAATAGTCACAAATTATATTATTGCTACATGTAAACAAATTACTTGCATATCTGATTTTATTCAGATTACTTTTCAAGTGGTAAATAATGCTTTATCACTTATATAGTGCTCTTACATCTTTAGAGTGCTTTTCTCACATTAATTAATCATCATTAAACACTCTGAGGTGGGTAGGTTAATACTATTATCCCCATTTTGCAGATGAAGAAATGTAGACTGAGAGGTTCTGATTTGCTCAAGGCCATATAGAAGAAATAGAATCAGAGCTGGGATTATATCTGTGTCCCTAGCTTCTAATTTCAGAAGACCAGCCAGATTGTGAGCCAGAGTTTGAAGCAAAATACTTAAGTATGCATGTAGAAACAGCACACATTTACCTGGCCTCTTAAGATACCTAACCTGCAATTTGTTTAAATGGAAACTTTGCTTTTATGCCATGCTGCGTATTTCCATGTTCATACCCACAAGTGTGGGAATAGCCTCTCATCCATTTAGGAACTCTCTCTAATGTCACGTGGCATTTTAATTTTCATCATTTTCATTAAAATTAACTTTCACCTTAAAAATACCAGTTGCTGGTTCTTTAGCCTTGAACATAACGGTGTGACTCAGATACAGCAGTTTTAGCATTGGTTCCTGAAACTGTCTACAGATGATACCAGTACCAGCTCTCTTGCTTATAATTTTTCATGAGCTGGGACACAAATAAAATTCTGACTTGGCACCTTGCCTTATTGCTGTTCTGAACAGATGAGAGAAATTCACCTTCAGTGTGCTAAACCCATCATCTTTGTAGGCAGTGCCTAGCTGCTTAGTAGAGAGGGAGATCAGCATGCATGCACTCCACCTTGGAGAAGTACCTACATAAAACAAGAGTCTTGGACTGGAGACGAGAGCAGAACTATTTATGCATCACCTTGATAATCGGAAGCACCACAGGGAGTTAGATTCAGCTTTTAGTAATGGGAGCATGTGCAGAAGCAACAGGTAAGGAAGAATAATGTGGAAGAAAGAGATGCCCTTGTACGTGAGGGTGACGACCTGCCTGCTGGGGAAAGGTGGGGTGATGTGGAACAGGTTAGAGACCCTGGGCACTATACAGGTAAGAATCGGCTTCATGCTACAGCATCCTTCTCACCTGTCTTAATTCCCAAGGAAGCATTGCAAGTGGTAGTTGTGTGTGGCTTCTGATCCTAGCCCTGTGGCTGACCAGTGTGAGTAGCTAAGTTTCTCAGCTTCCAAACTCGGTGCAGTGCTTTTTTCATAAAAGTTTTTGAGCTCTTCAGATGGAACATCCCAGAGAAGGTGGAGTATGAATAGATACGTTGGAAAGAGAGAAAGTGTTGCATGCAAAAGGAAGAAGTTTTCTGCTTTCAGATAGCTAATGAAGTCTTTGGCTGTATGATACAAGTTGTTTGGGGTGAATTTGGAGTCACTAGCCTGCAGGCTGCCCTGTGCTTGAATTGGCACGGGGGAACTGGGGGACAGTGACTGTAGGTCTGAACCTGATCCTCCTGCTCTGCTGTGACTCTGCTTGAGAAACCTAGAAATGAGATTGCCTAAAAGCTGCAACGTACACTTCCCTTTAAATAACTCGACCTAGTAGTAATGAGAGCAGAACCAACACATAATCTCCTGCTTTAAGAACGTGTTTTTTAATCCAGAAGGTATTAGGCTTTGGGTTACAGGTGCATAGAGGTGGCCTTGCCCAGGGCTATCCCGGGGGCTGCTCATGGAGCTCCCAGGTATGGCTCTGTCCGACCAGGGGCTTGGGAAGCACTCACTACCCTTTAACAGGTTGGGGGAAAGGAAGGAAGCAAGGTATTTGCCCATTTGCTTTCTGTTAAGACTATGGAATGTGTTTTCTGACAGTGGATCCTGTTTTAATAACCAGACCCATGATGAGGTAATGTTCAGTTTGAAGCAAGAATAGTTTAATAAATATTTTAGTATGCAGATAAACCATTGATAAATGTATGCATTCACGAACTCATACATTTTTATGCCTAAAAGGGGACAGTTTGGGGTTTATTGATAACGCTTCCACTGTGGTATCTTAAAAGTACTGCATAGTTGGTGGCACGAAGTGTCCAGATAAATTGAACTCAAGTGAACAAACAAACAGGTCATTCATTTTATTTACCCTGAAAGGAATTTTCATTCTTAATTGTAATTCTAGATATAAATTATGTGTGGAAGATAGACTAATGATTTTCCTGTGTTTGATTAAAGGCAAAGAATCAAAGATTTGTTTATATATTTATCTGTTTGTTTCTTTGCTGTGATAAGACCAGTTGTTATCTAAACAGTGGGACTGACCTAATAAAGGACATATGCATAATTGATCTCCATCTGTTTTTCAATATTTATTTTCTCTCTATTTTTGTAATAGAGTTCTGTTCCAGAAGTGCAGCCTGAAACATTTTTAAGGTGGTATATTTTAGCACTTCTGTAAAAGGTCTCATTTTATGCTGGCCACTGAAACGAAAAGGTTTGTTGTTGGTTCCATCCTTTAGTATCCCTTCAAGAGAGATTATATCAAAGAAGAAGAATTAAATTAAAATTGATTGGTGTTATTGATTTTTCTTTTCCTTTTTTTTTTTTTTTTAAGGGGATAAAGGGTGATGGAAACAGCATATGCCCCTATGCTGTTTTACCGATGGACTATTTTTTAAAAACATACAAAGCATATGTGACCAATTTACATATTTACTAATTAAAAAAGCTTCCTGGAAACATTAAGTAGACTATCTTCTGTAACCTTTAACATTGTAGCTAATGGATATAGCCTGGAAATTTTCATAGAAGGTCCTCTAAATAATGTAAATGATTATGAATATGTAACTAGTTAATATGCAGCTACGAAAGGATTATCATGTAGAGGTTAATGAACATGCTGCTCTTATGGTTTGCAGGGCTTTTCTTTTTGTGCTTTTTGCTCACTTCATGCATGGAGAGTCATGTATTAGGAATGGAAAGCTTCCTGTCTTTTCCATCTTCATCTGTAATGGGGCAATTAAACTGGAACTTTCTTAAAGGATTTCATAAATATTTTTGTGTGCTTAATTATGTTGTGTACTTCACAATCACTACCAAATTTGAAAGAAAGAGGGGTGCTGATAGACAAGGCTCTGATTCTTCTACTTGTTAGTAGTGGGCTCCATTGTGTGTTAGCATTGTTACCAAACATTGCTGTTCCTTACGATTTATACCTTTTATGGAAACTTTACTCTTAAAATGGTCTTAATATTAATAGTATAAATTAGATTTCTGAGTTGATGTCCTGTAGAAGCCTGTATATTTACTCTTTAATCTTAAAAGTAGTTAGCTTGCACATTAAAGGAAATATTTGCTAGGCATTTGATTTATGGGAGTTTAAAGCATGTGATAAATTTAAACTTGGCTTACGTGGGATGAGCTACCTGGCTGAATTTCCTGATGGATTATGAAATAACGTAACCACAAATGTAGAGCTGATCCTTTTCATTTAAGTACTTTACTCTGTTTAAAGAATTATTAGCTCACAAAGTAGTCCCTTTTTTTTTTTTTTTTTTTTACTCCTATATGAGTAGAAAGTGCAGGGTCTGAGATCTGTTCTGCAATAACTGCACATATGCTAACTGAAAAAAAATACTGTCTTTCATTCCGTTGTTTGGAAAAAAAAAAGAATTATCTGCTCCAGTGATTTCAGTGGTACTTGAATGTATGTTATTGTTTTCCCTGCAAATTTTCTCATTAATTGCTTTCAAATGTTAGCATTATTTTGGCTATAGGAAAAACAAAATTTGTGGAAAAAAAATTTATCTAGAAAATGCTTACATTGAGAAGATGTCTAGACATATTTAATTGCCTCATGGCTTCATTGCATTTCATATAATTGAATGAAATTGTTTGTGTTATATTTTTGGTAACCATTATTCAGAGATCAGAATATGTTTTGAAGGAGAAAATCTCCACGTAATTATGTCAGAGAAGGTCACAGGTTTCAGCATCTTGTCTATTTGCTATATCTACACAGTCTAAAAATAATACAGTTAAAGAAGAGAAAAAGTATTTCATTTTGACAATGGGCTTTATCTTGTAAATTATTTTGGATCACTTGGGAAAGCCTGTGGCATAAGGAAATAAGTGAAATACTCAGATTGAAACTTCTTTTTTTGACACCCAGAAACAACAAAAGGGAAGCCAGCAGTCCATAATGGTGTCAGATATCCCTGTATTTAAACACCACAAAATTAATTTGTGCTTTTTCAAATTAAAATGGCCAGTAGAAACATTTGTTGATGTACTGATAAAGGAAAAAATTGTTTTGGTGCTGTGGGGTTCATTTGTTTTTGTTTTTTAATGACTGAGTATGGAAGTTATATTGATGTCTTATTATAATTTATGTTGTTTTCTTATTCTGCAAACATGTAACGCTGAAAATAGATCTGCAGATTGCACAAAGTACTACTTATCTTATACTGTGTGTCACGTAATAGTTATGGAGCAGGTATTGCACCAAAATACGAATTGAAAAGCTGTAATTTTTTTCTGTGGTTATCAGTCTGCATTAGTGTGTGATAAAGTGTGCTGCTTAAGAACTACCATTCACATGCCTTTGCACTGACAAATAAAAATGTATATAGAGACACTACCGAATCTGTAAAGCTACTGTTCTAGTTTCTGATGCATTGACATTGCAGCTGTGTGCTTAGCCTTGTTTTTTCATGAGTAGTTATCTGTTTTAATGACAGGTGGTCACTAGCTGCCAAGAAAAAATCCAGCACTGGTAAGTGAATAATGTTTGATTACATGCCTAAAATACTGATGAGTAACCTAGTTATATTTTAGTAAAGTGTTGCTATTTATTCTAATGATAGCCAAATCCTACTAGCAGGTTGTGGGAATTATAGTTAGCGATTGCTCAGAATTGTTGCAGTGTACTCTCTTTAAAATGTATATATTTTGCAGTATATCATTACTTAAAATCACAACTACACTGAGCCTTAGTGTTTATACTCCTGTTTTAAATACCCAGCTCATTTGTTGTTTTTCCCCAAGTAACCTGGTGGGATGAATGCTGAATTTGCCTGATGGGTGAAGAGGTACTCCCAGGGTAGAATTGATTATTATTCTTGTTTTCTTTCTAACTATGGAGCACGTGGGAAATCCTGCCCTGCCGCCCCACCTTCCATGTGCTAGATCAATGTGAAATTAACGTTTCCCTGTTTTTTCCCCTCTCAGAAAAGTATGTGATAAAACTTAGTTTGTAATGCTTAGAAAGAAATGGTTTGTTATGTAAAAAAATTATCTCTGGGCACTTTTTTCTCTGTTGGCAATCTATGGTTAATAGAAAACATGCTTAGTAAATAATAGTTTTGTATGGCATCTGAGGAAAATGTACATTTAATGGTGAATGAAATCTTATATTATGAGTTACTGTGAGATATAGCAGTTGATCTTACAGATATCAAATTACAATATATCCATGCTGTGTTTACCATGATTTTACTGAGGGAACAACAGGAGCTGTCTTGATTATTGTCTGCAGGGTTATTGCAGAATCACAGCAACTGCCCCTTTAGTGGTGAGATTAAACCTTTGGTTATACACCATCAAGCATATAATATTTTAAATTTATTTTAAGAGGCTTTTTCTTCATGCCTGAAAGATCTCCAAGCAAATAATTTATATTTAGTGTGTATCAAATGTTTTTAGTTTAAATGCACATAGGCTGCAAGCACTGGATAAGAGGAAAAAAAATCAAGGCAATCTATACACATCATCATATTAAATTCTGACTATTGGCTTGCAAAAATAATCTAAAACTAATATGTTTCATTTATGTTTAAAATTCAGAGACTGCATTAATTTTCAATAAGGGAAATATTATTGAAGTGCCTACTGGTGCTGCTGTGGTGAAGTCAGGCAGAATATCCCCAGCAGACATACTTTCTCAGGAGCTTTGCAGTGTCCATACCAGTTTGGTCCTGTGTGAAATTCTGCATGTATGTTCTTTAACTAAGAGACAGTATTTTTCAGAAATAAACTACTTGACAGAAAACCTTAGCATTTGAACAGATTTTTAAGTTTGGAAGGTTGTGATAGTTATTTCCTCTTACAAAAGTAGCTGGGGTTTGTGGAGTGGGGTGGGAGGGCTGGCTGTGGAAGGAGTTGCAGGTGTGTTTGCTTCTATGCAAACTCTCACCATGGCCCTGTGAACTTGGGGTTTTGGGGCACAGAATGTCAAAAGGAAAACCTAACTTACGGATACCTTTTGTGTGGAAAAGCAGTTTATACAGCATCCATACAATCTTCGCAAAAAAATATTTAAAATGTAGTACCCTTGTTTAGATCTTGATTGTGCAAGAGCTGAGTGCTCTTGTTTCAACTGAGTAATTTGTTCATGTAAGACCTTTTAAGTAGCCAGTGACACAGAAGAATGTTAAATAGAATTGGGTGAATAACAATAGGGTTTTAAAATGCTCAGCTTCAGTATATTTCCATTATTCTCTTTTTCATTTTTCGTACACTTTTTGAAGTGTATTTTTAAAGCTATGACTCCAATAATAGGTCCGGTGTGGGATTAAACATCTAGATGTGCGTTTCCCCTTCTAGGAACGTGTTTATAGAAGTCCCAGTATTCACCCTCCCTGTTCACTTTGGGTCTTCGTTGCACCTTGGGACTGAGCATAGTGCCGGCACACCCCAGAGCTCCTGTGACCATCAGCTATAGGTGAAGAGGGAGATCAGCTTCTTTCTTTAAGTAATGCTGTTTCAGATCAATTAATTAAAAGGATTGGTTTTAATTTTCTTTATCTCCATGGTCCAGTTTAGGATGTGGCCGCACTTTTAGAGATTCCCGTGGTGGAGGTTTGATCAGCAAAGGGCAGTAGTCCTGCTGGAAAAATAACCATATTTTGCTCTATAAAGCAAAATAGCTTTTGTAGCAAATGATTTCTCCTGTACCCTAATCAGATTATTCAGTAATGGGCAGCAGTCAGACCTTAAAGGCAGTATCTTTTCAGATTAATGAAAAAATGTTGAGTGACTTTCAGCCATGAAACAATGGGAACGTTTAATCCTGCTGGGAGTGGGGGGATAGTCATACTATTCTCTTCCCATGGACTCTTCTCTTTGCATTTGAGACATAGGCAAGGCCTTTTGCTTGGGGATCGTGTTTGTTTTTTGGTGGATGGTTGGGGTGCATCAGTGTCCATTTCTCAAATACAGATCGCTGTGAGGCAAAGGCTGGATTCTGTAAATATCATTAATTGTTATTGCTGACACCAAGTTGTCATTATATTGGCCCCCTCACCCATCTCATCTCTGTGACTTTTGTTAAGAGTCATGAGTTTGTCCCTCTTTGAAGGAAGTGAATTCTGTTTTCACTTCGACGTGGGCAATGGACAGAGAAACTTGCCTAAAATGTCTGGGAGAAATCTGCTGTCAAACCAAAGCAGCAGTAAGCATCTTTTGTAAGTCAGTTATGGAATACCATTTTAATGTCCAAGTGGCATAAAAACATAAATTATTTTTTTCAGAACCAGTTCAACAACTTAAAACATGAAGTACTCTAGGTATAAAGTAGGGTGATAACAGCAAAGTTCAACTGTGGAAGCAAATGAGTCAAAACATAGGATTATCAGATAATTTTTCATAGCGAATGCTGAAGAAGATTTCACTCTGCTTATGAATTAAGAAAATCAATGATAATATTTTGAGAGTTGTGTTATCAACTATGACATTCATTTTTCAGCACATTTATAGATTGCTTTCCTGAATCATCCTCAGAAAACCTGTAATTTGCATCTTGGGTCAGCGTTGTTAACTGTGCTGCTCCGTGCTTTCAGTTGCCTTTTATTGCAGAATTTACTACCATATATATGTTTACTATTTTGAAGTACAAGTAATCAATATCATCAAACCTGACATTTATATGCCAGCTACTTCATGCAGGAGCTGATTTCTGACCATCTTCAGAATGGCAATGGTCCATTAAAAGACTTTTTCCAGCTGAATTTAAGTATTTAAGAATGTCTTCACTAAAGAAGGCTTTTTTAGAGGGATGGTAGTTGCTTGTTTTGCACATGAAGGAAGATCCCTGCAACAATTGAGATGTTGTATCTTGCAAAGTCCTCTGAAGAGCCAGGTATCTACTGTGGGAGAGTTTGTCTTAAGTTCACCGAGCCATTTCTATCTTGGGTAGCAACATGTAGCTGGAGCCTCATTTACCATTTGGATAGAGAAGCAGCAGAAGGGATGTTTCTGATCTGTATTGTCCCTTGTCAGGGATTGAAGGTGCGACAGAACCCCAGTGATCAAGCCATCTTTTAGGAGTGTTGACTCTTGGTAGGAACACAAACTTCACGTGAAAATCAGAATTAATTAAAATTTTGCCCATTTATGTCAGCTCAAACCAAGGTAATGAATTCTTTATTACAAGCGATACTTTGAAGAATTTGCCTCTTAGAAACTGTTTTTTCAGTTACTTCTCTAAATATTGATGGTGGTATAACTGTTAAACTTGAACATGGAGTGAGAAATGCCAAATCCTGGTGAATGAACTGATTCATTGCACCACAAAAAATTCAAATTCAGGAAGAGACATGCACAGCCTAAAATAATCATGTCCCTATTTTAATACATGTTATTTTAAATAATCTAGCTATTATGTTTGTCACCCTGAGTATTTTATAAATAAGTTATTAATCTATCAACTGCATGTGTTTAATCATAAAATAATTTATTTTTCTGTATTTTTTGTGTGTTGTTGAATTACTAGCAGGAAAACATTAACTCTTTACTTTAGATATGAAATTGAATCAGCTTGAATTTGTCAACAGGAAGAAGGTGGAGAGCGATTATGAGGCTCTTCAGGAACGACTCCGTACGCTGCCTGACAAACTGTCCTATGATATCATGGTACGTATGGTGTAGAGTTCACACAAGAAAATGGCTAAAATTTTTAGTAACTCAAGCATCTGCACTGGCAGTGAGGTGTTATTTAGGTTGCCATGTAGTACTTTGAAATGTTACGTTTATTATGATAATAGTTAAACTTTTGTTTCTATTTCTTTTCTTTGAAATCCATTATAAATTACAGTGTTACTGACAACTGAGAACTGATGACATGAATGCTAACACAAAACCTGACATGTTTGATATGTAAACCTATTGTATAGAAAACTATAATTATGACTGAATTACAGTACTTAGTCATTTCCTGAGAAGAAAGTGGCCATAGTATTTCCTGATTCATGGAAATAAACCCTAGAACATTGATTTTTACATAAAAAGGTGCTGCTAATTTTTGTTTCACTGATCTTCACATTGACGTAGCAATCTTTTCTGGTGCTTTGAATCTTCCCTACAACAACTGCACAGCTCCCTGTGTAAACTTTACCCTGTTGGCTTGTGCTCACCAGAGTTTTGACCAAATTTGGCCTTTCTCTCTTTCTTCTTTTCCTCCTCCCTTCTCAGGTCCAATTCAGTATATATCTTTGAAGGGAGGGAAGTTGTACTGTAAATAACTGAATGGCTAATTTCAGCAAAAAGTGCCTGACTGCTTTGGTAGCCTGGTTCAGCGTATAGAGTCAAGTTGTTAGTAAGATGGTGTTGGAGTGAGTACATTTACCATGTGGGAAAAGAGTGTTTTCCTTTCCTGTGCTAATGATACAGTTCTGTTTTTTTATATGTGCAGTCCATTTACCATGTGTGTATGTGTGGCCACAGGATATAAAGCAAAAGGATTGTGTTGTTTTGAAGGAAAAACGCTAGCTTTGAAAAAGCTAGATAGGGCTTATTCTTAGTTAAAGCAGCAATGTCAACTCACATCTGTTATTTTAAATGTATATAAATAGTTCCTATGCTGTTAGCCAAATAGTTTCATATGTTTTCAATTTTGCTTTCATCATTTTGGGGTAAGAGTGAACAGGCAAATGGTGCAGTCTGCTACTTGAAAACCAAGTCAGGAAGGGTACACGTGTAGGAAAAGCACATTCTGCATAGTCTTAATGTTGGGATCCTGCCTGCTGGACAACTGCTTGAAGCATTGGTTCCCTTTCGGATACTGAAGCTAGGGAAGATCACTTTCCAAGGAAACAGATTCACTAGGCCAGGTGTCTGCTTCAGCACAAGCGCAATGAGCAAGCAAGTGGCTGTCCTGAGGAAATGAGTGTGGCAGAGAAGTAGAAGGAAGGGATACCAACTGGCTGAGACAGATCTCTTTTACCGTAAGAAAGAGAAGACTCGATGTGGATGTGGTTCTTGGCATTTTGCTGCCTCCGTTTTAACTTCAATTTGATTTTAGTCTTCTGATTTCTTTGTTGAAGCCCAAGGGTATGCAGGCAGTTGTCAGCAGGTAAGAATGCAGGGGGCTGGTGC
This sequence comes from Microhierax caerulescens, assembly GCA_035590215.1. Classification (NCBI taxonomy): domain Eukaryota; kingdom Metazoa; phylum Chordata; class Aves; order Falconiformes; family Falconidae; genus Microhierax; species Microhierax caerulescens. The sequence goes on from JAVJGJ010000033.1 coordinate 9,651,929, forward strand.
AGGAGACAGGAGTGAGGGTGGCCCAGGCTCCTCCACAGGGATAGGGCTTGCGCAAGCACCCACAAGGGTGGGCTCTGGAAGGCGTCTTAATTTATAAAAATAATGGCCCATACATTGTAATACATGTTAAAGTGAGGGTTACCCATTTCAAGAAGCACCTCTGAAAGTAATCAAATGTGTGTATCACTGGTGTACTCCTGTTTGAAGTATTGTGGATGTGGTTCTTGGCATTTTGCTGCCTCCGTTTTAACTTCAATTTGATTTTAGTCTTCTGATTTCTTTGTTGAAGCCCAAGGGTATGCAGGCAGTTGTCAGCAGGTAAGAATGCAGGGGGCTGGTGCAGGAGACAGGAGTGAGGGTGGCCCAGGCTCCTCCACAGGGATAGGGCTTGCGCAAGCACCCACAAGGGTGGGCTCTGGAAGGCGTCTTAATTTATAAAAATAATGGCCCATACATTGTAATACATGTTAAAGTGAGGGTTACCCATTTCAAGAAGCACCTCTGAAAGTAATCAAATGTGTGTATCACTGGTGTACTCCTGTTTGAAGTATTGTGGGTTTATGTATTGTTCCTGGTCTGGAGAGCCGTTAGAGGATGGGTGTTGCTCGGTGGAGCATCACTCGAAGGTTGAGGTCTGCATACTGGTGAATGATGAAACACAGTGGGATTCAGCACGGTCTGCCGTCCTGCTGTTAGCCCCACAAACTTACACTGAGGTTTCTAGGTACTTACTATTAGCAAGACAGATACTGAGAGAAGCAACTCGTCTTTCAGTTGACCATAGTTAGTCAGTATTTTAAAAATTTTAGTGAAGCTAAACTTGCTCTTACTGGGAAACGAATGTAGTCTATGTATAACAAATATGTAACTCACCTAAAGGATAGTATTTTTATTATCGAGACTTGCATGTTAAGATTAAGTGAATTTGTTTTCCATACAAGCATTCAACTGTGCTATAGTTCTGTGTCACAGAATAACTTGTCTGGTTAAATACTGCTTTTCAGGTCTTGTAAGTATAATACTAAATTCAAATATATCTGGGTATTTCAGTATTTATGAAGGGTTATACATTAAATAAGTACTGTAGAATTTTTATTTCCTTAACTCCGTTATTTTACTTTATTTTAAAAACTAAAGACATGAATGACTGTCTAGGTTTTATTTTCATTAGTGATTTTCAGCAGTTTCTTCTGTGCCTTTGACAGGTACCTTTTGGTCCTCTTGCCTTCATGCCAGGGAAACTGGTCCACACCAATGAGGTTACTGTTCTGCTTGGGGACAACTGGTTTTCAAAATGCTCAGCAAAGCAGGCTGTTGCGCTAGTTGAGCACAGAAAAAAACGTATGTATGTTTCTGAACATAATTTAATAGTTAAAAGTATGTATCTTGTATAAAATTAGTAGCATTTACACTTTTTTTGGTGAGCTCGCTATACAGAAGTCTCATTCAGATTGCATAATGTCAGTTTAGCACCTTATTTTCTGTCTCTACTTGGTATTTTATTGCATATGTCAAATTTTTTTTAAACATCTAGCCAGAGTTTTTTTTTTTTTTTAAATGATCACCTTAAGTTGCCAAAATTCAGCTTTTGACATTAGATGTTAGAATACAAGATCAGTTAAGATTTGTTTATTATACACAAAAGTAAAAAAAGAAAAACCAAACTAAATTAAAAAAAAAACCTTTCACTTTTCTTTAATGTGAGATGTGCTGTATTCTTTTCCAGAAAGTGAACGTCACATTGTACTTATAGTTACTTTAGTCCTTGTATTCTGTTCCCTTGTCTCATCTTGTATTTCTTTGCAGCCTTGTCCTCTGTTTTTTTGGGTTTTGTTTTTCCTTTGTCTGTACCATTTTCCAGCTTTCTTCTCCCTCTGTGCATGCTTTACTTTTGCTGTTTGTTTTTTTTTTTCTCGTTTGCTGCTTAGCTGCATTTCTGCCTCCTGCCCTTGATGATCCTATCCATTGGTGTGGAGAGATCCACTGGATCTCCTCTTATAAGTGCTGTTGGTGACCACCAAATCCATCTTTCATAGCAGCATATCACAGAGGCATATAGCAATTCCTGGTTTTGTTTCCAGCCCTTGTTAGTTGGTGGCGAGATCTTGGCTTCCAAGGGCCAGGACCACCAGCAAGTGGTGTGCACGGTGCACTTTGGAACCTCTTTTATGTTAGAAAGAACAGGAGCCTAAAGTATTAGATGTAGATGTCAAGGAAGCAAAAGCACAATAAAATGGAAAATAAATTGGTACCTATTAGCCTTTGCTGCTTGCTTCAAATAAGTGTTTGAGTAAATTTTTTTCGTGTTGGTTTTGCATGTAATCTGTCTTATTCCTGAACAAGTACTCACTGTGTCTTTACCCTGCGTATGTTACAACTACTACTCCTATTTACACTGGGGTTTTGAGTTCAGCTATCCATGTTGCTGCCTGCAGCAGAATACCTTAGAATTTCCCCATCTGAATACTCATGCTGCTTTTTTTTCAAATCTGTGCAAACAGTGTTTGCGTAAGAGAAGTCGGGTTTTTTAATAAAAAACCATTTGCTGTATTAATTAAAAATACTCCTTTATTAAGAACATTGCCAAAAGTATATAATTTGTATTTCACCTATTATCTTCCTTAATCTGGTTCTCCTGACAAAACTTTGCAATTTTCTTTCTTACTGAACTGAGTCTACATTATTTATTATGACTCTTGCGAGATCTCAGGTCCATATCTTTTTCCTTGATCATCTGATACTTTTTTCAGTGCTGCAGAATATTTTTGTCACCATTACATTCAGTGAAATCATTTGACCTTTGCATAGTAGATGTTTGAACATTAAGTAGTCTGCTGGGAGACACACAATAAGTGCTAGATTCTTTCCTTTATGTTCTTTTAAATTGCATTTAAAACACGAACTCAGAGATACTAATTTCTTTTAAAACAAAATTGTCATCGATGCTGGATATAAACCCTCCATTCAGCTGATCGTTCACTTCAGCTGTGTGATGGCTGCCAGTGGGAGGCTCCAAAACACTGATATTAACCAAAAACTTCTTATTTAAAGGACTATTTTCAGTTTTGGATGATAAAAACTATACTAGTACATATGATTCTGAAAAAAATATTAATTCTTTCATAGATAGAGTTTTCTCCTTTAAAAAATACAACCGACAAACTCTTTTGACCATTTTCACACTAAATGAGGGCAACTTAGAGGAGAATATTGGAGATTTTATTAGTTTATTCTAATTAGGAAAAAAGCTATGTACATGAAAGACCTATAGGCCATTGCTGTATAATGTGAATTGGTCACTTGTGGCACCAATTTGATAGACTGATGTTTCACAAATATTAGTATAAAGTCTCTTTTGCGTATTGCACCGTAGTTATGTTTATAGGTATGACTTCTGATTTCACTGGCATTTTGTGAGCGTAGGGGCTTCATCGTTTACCAGGTGATGTATATTGGGCATTATCCTTACATTGACACAACGTGATTTGATTTTTAGTACATAATCTTTTTGTTTTGGACATAATTTTCATGAGTAGGTCACACGCTGGAAAAGAGGGCATGCTTACTGCGGTGGATTACATTGCAAGCAGTCCCAAATGTCCTGTGTGTCAGTCGGAAGGTCCTAACACAGCAAAGCTTTTTTAAGCATGTGCTTAAGGCCAGTGTGTGCTTAAAGGCTTTGATATGTAGGGATTGGAGTCTGAGCAGAGCAAAGAAAGGCTCATGCTGAAATTGCTTCCTGAACAGAAAGCTGGCAATATTTGTTGATGGCTTGTTTCTTCCGTGACCTACATTTTTCCCCCCAATGTTACTAGATTTAATTTAGATGGCTATTTTTTTGTAACTAGCTGGTCAGATCTGTTCAAAATGAACTTAAGTAGTATAGCACTAATAATTCAGTGCTTTAACAGAAATTAAGAGTTGTAAGGAAATAAATACAAGTTGCACATTTTCATTGCTTACCGTACCTTGTGTTGCACGCTCCTGAGTGGTGAGGGCTGGGAGAGCATCTGCTCAGGGTTTAACTTTTCTAGTGGGACTTGCTCTTAGGTAGAAAAGGGTAAGAGATTTCTGTAACTATCTCACGCCAGAGTGTGGTTTCTTGCTGGTTCTGGGGAGTTTTCTTTATTACCTCTGACTAGTTTTGCATGGCTCTGTCCATTGAAGACCTCTGGTTGCCAGGGGTTGACCCTGTTTGCCTTTGAGGACACCCCTGCCCTACCAGTTAATTTAATCAAGGTTCACAGAAAACTTTCTTTACATTTTGATTCCTTCTGTGCATGTTGGATGCAGACAAGAATGGACAATATGAATTTGCATGCTTAGACAGTAACAGTGCCAAATAAATCCAGCAGTATCAGTGACTATAAACCTTGGAAGTTAGGGGTAGCAGTAAGAGTGTACTGTATATGAAAGCTTTAAATATTACTTAGTACTAATTAGGTCATCCTTTTTGTCTTCTTAGTTTTGTTAAATTTGCTTTGAAAAGGAGAATGAGTGAAAAAATGTTTGCTTCTGTGGAGTAGAGAAAAACCCAGCCGCAGCAGATTAATATCTTGGTTAAAATTTACTTAATTGAAAGAAATAATTGAAGGGTGACTGTACTGAATTTTAAAAGTAAAAGCACTTTAACTGACATAGCTGTAGAAAGCCTATTTTGGGGATATATTTTTGTTTGCTTAGCTTTTGATTTAGATGCAAACTGTTCAGCATTGTGATTGGTTGAAATGTATTTGGTAAAATTTGGGACAGTCACTCATGTCAAATGTTACTTTTTCATAAAATATTGATCATGTCTTCCTGAATAATATTTGAGTTGCTGTAGGCCTTTAATTTGCTGTGCATTTTTGTGACATCCTAGATGTTCAGTTAGTTTCAAAACTGTTAAAAAAATAAATCTAGTGAAGTTTATGGAATTGCCAAGTATATTTTTAATTGTTTTAAATTTGTTGCAGTTTGTTAAACCAGGTAGCACAGATAACGGGAGACACTTTACACATGTTTGTGTGTAAAAATGTGAAGAAGTAGTGAAGTAGATTAAAGGATATGCACACCAAATTCCATTATAATAAAAGAAATTAGCTTTTTAAGTATGTCACAGTTTAGCACAACAATAATGCAATTGTAGTTTTTTTCCCTTACAATTATCTTGCTTAAGGTACTTCATAATATTTCTGTTCTCCTCAAGGCAAGACTGTATTGTCTCAGAATTCAAAGAGGGAATAAAGATTCTTTTTGTGAATATGGGATTATATCTTTTACGTGTTTGTGATGATATAAATTACATTTTTTCTCTATATCAGTAATCGCATTAATTCTTTAAGATGGGAAATTTTTCATTACAATAGTCCCTGTGGTAGTTACTATAGAAAGAAATTAAATAGATTTTTCTTATAAATATTTGTAGATTAGTTCAGTATGCTAGGTATTCCAAGTGTCTAAACACTTTAAAAGGTGGGAAATTAAAACATGCACACAGAACTAGGAGTGGTTTTATTGTGTTCAAAATTTATCAGATTAAAAAAAAAAATCCCACTTAAAGGAGAATTGTTGAACTACTTAGCAATTGTGTCTTCGGTATATGTAAGAATACCCTTGCAGTGTCATGCTGCAAATGAATTCATGAAATGAAAATACTGATTACATTAACATACAGTATTGTGATAGTACCCAATTGTAAATTGCAGTATGTAACCTTTAATACAAATATTTGTGTCAATCAAAATTGACCGATAGCTTAGTATACAGGGTTTAAAAGACACCATTGTTTTTAATAAATAAGATGATCCAGGCAGATGAGGACCAGTTTGAATTTGTTCCTTATCAGCATTTCCAGAAAAAAGGATATTGTCTCCAAAATATATGATAGGAAGGCTTTCCATTTCCCATCTGTGAATGAGTGAGGCCTTTAGAGGTTTTAATGTTTCTTCCAAGGGTGAAAATAACTTCCTTTATATTCTAAAGAATTTAACACAAACTTCCCTGCTCACTTTTTTTTGGGGGGAAAAGGACAAAAAATGTGGGCAATGTTACAAAGAAATCTAGCTGTTCCTTTTTTTTATTTAAAAAAAAAAAATGGTTTTTTTTGCATGCTGGAGAATTTTCTGTTACTGTGCTTTTGACCATTTTTTTACCATTCTTTGTGATTATCACTTTTTAGTTTGGTAACCTCCATCAGTTCCTTCCTTACCCTTGTTAAGTTAGGAGCTGATTCAGTGGAGCGTTAAGTGCTCTAAATTTGCTCTGCAGTTCCCAGGAGGTGTTTGGTTTCTCACAGGACCACAGGCTAGGTATTTTAACCAGAACATTGTGGAAGAAAGTAAGGGGAGTAGACTCCTTTCTGTAAGTTACATGCTGTGAATCAAAGAACCCCCTACCTTTTTATAATTCTTACTGGGCAACAGAGGAGTTGTCTGAATGCCACCCTCCTTCATTTAGGAGGAATTTAAATATATTCGTATGATTCTAGGAATTACATAGGTGTGTGAACCTAAAAGAGAAATGCATTGCATTTACGTAGCATTCCTAAAGCCAAGTTATCTGTACAAATTTTTACAGAAAAAAATCCAAATGGCTTTGGTTTTGATACCAAGGGAACGTGGAAAATGAAATGAAGGTTGTCTTTAAAAGGCACAAAGCTACTGCACAAAGGGTTGCATTGCGTTTTAAAGAACCAGTGCAGAATGAATTTATTTATGTTGTTGCAAGCACAAAGAGAGCTTAAATTCATATACACAAAAAGCAATCAGGATTCTCTTTTGAATCCTAAAACAAATGCATCTGTAGAAAAATGAACAGTAAAGGACAGAAAAACAGAGTAGGGTGTTTTGAAAAGCTTTTAGTAGATACTACGTTCTGCAGAACTGCAGATTTTACTTGTTTTAAGTAACCTATGATAGTTTGTTGGAAAATTACTGGCTACAACCCTGTTTTGTTGCAGATTAAATGCATATTTATTAAAATACAGTTAAAAATCCTCAGATGGTTGATCTACTTGTGCAGACCGTTAAAAGCAAAAAAAAAAAAAAAAAGTAACACACTTCAAATAGCATGCCATAACTCAGCCCATTAATAAATAGTACTGGTAATTGTACTGTAGTGCTGCACTTTTGCATGATAGGTATTATTGTTTTGTTCAGGGGTCAATCATAATTGTCCTAGAAAATGCTGATCAAAGATGTAGCATGCAAAATGCTATTCTGTGGTTCCCCTGTGTAACTTCCCTTCTCCACCTGGAATGGGATGGTGGAGAGTGAGAACTGGGGAGGTGCTACTGCCTTCAGGTGCATGTGCTCAGGTCTCACTCTGGAGGAACTGAGCCGCTGTCAGGTCTGAGGTGGGTGCTTGTTCCCTGGCTTGTATAAACACGCTCTTGAGTATATAACCATCCTAAGGCTTGTTACCTTCTGCTTGAGAAACTGTGTTAGATGGTGAAGGGATCTTAACTCAAAATCTAAGTTGCATACAGAATTCTTTGTTATACTTAATCTAGAATTTCTGTCCAGTCACCTATCCTCAAAGGAGATTACTTCCTAACTTTCCCGTCTTTTTCTTCTACATTGTATCTGTGAGACTCCCCTGAAGACTGACTGAACCCAGCAAGGTAAACCAGGCTTCAGCTTCATCTCAGTTTGTCCTGTTTCACACAGTCTGACTTTTCAAAATAGATCAACCTGTTCTCACTATTCTTGTCTGTTCTTACTATTTAAATCCCAGTGTAACACACAGTTTCCAGAAGTAACTAAAATAACGTCTATGATTCCCCAAATCCTTATAGACAACACTCCAAGGACATTAATGTCAAACTCAGATAATTAAAATTTGTATCCAGCCAAGCTAATTAACCCATTAAAACCAAAATGCATAGATGAGTATTTGTGTCAGTTTGGCATTAGTACGTTGTCATGTCTTGTAAAATCTGGCTTCGGTGGACTTCATTTCAACAATATGAAATGTGTTCCCCAATTACATTTTTCCTCTACCAGTGTATATGTAGCAAGCAGGGGGCTGCTTCTGAAAAATGGCTAATCGTGGTATAAGGAAATCCAGTCAAGTCCTTTCTGACTAACAAGGGAGCTGGGAAGGAATGATTTAAATGTAAAGAAATCTTGCAGCCTGTAAACATCCAAAGGCTGCTGTGCAGGGGAAATCTACATATCCTGATGTCTGATTCAAATACCTTCCCCTTTTGGAGGTCCTGGAAAATAGTCCTAAAGACTCTGGCTTGTCTGTGGCACTCGGCTATCTCTGCAAGTGGTTTCGCTGGGGCATGTAAATAGGAACTACTTGGGTTCACCTGAAAGCCATGTCAGACTTTTCTCAGATTATTGGATGTGACAAAGTTGGACAACAGCCTCTGGTTCAATCCGTCTTAAAAGGCTCTAAGAAGCTTAAGCCACAGGGTAGTCAGAGGAGGAGACTGTGGAGCCTCTCTCACTCTACCGATACTTTTACGGGGGTCTCAGTGAATTAAAAAAAAACACAAACCCTGTAGTTTGTAAAGCAAATTGTTTCTTGCTAGATAGGGTACGCTTTAAATTTCAGTGAATGGGGTTGGAGGCTTTTAGGATGTGCAGTGGCAGGTCTAAAACACGAAACCCTGAGCTTCCCCTGCAGTTAGGTGCATGAGCCCTTGTCCAGGACTTTCCCTGGCCGTGGAAAGGTCTCTCCTTTGGCTGAACGGGAGCCCTGGCTCTCTGTGGGCAGGGCAGGTGGAGCGACTCAGTGCAGTGACCGACCAGGGACGTGGGGCCGGAGCGGGGCCTGGGGCCGGAGCGGGGCCTGGGGCCGGAGTGGGGCCGGAGCGCCGCGGTAATCCCAGCTGGCCGCTGGCGTGCTGCGTGGCCTGGGGCAAATCACTTAAACTCTCTGTTTCTTCATCTGTGAAGTAGTGGAGAGTAATACTTCCCTCCTTCACAGGGCACTGGGCAGATTAGTCAATACTTGTACAACTTTTGAAAATAAACGGCGGTGCGTAATTGCTCGGTGTCTTAACCTGACGGAGCAAACCAACGTGCTCCCATCCGGAAGGTGGCATGGCAGGCTGGTGCTCTGGGAGCAGATGGGTGTCCAACAATATTTCGATATGCAGGCAATGGCTGAGACACTCGTAGTGTTTAAGAAACAGCTGAGCATCACATTTACTATGAATGTAAAATAAAAGCCTGAGGAAAATTGGTCTCAAGCTAGACGTTTATGTATCTTGAGACTACCCTCAAGAGCTGAAAGCACAGATGGGAGCATTTTGTTGGATAACTATCGCCACCTCTCTTTGATTTGGACTTTGGAGGGCATGTACACCAGGAAGAGCTGTGGGTGATGTTGATAGGAATTAACGGAAGAATAAAAGCTGCGTGCGAGGGGTGGTCACTGCTGTGCCCGATGGGGGACGAGGCGGCTCTGGAAGGAGTTGTCTAAGGGGATGGCGTGTGGAAGGAGCTATGTCTGCTGAAGGGGGTGTGCTGGCACTGCTCGAGATGTTCGATACTTCTTGGAAATTGTGTTAGGAAATGCAAACACAGAGCAGTTTCCAGGGGAGAATCTGAAGCTCTTTCTTAGAAACAGCCTAACTAATGGAGATGACTACACTTCCAATGCGTAGGTTGATGTTTGGTTTAAAGGCTAATGCTTTTGAAGTACCCCAAAAGTCTGAGCTGTGTCTTTGTGCCTCTTGTTGGAAAGGATGGACGTGTTTGAATAGCCTTCTCCAAAATGCAGAATTCTCTTCTAAACTATTTACTCCAAGTGATATATTTTCAAGGAATTATGTTTGATACACTACGAAGTAAGAACAGGGTAGAAAGCATACAATACTGATTCTGTTAAAATTAGGATGAGGGTGATCTCACACGCTTGGTGGTAGTTGTGTTTCACCTTCACTGTTTCATGCCTAATTCCTTCTTCTGCATTGCCAAGGGGGAGGAAGGATCTGAACCTGTCTGTAGAACCTGGGTCACTAAGTAGATTTTATTTTGTAAGTACAAGTACAAACTCATTTTGTCTACTAAAGTGCACTTCGTAATCATTTTGTGATTATTAATTTATTTTCACACGTCCTTATCTGAAAGGCATATCGTTATAATAGATGCAGGCTCTGAAACATTGACAGCTGCCTACCCTAGCCAGAAAACTGTATGGGGAGTAGCTATGTAGGTACTTCAAACTTTTTTGAAATTAACCTCTAGACTAGAGAGATGCTTAATCAAATACTAAAGTTAACAGGCAAAAGGAGAATTAAAGTAAAGAGTAAGAATACTGAGAAAATACTTTGAAAATAGTTTTTCAAGTGGAATATTTTGTGGTTAAGCTTTCCCTCATTACACGTTACTGTCTGTAAAATGGGAATAGCAGGGTGCTCTGCCGTACTTGTATGCTGTGAGAATAAATATTTTCAGGTGTATGAGGTTTTTTACATGCTACAGTACTGGTGATCATGTAAATATCGTAAATAGGAGCAGTGCTGAAGAAGGAGCTAGCTAGATTGATGAAGTGAGTTACTTCTTAAAAAAGTTTATTGGAGTGTGACTTTGCTGATCCCATGGTAGAGAGGATCTCTTTGCCTCCTTCATAGTACTGTATGAGACATCATCTTCTTGTATTGCTTTAATGATTTCAAAAAAGAATTTTAAAATAGAAAATCAGCTTACTTCTTCACAAAGGCTTTTAGCTCCTTCAGGGTATATAGGACCAGTAGGTGCAAGGTCTTAGAGATCCTCTGTTGAAACTAATTTATGTAGTAAGTCTTCCCTCCTGAAAATTTGCATTTGTATTAGTTTTGAGTTGAACAAAGAGTGCAAGTCTATTAATATTATTAGTATAAGGCTTTAATTGTGCCCTCTTTCCCCCAATTCTTAAGTCTTAGCAAAGCTGTGTTTCCTTTTCAGGCGGTTATGACCTTCTTCTTTTGCAAATTAGTTTGTTTTTTATGATAACTTTAAGGTAAAAGTGAAACTTAAGTTTTTAATATTTTATAAATTGCTGTTGAAAGGATTCATTATTTAATTGGCACGAGGGGATATAGAAAGCACTGTCTGAAATGAACTCATGTCTAAGAACTGGGTAGTTCTTAAAGTAGGTTTGCAAAATAGCAGTAAAGCGTAGTTGCCCAGACAGAAGAGCTGTCTGCCTTCTGCTCTGTGGTAAAAATACAGTTATTAGGGCACAAGCATATTTCACTTGTCCGTCATAACAAAAATGTTTGAACACAGTAACAGGAATGAAGTTTCAAAGGATTTTTAACAGTATGTTTCAGATACCCGTCTTGATTTTGTCACACTAAACCAGACTCTCCACCTGGATGTTTTTCTGTTTAGAAGATTTTTACTCAAAAAGACAGTTTGTCCTTTTTTTCATGTTGACCTCAAAAGTCAGCTTTTTGGTTTCGGACATGTGCTAAACAGTTTAATTGATTAACTTTGGGGGAATATTACAGGTAATATTAATAGAAGGCTTTGTGCAGCCTGTCCATACGGT
>JAVJGJ010000033.1:9668400-9680746 GCA_035590215.1 Microhierax caerulescens
ACAGTGGACACTGGAGCAGTGAGTGGTTATCCTCTGTTGTCTTTGAGATGTGACCTGGTTTCCTAACTGACAGAAGGTTTGTTAGAATTAGGAGGGAGATGTTGAAGCGCTTACTGGTGTTCAGAAGCCCTGTGCTTACCTTGGGAGGCAAGTCAGTGGTTAATACTGAAAGGTAACAGAAAGAAATCAGGAGGGCAAAATCTGAAAATCAAATTGAAATAGATTGTTAACTAATCCTTCCAAATTTTATTTATTAATTTTGTAATTATACCAAATGAAATCCTCACAAGCTACTCTGATTACTTGGCTTACCTCAATTTATATTCAAATCTCAATAAAATACATTTCAGCCTTTTCTTAATGAGATGATGAAAAATTCTACCCCATGGAAGAGTAGGGGACACACATTCCAACGTTACTTACAGTCACCTGTTTGCTTTTTAATGTTGCTATTGAATTTGTATTTAACTCCAGATTAATGTATAAGCTGATGTATTTGAATAAGGATATCTTTAAGCTATGAGTTCTTAATTTTTTTTTTTTTTAAATGGCCACACAATTGGTTATTAGAGATTTTAGAACTTGAAGGATGCTGAATAACAAAGCTGTTGCACTACTGTTGATCAGATGCACTAAGCAGTTTCCTAAAGACCTGTAGATACTGGAGTCCCATGGTACAGCCAAAACGCTGCGGGTACTTGTGGCAGTGATGGAAGGGGAAGGGTCCTCACCCCTGTAAAGAGGTGCTGTGTTGGGGGGCTGCTGATTGACAGCAGGGAACTTCTCTTGGGAACCTGTGTGGGACTGTGCAGAAACAGGCGGTGTCCCTGGGACCTGTCAGTCGGGGGGAAGGTGGATTAAAGCAGCAGTCCTGCCCTTCACACGTACAGGGCTAAAGCATTAGTATTGTTGGCAGGCAGTTTGTTCCCCATGTGCTAGACAGCACTCAAACAGTAAAAAATATTCCCCATCCTCAATGGATGCACCATTTTACTAGGTAGCAAAGCTTTTAAATGCCAGCAGGAACTTGTCAGTGACTACCATTTACTCACAAGTGTATACCTCAGGTCACCTCTGAAGCTTTAAAGGGGGTTATATCTATTATTTCTGAAAGGCAGGTTTTGTATGTTTTTGAGAGTGGGTCTTTTTCACCAATATAAGTGATTCACAATGACTGGATTTTGGTCAGATTTTCCAGATGGCTCTGGAGATAACTTTATGATCTTCATTGATCATATGATAACTTAATGATCTTCATTGTAAACTTAAAAAAATACAACCCAAAACAAAAAGCACTGCTTTTTAAATATAGGTCACTTTGTCCAAAATGAGCTTAAGTACAAACTAAATTTGTTTTCCCAGTTAATAAAATGTGCTGGGACAGTGAGCAAATGTCACATTCACATGTTGGTACCTATCCGAGCAAATCAGTCTACTGTTTGGCACAAAGGGTAAAAAACCCCACGTTGTAATAAAACTGTCATAGGATCAGTGTCTCCTGCTTTGTAAATAAACATCTTTGCTTTGCCTCGGTATTTCTGTAACATCCGGAGACTATTATCCTGTGCTGGTGCTCTGGTTCATTGACAGTTTCACTTAAACAGTTAAACAATAATTTGAAATGGAAAATGTTTTGCCCATATTACTTAATTCCTTTGTGGTCCCCCCCATGTCTTTTGTCAGTTGCTTCAGTAATTGCATCTTATTTTTTGTTACGCAGGAAAATACCGAACTGCTCACAAACCTCATTCAAAGCCAAAAGTATCAAACGTTTTTGAGGTAGATTTTCCAGCAAATGGAAATGATACAAAATCAATGGGCCGTTTCCAGTCAGAGGAGGAACTGTGGGCCCGCTTAGAAGAGCTCGAGAGACAAGAAGAGATACTTGGTGAACTTGACAGGTACAGCGCTGCAGTAGCCCAGTAAGGTTTGGCATTCAGAAAGCTATGGGTGTGTGGTTCTGCTTGTACAGAAAAGATCTCACTGTCAGTGCCAATGGCTGACTGGACTGATGCAGTTAAAATCATAATAGGTGGGAGAAGGGTGGAACATGAACAGAGAGTGCTCTGCAAGGGCAAAGGTGCTAAAATCTGCCTCTGTGCAACTGCGGCAGGCCAGCGTTCTAGTATTTTTTTCTTTCAGATGATAGAAAAGGAGGAAGTAAAATCCATTTGCCACAGGCTAGGAAAATCCATTGTTCACAACGCAGGAGTTACATGTTTAGTGTTTAATGACATTCTTAGATCTATTCTGATCCTAACGCAATACATGTGTCATTAGCCAGAATGTCACAGTTTTGGTATTTCCAGCTGACATGGAAAGGACGCGGTCATACTTACAGAGTATAAAAAAGGTTCCACTGTTGGGCTAAAAACACAGTATCTGGGTAGCGAAAATGGTGTACAGCCTTGTTCGTTATTTTGTATGCCTGTGTGTCTTGAGTATGAATTGTCTCAGTTCACATAGATAATTTTCATTTCATAGGATGCCTGACACAGTTGAGACAAATGGAGAAGACACAACCTCTTCGGAAGAGGAGAAGGAAGATAAGAGGGCAGATCTGAATGGGACATACAGAGCAGAAGACTGTACTACTCAGGGCAACTTTCATAAAGAAGTAACAAATTCAGACTTGTTCGGTGGCCAAGTTAATGGCTCTACTCATTATCACAGCAATGACGAAGATGATATAGATATTGGAGATAACTCTGTTCCAACTATTTTTTTCTCTCATACTGTTGAACCTAAAAGGGTTTGTACTTTATTATTTTTATCTTTCTCTCAAGAGATTGCGTGAGACATATATACCATATCTGAAATAGAAAATTTTAGATAATTTAGAATGCTTACTATAGGTGACATTTATTGGCATTTTTTTTTTGAAGGCTTGAAACCCACTGTTTAAATCCTGCAGTTTCAAATACAGTATTAAAAAATTATCTTGAAATGTATACCTTGCTGTGCTGGCTTCTGGCTGCTGTAAAAGGTAGTATCCTGTCCAGGAGTTTTTAAAACGACTTTTTACTTGACTTGAAATTGACTGTTGAACAGCTCAGCTGTTGAGGAGAGTCTGAAGAAGTAGATTGTCATATATTATATGCAAAATCTGTGCACATTAGTGCAGAGAAATGGCTCAGCCTATTGCAAGTGGTAAAGAGTAAACAGTTCACACTATGGATGTTACCATTCACCCATTTGTTTTAATTTATCTATGCTTTGTAGTCGCCAACTGCTTGGATAGGAGAATGTCAGAAGTCAGTTGATCTGCAGCCTGGCGATTGTTGATTTTATGGTCTAGACCATCATTTGTGTTCAATTTTCAGGTAAGAATAAACACAGGAAAAAATACTACTTTGAAATTCAGTGAAAAGAAAGAAGAGGCCAAGCGTAAAAGGAAGAACAGCAGTGGCAATGGCCATGCAACGCCAGAACTGCCTAACATCAAAACCCCAGCAGACATTTACCGGTGTGTAATTTATAGCATTGGCATGTGAGCTTTCCCCTTAGCAGACCTTCTCTTTTCATTTCTGTTCACCTATAATATGAAGCCAAGCCTACTGTTCCCTAAAAGAAACAGCTGGAACTAAATTTACTACTTAAAAATGAAAGTTTGTGGCTTCTGCATGGTTGCCATGCTTTCATATCCATAAAACACTTCTGAGCTTAGGAGTTCCTTTTCCAACTAGCAATTGTTCATTTATCTACTTTTTTCAGAGTTTCTGAAACTGAAGTAGATTTGCCAGTACATATGCCCTGCATGAAGGAATACAGCAGTTACGTTACATATTCTGGTTAATTCTATGTCATTTGCTCCTGTGTTTGTTTTCAAACATAACTGTCCAGATCTGTCACTTGTAATAGTCCTTCTGTTCCAGTTATTAATTCTTTCTTTTCGTCTCTTCCTTCTGGTATCTTCAGAATATACTCAGGTCTTTGCTTGCATAGTTTCTCTTGAATTCTCTCTCCCTGACTGTAGTCCTTTACTGTCTCTATTCTCTGTAAAAAGAAGTGCTCACCTGTAGAACAGCCACACTCAAAGAGTTTAAAAAAGTCTTGGGCTTAGAAGTCTGTATAAGACACTAATCTAAGGTGACAGGAGAGTTAAAACAAGTATTTAGGTTTGTAAAGATGAACACCAGACTGATTAGATTGGTTGATTAAGTGCTTGTGAAAATCACACTGCATTTGTGTGTCAGTGTATTCTGGCACCTAAATATTTAAAAAATGTGTCACAAATTGTGAAAAGGTAAAACCCATCCTGTAATGGCAGCTGCTGGGGCTGAAGATGAGGTAAAAGGTTCATGGTGCTCTCCCTGAGCTCTGAACTCCCATCTTCTGTGGAGATACGCGAGTGTTCCCGTGAGTGCCTGATGAATAAAGCTGTTAAGAGACAAGTAACACCGTTAAAACTCATCCAGTCACTGGGCTCCTCCTTTGAGTTTGCTAAAATGGGCACCGTCTTCTGATGCCACTCTTTCTCCTCCACCCACCCTTGACTTCTGTAAGTCACGGAGATGGAGTACAAACTGTAGGAAGAGGCTTCTCTTATCTGTTTACAGTCTGCTAATACTTGAAAAGAGTCTTCGTGTTGGTCTGATCTTAAAAGCTGATATTTTAATTTTTTTTTTTCTTTGTTACTGAAAGCAGATTATAGCACTTGTCAGGAAAAAGCTTCATCTTTTCCATGTGCAATGAATGTTTCAAGTATTTGTTTTTATATTCTACATTTGACAAGGACTTTATTCTAGAGGACCTTCCATCGTGATCTTCTGTTTCTCTTTACAGAAACAACCCTGACAATCGTTAAGTTTACCTTTTTTCTAACTTTTTGTAACTCATGCTATTCTGTTTTCTAATGCTTTTCAAAGAGCTGTACATTGTCTGCTGGAAGAGCATACCAACTTAATGCTTGAATAAAGGGCATAACAGTGTTTGCTCTGCAGAATTGATTCTTGTACGTTGGTAAATAAGATGCCTCTAAAGGTACGGTGGTGTAATTCTGCAGTGAAAAAGTTGGAAAAGCACATCATAATTAATTTGTACAAAAGACAAAGCAAGATCACTGTAAATTTGTCATCTGATCCTGAAATGGTTTATTAAAGCTAACATTTTCCTTTATAGAGTCTTTGTTGATGTTGTGAATGGAGAATATGTCCCTCGTAAATCAATTTTGAAGTCTCGAAGCAGAGAGAACAGTGTTTGTAGCGATACCAGTGAGAACAGTGCTGCTGAGTTTGATGACAGACGAGGAGTTCAGAGGAGTATTAGCTGTGATGAAGCTACTCAGAGTGACAACAGTGAAGGCATACTGGAGGAAGAAGAGGAGGAGGGGCAGCAGCAGCTGCCGAAAAAGCTTCCTCCCTCTTCAGGGACGACTGAGGTACAGTTTTTAATTAATTATTGATTGTTGGCAGGGATAAAAATGAGAAATCTAATGGCTGTAGTTGCCTATACCATCAGTTTGATATCTTTAAAATAATTTTCTAACTCCTACCTAGTTTGCTTCAGAAGGACATTAGCAGGTGATAAGCTTCTGTCATGTGCATCCTAGGGGCAGGGGGAAGGAGATGAGTCAGGTGGCTTCCCCAAGACCTGAAGCTGTTCTGTAAAGATCTGACAAAGTAGTCGCTTGCCAGTGTTACTGAAACCAGTGTCATGTCTACCGGGTCATCCTGAACATTTCACTGCAGGATACGCAGTGGGATTAAACAAAAATAAAAAAGACTCTGTGCTTCATAGTGGAGAGGGAAGAGTTGATTCTCTGTAACCTGTGTTGCACAGCTGCTAGAGGACTAATTTCTAAGTGGTGTTTTGAAGTTTTAAACCACAGAAATACCAGCTGAGTTACTGCTTGGACATGCTAAAGGCAGAGGAATTGCCCTGTAGAGGGAAGCATTATGCCTCCACTCATCCTATTCCAGACTGGGGCCATTAGTGATCCCAAACAAATCTATTTTCACACATTTGGAAAGTTCAGGGCTTCATCATAAAGAAAAGAGACTGTTAGACGTAAGGGAAAATGTACAGTTGCTTAGTGACTGGATGAACACAAAAATTAAATGTAGCCGCTGCTGTGAAATTCATGGCATAGGGTATTCTTCATTTTTATTTTCTAAGAACTTAACACTAATTTTTTCAAACCAGATGAAACTGAGTTTTCAGTAGTTCCCAATGCAGTGGGCAAGTTCAATGAAAACACTATTTTTAGAAAACATTATTTTTGACAAGAAATGAATTCCTCCTAAAAGCTATTGTTTATCATAATTTTTCATACAAGCAGCTACAGATGCATCCAGGCAGGATGTGAAGATTCATGGTGGAAGATCCATCTGTAGACTTAGATACTTAACGTTGCATACTTCCTGGAATACATTTGCTATATTTTTATAAAAAATCTAAGTACACTTTAGAAGTTACCCATTAGGCCATTTTCTGAATATGACGTGATTATTCTCTACAATGTAATGTATTTGCTAAGTAACTGCAGGAGAGTGAGCAAAACACTCATTAGACATGCCTTCTTAAACACTGCTGTTTTGTTTTGGTTGTTTTTGTGGGTGTTTGAAATACATCATTTCTCCATGACCATTTGCAACACAGTAACTTTTTTTGTTTCTACTTTTACCACAGTTGTCTTGAGTTGTATTTTGCTTACCTGTTTTTGAAAATGAGCATGTTGTTGGAACAGTGCAGTTGTGCTCAGGCACAGCTTTGGGCATACTGTGGCTATTGGAGCAGAAAACAAAAAAACACTGCTTTTTTGCAGGTCCTGCAAGAAAAGAATGGCTGGTTTGTTTTGCTTTGTTTTTCTTGGTAACTGAGTTATGAAAAAGCAGAACTAAGCATAGTTAATAAATCTGGTGTGCATTCCTTTGTGCCTTGTATGAGCATCAAACCTTGGACGTAAACTGCTTCCCCTTGTCCTTAGGCATTTGGACTTTTGTGTTTTCAGTACATACTAGAGTGATTTGTTCTTACATACGTTTATGAAAAGTAGTTCTGAGCTGCTTTTTTCCCAGTGTTTTCCAAGAATCACGGTCATTTCTTAGATAAGTTAAAAAGGATTAAGTCATATAATCAGCTGCATATAAATTATCATTTTTAAACGTTAAATGTTTTTATTAGACCTTTTATAGAGAGAAATAGTTGGAAGCGAGTTTGCTGTTCTCTTAAGTATAAATTGCTTTCACCATTTTTTGATCATATTTGGTAAGGAAAAAAGAACAAACAAAATACGTGCTTGCCAATTTGTATGCAGTGTGTCAGCTTGATGCAATTAGAAGATACTAAGTCATAAAATATGACGTATGATGGAAATGCTGACATATTCCAAGTTTGCAAAATCTCTCCATTTCTTATCCAAAACGAAACTATATATTACATCAGCTGGTTTATTTCTTGAGCATGTGTCGGTGAGTGGGCAATTTTTTAGAACATTTGTGCAGTAGGATTGAGATTTAAGTAGTACATTTAAGACACTGTCTTTCATTCAGTCATCTTTGAACAAGCTATATTTTGAGGTTAATTACGATTTGGTTACTTATGCAAGGAACAGTCATTGATTTAAAGATATTTCTTTACTTTTGATTAAAAGAAATAACAATCCTAATCAGGCTATATATAGGGTAATAACCTTATGGGCATAGCTTCACATTTGCATTTTATTAGCTCATTTTGAGTATTCTTTTCTTTTGTAGGCGTTTTCCGGAACTGTTATAGAGAAGGAGCCTTTGTCTCCCTCCTTAATACCACACCCAGTCATTGCTCACCCAGTCCTGCCTACCATTCTGGAGAGAAAATCAGAGGAAGTTTTGTCCGAAGCATCAGAAGAAACTACAAAGAGGATTTCAAAATTCAAAGCTGCCAGAATGCAACAGACTAACTAGGTCCTGCCTAGCCAGCTGACGTCGGGGTATCATGTCTAGTTTCACATTTGTTGAGATGACATAAAACTATATGCGTTACACCTAGCTAGTTAAAAGGGTGTCCTATGTTAATTTGGCATTGGTTATCTTTTGAAACATTTATTGGCGACATTAAAAAAAAAAGTTCAGTGTTTGAACACTTGAGTATTCATCTTACTTTGTCGATTTCCCTGTGTGCTGTCAGCACCTTTGTATATGTTTGCCTTATGATAGCAGCACTTGGGTTCTTTTTCAAAAACTGTTCCTCACGTACATTGTTTTTGTCTTTAAACCTAAATACAGGCAGTTTTGTGCCAGCTGTGATGTTCTACATACCATATGGACCATTTTAAGGAAACTTTTCACATTTCAAATAGATTCACCAATTATATTGCATTACTTGCTTTAGCATTTTAAGACACACTTGTATTCACATTCTTGTAGTTTTGCAACTAGGTGTCTGCTAGAAGTTTTTTTCCTTCTTTCAAACCTCTCTGATATCTCACTGTACAGATCTATAAAACGCTGGGTTCGTGTACATTGCAGGGAAGTTTCTTTGATGGAAAAGGGTATTTTGTAAAATTAAATTTTCAGTAAAAAAGCCGTGAAAGTCGTGTGTTTTTTGTTGCTTTACTACTAATTTGGAAACAAGGCAGTGAGGTTTTTATTTTGAACTTGCATTTCTAGCTTGAAGTGTTTACTACCACATGGACATAAAAGCAGTCCATTCTCTTCTGCCATTGTGTTTTAACCTCCTGCTAATGAATGTCCATGGAAATTGAATGCTCTTAAGGAGAGAAGCATAAACTCAGGCTCTGATTACAAAATCTCCCAGTTCTTTTGTACACTCAGGAAACATTGTAATTGTCTTGGGAATGCCCAGAGGGAGTCAGCACTAAGGAAAAATGTCTTAATGCTTCAAGTTAATTCCAAAACGCAACAGCGCTGCAGCACTGTGGGTACAGTTCTGTGTATCCTTCTCATGACTGAGAGCAGTCCTGGCTCTCCGAGTCCCTGCCCCGCTGCCCCTTCTGCCGGCTTGCTGCCCCCTCCCTTGTGCTGACACAGCTTTTGTTGGGGCCACCCCTTGAACGATAATTGGTGACAGAGCTGGGTTTAAAAAACAAAACTACTGGGTTCTGGGGTGTTTGTTTGGTTTTTTTAATAGTTGTGTGTGTTTATTTGAAGCTAGTGAGTTTTCTAACCTCTTCCGCAGCGTGCCTGCACCAGCGCAGGTAGATGGGTGGCATGTGGAGCGAGGGCAAGGGAGAACGTTGGCAGGGGGTGTGGGGAGGTCAAGTACCCTAAACCCTGGTTACTCTCCAGCAGACGTCACCAAACCACAGCCTAAAAAGCGAGGCAGAAAGACCTGGGAGGTGCAAAGGAAGGTCTTGCTTTTGGCCACAGTTCTGTGGCTCTGTAAAGACGCAGCCTGAGAGCCGCCAGCAGCTGGCTTGCCAGATCTTGGCCACCCATGAGCAGGGGTCAGCTAGCGCCGTTCCCTCACCTGTCCCTAAACCAGCCGTGCCTCGCGCTCGTGTCCGTTGCTCGCGGGTCGCAGCAGGTTAGCTCGGCTAAGTTGGGAAGTTGGGAGCCACCAACTCCCCCTTCCTCCACACTTTTTTTTCTCTGTGCTTAAAGGGGAGGTGGAGGCATTGGGGCTGCTTTTTCTAAGGTGGCTTTTAAAAAAGGCTGCTCTCCATCCAACGCTGATGTTCTCTGCTGCGTGCTCAGGAACGTGGTGGTGCTTCATGAGCAGAAGGTGCTGGCCCAGTTGTGTGGCTGCAGCGGGGCAAGATGGGGCAGGTAGCAGGGGTCCCTGCCTGGGGGAGCAGCCCACCAGAGCCCACCAGAGCCGTGGGGCTGTGGGTTCCCCACGATATGGTGCAAATTGTGTTTTGTTGCAAGAACTGAAGGGAAAGTTGTGTGGCCCTCCCGTGCCTGAAGCTCACCGGCTGGGAGGGGGCAATGTCTGTTTGAAGCAGATCCTGAGAATCACGTTGAAAGTGTTAATGATTAACTTGATTCATGCTCAAATGTGGAGTTGGCTTTTTTTTTGTTGTTTTTTTTTTTTTAAAGCATATTGCATTAGAACTAAAATAAGCCATCAATGCCAGTCCACCCTCTATTCAGGGCTAAATATTTAAAGGAGGTTATTTATAGCTTCTTTAATGAATTCTTGGCTAAACAAAATGAAATTATGTCCTAGAAAAGTAGAAGCTATTTTGTAACCAGAACAGTGCAACTGTAAAATATAGTTCCATGAATATGTATTTTAAATAACAAGGGGTTGAGATCCAAGACTCCCAGACATGGGTAATTAGAGGGGAAAAGAAGAGAAAGAAAGAGAGAGAGAGAAACCCCTTTAAAAAAGATTTATTTAGATATCTTCTGAAATACTTCCCACTTCTAGTTACTTCAACAAAACCAAATGCCCCTTGTCACCATAGATCAGTTTCAAATCAAAATTAATTCTTCGCTTGTTTTCTTCCCCCCCCTTCCCCTTTTTTCACATCCCTGCTCACAGGAAAAAGTAGGATAAATGCACCTTGGGTTTTAATGAATTATGGCCTCGGTTCAGGGAAGCATCCTTACTCAGGAATGCACTTTGGCATGTGCTTATGTCTCAAAGATTTTGCAAAGAAGAATGGATTTAGCCACATGCTTAAAACTAAGCACATGAGTGTTTTCCCTAATAGGGAGCCTGAATGTGTCTGTGCCCTTTCTGCAATATATTTAATTGTCAGACGGTTTGCAGGCTGGAATGATCCTTCATCTTTGGTCTCTTCACTTGGGCTTTACCAGTAGATTCACTGTGCAGTGCCTAGAGCAAGGAGGCACGGCTGTAGGATTTTTATAGAATGCTTGCAAATGCTGAATTAAAAAAAAAATAAAAATCCTAAATTAAATCTACCAAAACAGATAAAAATCTAAATAGTAAAAAATGATCATGTGAAAGCCTGTCTCAGGGAGGACCGAAACTTTGCTTTTTGTGAAACACTGAAGCTGACGAGGGGATGCTGCTGACCGTCAGTGCATGGATGAGGCAAATGCTGGGATGAAGCGACGGTGCCGCACATTTAGGACACGTCAGGTTCCTGGTGGTAAATCAATCTGTCGATGTGAGTGTCTTTTTGCCCCCCGTGCTGCAGTTAAGAGATTTTATTCACTTAAATACTAATAAGGGTACAGTTGATAATCAATTTCTGAAACATTCTTGATGGCTTTTCCTGTGCTGCTGCTAGAAGGGCTCCTGGTGTGCCAGGGAGGCTGCCCCGGTCCCGGGGCACAGGGCTCAGCAGCCAGGGTTTGGTGCTTCCCAGTGTTTCCCAAGAGGTTTCGCACGCGCTCAGCAGAAGAACAGGGCCCGGATGGGGCTGGGTGGCTTTGGCAGCTGGTCACCCTGGTGGCACAGGGACACGCACGCTGGAAGGAGCCCCTGCCCCAGCCCTGTCCCGGTGTCCCCAGCCGGTTTGGGCATGGGCGAGCGGTGCCAGCCGAACCGCAGCCAGGCATGGCTTCACAGGCCGTGGGGATGCAGCAGGAGAAAGCGACGGGGAAAGACACCGCTGCAGGAGAGGGCTTTGGTCCAAAGCGTGGTAGCAGCAGCCTCCATGGACACTGCATGGCCACAGGGACAAGTTGCTGGGCTGTGCCCAGCCGCCCCGCAGCTGCCCCGCACAGCCCTTTGCAGGACCATGATTGCATCAGTTACGCACTGCGCATCACCTGCTGCAATTCCTCCTGGGGAGGCAGATTTGACTCTTCTTCAGTTGGGCACAAGTAAGCTGAGCACCTGCCTGCACCTGAGGAAGGGTTTGCTGGGGGAGGGATGCTTCCCCTCTGAGGCTGAGGAAGCGTGGCCTGGAGAAGACAGTGGCCGTGGGACATGGGACGTGGTGCCTTCGGTGCAGCTGGGCCTGCGCCGGCAGCTGCCAGCCCAGCCTGGGTCAGCGGAGCTTGTGACGTGCGTTCCGAGGTGACCCCGGGCTTGTTTCCTTCTCCTCCGGTAAGACTAGTTGCACTTAGCACTTTTCCTTGCTCGCTTAGAGCATCTAAAGCAGCAGATTTTTGTATGTTTCGAGAGTGTCTAAACCAGCTGTTTTAGCTGTTCATTTTAACGAAGTGATTTATGTTGCAAAAAATGAGCTGGGATTAAAAGAAATCAGATGTGTGTATTTGGTATGCAATATTTTTGTATTACAAATAGCTCCATTCTAACCCACATTAACCCCATGATACGTGAATTTTGCCAACTCCCGCTGCGCCGGTTAAATCAAATCCAGTAAATCACTCCGGCTGTTCTGATTTCTAAGCGAACTGGTCTCCCAGCAGAGCCCTCCACCACCGCTCGCCGAGCGGGCGACCTGCGGCAAATGGCGCGGCTCCGGCGGCGGCGGCGGGGCTGGGGAGGCGCCGGCCGGGGCGGGCGCTGCGCGGGG
>JAVJGJ010000033.1:9680952-9713082 GCA_035590215.1 Microhierax caerulescens
AGCGGGTGCGGGCGCGGGCGGCCGGAGGGGCCCGGCCTGCGGTTCCCCGCGCACGCCGGTCGGGAGCGGCGCTGAGCAAAAGCAACACCGGAAAGCTGCCAGTCAGTGATTATAATTTATTATTCATTTCTGTTATAGGTGGGGTGTGCAGACAGTTACAGTAATAATTACCAAGACTAGAGTGTTTCCTAGGCAACGGGTTTTTTTTTCCTTCATTCATGCTGTTGCAGAGAGTATGCCTGTAAAGCATGACATTGCTGTATTCGGAGGTTTGTTGCCCTCCTGCTGCTCCAGGTTTGATGTTAGTTACAGTATCATAAGGTGCTCTCAAGCATAAAAAGCTCAGGCTGGGATTAAAGCACGCAGGGAACGCTATCACTAAGTCTTTCCTTCTCCTGTTTCACTTTTAAGTAACAAGGTTATAAAAATGCAAATGCCATCTCCGGGTTGTTAATAACTAATATTGGGAAGAATTCCTGCAAGTTGTAAAACATTTTTCATAAACAAACCCAAACCCAGGTGAGGTGCCTCCTTGTATTTTACGATGGTCTCGTGAAAATAATATTTGCAAAAGAGGGACTTGCGGCTAGATCCAGCCTGGCGGTGTTTGGCGTCATAAATCAATGGGAGCTGCTCCACGCGGCTAATGATAAGGTGGTGTTTGTTGCTTTATGGCAACGGTTTGCGAGGAAGAGGGTGCCATGCCCTTCCTGAAGGAGCTGGAGCAATCCTTGGTGTGGTAACAGAGTAACAGAAACCTCATCTATTATCAGAGATTTATAAATGGATCATATTATCCTACATTTTTAGGCTTACTAGAGCGCTCATTTCCAGAAACTTACATCAAGTATTGTGCAAGGATGAAAAGTGGTATTTTTCCGTCCCTGCTGTACGAGGCAGAGGGAATTCATGGTGCAATCTCACACCGAGATGGGGAATTTTTACCCATTAAAATTTGGAAGTAAGATGCTAAAGTATGATTACATCTAGAAAGACTGTAATCTGCCAGCAACGTGCTCCCCTCAGAATGGTGGGCTGTGGATTAATGGGGCGAACCCTGGCTCTGGGATCCTGGCTTGTTGGAACAGTTTGATCTCTCTGAAAGGTTAATGGTGATCCTAAAACGAAACAAGAAAACCCAAATATAGACTCAACCCTCAGACAAGCGAAGCCCTGATGCATCGTAACTCTCTTCTTGGCTGCCCCGTGCGTACAGCCAGCTCGGAAAAACTCACCGGCACGTGGTGTGCCACCCTGGTGTTACAGCAGTGGAGATGCTCACCTCTGGGCATTGCCCCTGCCCCTGCTCGGGTGGCAAATCTCAGCTTTCGGGCCACCTGGGCCATTGGTGAGGAAGGCCAGCTTCGGCCCCTGCCCGGGCTGCAATGGGAGCCAGCACCCTGCTGTGCGCGGTGGCAGGGGGCACCCCGGGTGCCCATGGCCAGCCCAGGTCCCCACTAGCTTCGGGCTCACCCGCATGGGGACAAGCAGTTGCTATCGCCTCCGTCCCCAGAGTGGGGCCGAGCGTTGTGGCACAGGGTGCTGCCACAGGTCCCGCTGCTGCTGGGGCGGCTCTGGGGACGTGGGGTCTGGCGTGAGCCCCCCACAAGCAATGCCTTCTCCAACCCATGGCATCCCCCGGTTTCCCATGCCAAAATCTGCCCCCTCCCCCGGCAATCCCCACCTCAGTCCCTGCTGGGGCCGAGCGGGCACCCCGGGGTGCGGCGAGCGGTGGGGGCTGCATTGCCAGGAGGTGCCCGGGTGAGCTGTCTGCAATACTTCAGTTTCCATCAACGCAAATCATTTACGCTAATTCCTTCAGATTTGGATTTAAGTTTTAAAGAAAGCTTCAAGTTACCTCAAAATAGCTTAGTAATTATTTTAATAACTTGTGTGAGCAGGAACAATACCCACAGTGTCAATTCCGGCTCACAAAATGTTTTTTTCAACTGTTCTGAGGAAAAAACAGCGAACAGTTCAACAGCTTAAATACAAGCGAGTGGATCTCCGGAGATTAATCTGTCTGGTGTTCCTCAGGTAAAGACTTCTGCACAATTTAACAAAGGAAATAATTTTCCTATTTTTATAATGCATGTCTCTCTGTGGTATAAATTACTAAAACCACGCTGCTTATCCTCAGTAATGTTATAGATGCAGATAATTTACTGTGTATCACGTTATCAGTTCATTAAAGAGATGCAATAAAATCATTATTTACTAAGAAACAGCAACCCTTGCAATATCTTGTCAGAGAAATTGGCTGATGCAAGAAGATCATATTTAAGCCCATATTCACAATAGCCCTTTAAACATTTCATCTGCTTCCCACTTGAGTTGCGTGGAGGGAGCCGGTATTCCCGCAGCCCTTTGGCAGAAGTGGCAAAGTTGAGCGCAGCCCGGCTGGCTGCCATGCCAGGGCCCGATCCGGCGGCATCGCCCCCTGCTCCCCCGGGCTCCCCGCGCCCGCTGGGCTCGGCCCCACTGTGCTGTTCCCGCCACCGGCTCCGCCAAAATGTTGCCAAAATATTAAGGGAGGCTTAGGCATTTCCTACCCCATCCCCCTCTTCTCCTCTGCCTAAAGATTACTCTGCATCCTAGACAAAGGAAATATTTAAACTGTTAAATCTGAACAAAGATACAGTCTGCGTATGACTTCTCTGAAGCCCTATAAAAATTCTTTAAAATTGCCTATTCACTCAAATTTACTGAGTGTAGCAAAAATGTCAAAGGCATAAAGTCAGAGAAGATTGAATAAAATAATGCAGAAAGACAGATTAGTCATGCACAGACCCACACAGCCTTTCACAGCACACAATACCACTTTTTATTACCGCTCTATCTTTACAAAGACTATGTTCAATACATAGAGGATGATACATGGTCAGTCATGTAATCTGCCTTTGATTCCAAGACTCATTTATCTGGGCCCTTTTCACAAAGACATTGATGAGAGATTTCAGTGTTTTCAGTGCATTGTTTTATTTATCATATATAATGGCTGGTGGAAAAAAATAGGAATTATGTCACAGATCCTGCATAAAGGAGTTGTATAAAAGACTCTGTGACAAACTTTGGTAAAACACATAGCAGCTCGGCTCAGGCATGCTCTTTTTTTTTTTTCCCCAACCCTGTCCCTCTCCTCAAGCACTTGGAATATTGACAGCTGTCAGCAGCCCTCAAGGACAGACGCTGCCCGCCGTCTCTGCCTGTTCTTGCAGCCCTCGCGAAGCTGTCTGAAAATTACTAATTTTTTTTTTCTTTTAAATTTGAGTAATATTTTAATTGTTATTTTTAGCAATCTGGATTTATTATTTATACATTCACCAAAGAAAAAAGTCAGTCACAGTTTTGTATCTTGCAAATTTAATAAAGAACAGCCCTTAAGATAGAATTTCTCAGCCTGCCAGGACTGACAAAAGCCAGCTAACGCAGAAATGTCAACAGCAAACCTCATCAGCAGCCCCACCATGCCTTGCAATCAAGGGAAAGCTATGGCTTTACATAAACAATAATATATAGCTCTCTAAATATCTGTATGTGTGCGCGGAGACGCTACCCGAGGGGCAGGAGGAGGAAGGGACGCAGTGCGTGGGCTCGGTGCTGCCAGGTGCCCTCCTGATGGACGCCAGGGTGCTCTGGGGGGAAGGGGCGAGGGTTGATGCTCATCCCATGGGATGGGGGGCCAAGCCCAGCACTTGGACGCGTAGTGGTCCATCTGGAACAAGCCCATCGGTGTGCTTGGACTCGCCCCAGATTTACACCGAGCTATGGGGCTGCTTTGCCCCGCTGAGTCACCACCATGTGAGTGCAGGAGATCTGTTTTCTTCCACACAGCGAGCAGGGGGGGTGGTTGGAGCAGCCGCTGCCCCCACCCAAACCCAGCCAGGGCTGCCCAGAGTGGGCAGTGCTGCCCCTGGGCAAGAACGAGGCTTTATTAAATACCGGAGCATCGTCTGCTGTGTGCTTAAATCCCACTCTGACTTTCAAAAGGTCTTTCAAAAAGTGTCTCCGTGGCTCATGGCGAAGGGAGGCTTTCCCTGAAAGAAGGCGGAGATGGCCAAAGGCTGGAGGGTGCCATGCGAGAGCATCCCTACCCGGCATGGCAGGACTGCGGCACCCTGGAAAAAGGGCCTGAGCTGGGATTTAGCTGTAACTCCAGCAGTTTTAGACCCTGAGTGAGCTCTCCAAGGGAGCAGGCAGAGCGGCTGAGTTTGGAAACACTGTAGAGACACCGTACGGCCAGATGTGAGCTCTTCTATAGGGCTGGCAGAGATAAATCACAGAGGTATCCTTGACAAATATAGTAGCTTCCACTCAGGGCACGATGTTAACCCGCACTTAAGGCTGAGGCACATGATTTAATAGGGAGAGACTTCGCGGCTAAAGAAAAATCTCTTGAGGAAAAAAAAGCGATGGCGATGGCACTGGAGTTGGGCTGATTGCGCCAGCCCCGGGGGACGCGTGCCCTGAACCTGCCGTGGGGGTGTCCCTGGCAGGCTGGGGACTGGGGCGACGAGACGCCGGCATGGCTTGGGTGGGCAGGGTGCTGCCGGTGGCCCCGGGACCCGTGGCAGGAGGGGCTGGGATGCTGAGCTGGGACAGCCCCACGCGTGTCGCCTGAGCCGGCTCGGTCCCTTTAACCGCGGGGAGTGATGGAGAGCCCAAAGCTGCCGCTCTGCGAGGTCCCTGTAATATAGTGCTGTGCAGCTGCAACTTAGATCGTGAGGAAAACAAAATGGGCCGACTGAAATGGAAACTTTTGTTACTTATAATGTTAATGAAACCAGTTTATCAGGCAGCGCAGAGGAAGTGGAATATTTAGTGCCATTTAATGTCTAATCATCAGCATTTCTTTGAATAAATCACATTACATTGTCTAAAACCTGAAAAGACGAAGCTGTAATAATTTTTAATATGTTGTAGTTTCATTAAAGGGACACCCTGTTTGCTATCTAGCCCGATGCGTTTCAGGGGAGGTTGTGGAAGTGTATGTGGTGGTTTCTGACACGGCCTGGTGACACGGTGACTTGGCTGTGGCATGGCTGAACGGCAGCACCGGGCGTCCCCAGTGCTGGCAGGTGGCGCGTGCGGCACCGCTGCCCCGAACTCATGGTGGGGCTGGAGGTTTGAGAAGCGACCTCATGCTCTTTGGCTCCATGCTCTGGTGCCATCAAGGGGTTTTATTTTAGCAGAAATATTTCCTTTCTCAAGGCTGAATCGCAACATTCCCATTTTCTGCCATAGCATCCCGGCATCATCCTCCTGTGAGCCAGGGGGTTTGCACATCCTACCTGCCAACCAGAGTGCCCGTCCAGCTTTTTAAATCCACCAGCATGGCCTTGGCACCTCTCCAGTGGCCAGCCTGCCCTGCTCCCCGCCTCGCCGCCCCAGCTTGTCCCACCTGCCCCCGGTCCCCCCGGGCACTGCTCAGGGCTTGGCTGCTCGCTGCCACCCTGGCCCGCACCGGGCACCAGCGGCGGGCAGCCCGCAAAGGTCCAGTTCTTGCCCACCAATGTCTTGCTCATTGCAACTTTTAAATGAACTGCAATGAACCTATAAGTCATAATAAAATGAAATGATGACAGTTGTCTTCAAATCCATTGATTAATGGAAATACGGGTAGCTGGACACAGACTATATGGTTATAAATGGTGCTGTCAAAATAAAATAATTATTGTATTAATAAGGAAGCTGTTCAGCATTGGCCCTACTCTACCTCTAAAAATATTTCAGCCCTTGATGTGTTTTGTGTTTCACGATACATCATGTGTTTTCCTGATGAGCGGCTCGGCGCTGTACGTTTTAATACAATTACTGTTTAGCAATGTGAGTCCCTCGGATCCTGGTACATGCACTGCAGCTGCAGATGGATTTTTTTATTGACTTAATACTAGTTCTAACTAGATCCTGAAGATTGACTAAGTTGGTAGAGCACATACCACTTTCGAGCAGGAATGGGAAAAAACTAGCATATCTTATTGTACCTGAAACACTCTATGATATGTACTAAATATTATGACTACTGCGAGCCCTGCAATAATTGATTCACCCACACAGCCATTTAGTCTGTGAGCTGTTCGTTTTACAAATTCTACAATCTTTTAGAAATTCTTTCAGTGAAGAAGATTGCTGCCTGGCCTCAGATTCATTATGGTGATTGAATCCTCTTCAATAGAGAACTGTTTAAAGAGAGCACATCCCTGTGTGTCTCACTCAGAGTGAAGGCACATAGGTTAAAAGCTTGTCTGGGTGGCATAATTCACTGCTGCTGTGCCAAACAATCACATCTTATTGTGACCTTCATAAGATACAAAAAGGCAACAGTATGGAGCTAGTCTTTTTTTTTCTTTTTTTTTTTTTTTTTCTTTTAAACCACAGCACAATTTTAGCTACCCAACATCTGAAGCTACCAGAATCCCTAATTAAATAACCAATTAATAATGTAGAATAGAAAGAGCTATTTTTTTCAGACACAAAATCATAATTAATCAGAGTACAAAAAGCTGCCTGTCTTTATATCAGGAAAATATAGACTAGGTATTTAAATATTCTAGCACACCTGAACCTTGGCCATCCGTCATTGTTATGACTTAAAACATCTCAGACTAAATTAGGTTTTGTTTGTATAGAGCAGTGAAAGTCAGATGGCTTGAATGACAAAATTAGAACATGCTCAAATCACTGAAACAAAACTGCATAAAAGGAAAGATGTGCAGGAGGAGTATTGCTCGTGTTAAGCTGAAATCCTTCTTTGTGGGATTTTTTTCCTCCTCTCCTCAAATTATTGTTTGTAACAATAGGAAGCAGAGAACAGCTCCAGGAACTCTATCAGTGTTCTTTATATACATACCTTTTGGCACATTTATATATTAAAAGAAATAATGTTGTTGTGTATAGCTGAAGCATAACCTCTGTTATTTCTGCTTAGTCAAAGAAATGCCATAACAATGGATATTTTTCAAGGAAGAATATCTTTGAAACACAAGACTATAGTCATTTTGTATAGCACACAAAGGTCAGGTTTACCAGGAATATATTTACATCTTTTTTACATTCAAAAGTTGAGGCTTTTTCCCTTTGGAAGTTTGTGGCACAGTTTGGTAAATTCAATCAAACAGACTTGAATAAATATTCCAAGGGGCTGCTTCTTGCACGCCTCATGCCTTAGCCCCAACTGTTCTGCATGGGCAAGAAAAAGTTCTGTGGATTTGTTTGTGTGCTATCAGAGCGAGCGGGAGCAGCTTTGCGGCGCGGGGGCAGCTGCGGCGCTGGGAGCGGGGCTGCTCCCGCCACGCCGGGCTGCTCCTGCCGCAACGCCTCTGCCGGGAAAACGGGCACCGCAACGCCTGAACTGCTGAGTTTGGGCCAAATTCTGCAGCTCTTCACTGAGCCACCGTGCCGGTGACAAGGGGAGATCTGCTCAATGAGGGGCTGCAGTATTTGGCCTTTCGTAATTGTTTCTGGGTATAATTGATGAGAGGCTGTTAATGGCTTCCAAGTGTGGTAAGTGTTTAACTTCATGGTTCCTGAATCTGCCTTGTTTTAAGCATGTTGTAGCCTTGTAGCACCCTTGGTTTAGGAGGAAACGGTTTTATAAATACGTGATGCAAATGTCTACATTACCTCAGTGAGCATGGGCATACCGGTACATGACCTCGGTGAGCATGGGCATACCAGTACATGATCTCGGTGAGCATGGGCATACCAGTACATGACCTCGGTGAGCATGGGCGTACCGGTACATGTGTGCATACCTGCAGACTGTAGGCAGTGAGTGGAGAGAAACCAGCAGCTTCCCTCAGGTCGGCGCCGTATCGAGCAGGAGATTCTGGCTGTGTCTCTGTAGTTCAACATCTTACCGCAAAGGATCTCTTTCCACATAAAATTTGTTATTATCCTAGTAATAAATAATTTTTGGTGACAGTTATAGTCTAAAACTTTGTGCAGTGTTTTTTTATTGATAAAACAGCTATGAATCAACATACATGAACACAATAACAATGTACAAAATATATGTATTATAGTTCAGACTTTGTCAATAGGGCATTACATCGATCCGTTCTCTTTGGTGTTATTTGCAGAGCTGCAGCGAGCACTTCACCAGCAATGCAAACTTCAGTAAATTGCTGTAAAAAAAAAAAGTACTGTTGGCTTGGGTTTCTGAAGCCCAGCTGGGCTCGTGTCCTGCTCTTTGGAATTGTGTCTTTGTGGTAGGTTGGTGGAAACAATACAGAGATGATGCCCCAAGGCTATCTTCAATCACCTACTTGCACATATTGTGGAGAATGGCAGAGAAGGTGACAGAGGCAGGAGATAGGGGATAGATGTAGATGAACAAGACCCCATCAAATAAAAGAATCAGTAATTAATAATAATAAAAAAGTGCTTCATGTAACATCTTTTTTTCTGGGTCCATGACAGGGTGTGAGGAAGGTGTCCCTCACAGGAGCAGTTTGAGGGGGCACGGAGCCATGCCATCAAGGCTGCTGAGCTGATCTGCCGGGTGCAAAGCTTGGGACACAGTTTTGAAGAAATAATCATAGAATCATTTAGTGTAGAAAGGACCTTTAAGATCATCAAGTCCAACCATTAACCCAACAGTGCCCGAAGAGGTAATTGCAAAAATAGTCTAAAAAGCTGCATAGCTTTACCAGACGTAGATTATGCCAGATGAACCTGGTATGTTGCTTTGATAAGATCATTGATTTTCTAGGTAAAAGAAATGAAGTAGATCTCATCTCTTGCAGTAAAGTATTTGATACAGTGCAATGTGGGAAATTATTAAGACAAGATAAGTACCTGAACAGCAAGACAGGGGAGGGAGACGGGGCTGGGTCACACTGAAAGATGAAGCACCAGTCCAGGGAGAAACCGAGGGCTGCCTCTCAGGGTCGGCCTCTGACCTGGTCTTGAGGACAGGGGAACGTGCTGACTAAACTTGCTCACCATGCAAAGCTGGGGGACGTCATTAATACAAAGGATAATTGGCATAGTGTACAAGGAGAATGAGGCAATTCCAAGGAGCAGACGACCGGGAAGAGCCTTTCTGCCCCACTGCCATAGGAGGGAGGGGAGGGAAGTCCTGGAGCTGAGCCACCTATCTCTAGTGGTGCAAGAGGAAGACCTGATGGAGTCCATGGCCATGAGGGAGTTTAAAGCTGGTAGGTAATGGCCACCTTAAACTTTTGCCAGTGAAAAATTTTGGAGAGTATCTTACCCGGTGGAGTTTCCTGATGTCATTCAGCTCTGATTTTCAGGTTTATTATTCTCTAATATCTCATCAAATAAACAGTTGCTCTGATCTTCCCCTACTTATGTGCAGAAGTAGCTGACGCTAGTGGTGCAGGGCGCTTGAGATAGGAAGTAGTCAAGTGAAATGATGGAGGAAGCCACACGCCCCTTTTCTGAAGTCTTGACGTTTTCTCTACAGAGAAACAAAGAGCTGTCACTCACTCCAGCACGGAGAGCGCAGGAGGAGGAAGCCCAACTGCAGTTAAATAAATAAACATGAATATATACGTGTTTCCATTCCCCATGCATTGGTACCTTGAGGGACCCCTGGTGCAAAGACCTCTCCTGGTCCCTGCTGTCCTTCATTGGATGCTCTCTGCAGCCCATGGAGTTGGCATGCAGCATGTGAACAGGTGGGGCATGCTTAGCTGCAGGGACATCCGTGGCTCCCCCCCAGGTCATCTCCATACCCCATTGCTGTGCCCCATCCCTGGCTGGGGCTGCCCCGCTGCCCCCTGTGTACATCCCCATGAGGGTGCAGCAGCTGTGGGAGCCCAGACTCTGCAGGTGAGGAAAAGAAATAATTTGGTTTCTAAATTGGGATTAGACATCATTGCAGCCGAACCGCAAAATCTCTCCGGCCAAAAACCACAGAAATTGGGCACGTTGCTGAGCAGAGCCCATTGAGAATAGGAGGACGGTATATAAATACTGGGTCTCTGCGGTTGTGGTGCCTTGCTCTTATACGGCAAGTATTTGTGTGTTAAAAACAGTAAGAACAAGACATCTGAAAATTAGGATTCTATGTCAAACTGTCAATACCCACAAGCATGCAGCCTTTCATTAAAATCTGTTTGACATTTTTGTTATGCACAGAGAGCCAAAAAGATGCCAAAAGGATGTGATATTTGTGATCACATCCTCCTGCTAATACAAGACGCTGCAAAGATGATTGCGTTAAAACAGTCCTTGCAAAAGGCTGAGCAGTTAAAGAAAAAGAAAAGTAAAAAAATAAAGATACTGAAGTTAAAAAAGAGAGTTATGTATAGTGCGGGAATTGGAGATGTGCTCCTTGGGCAAAGCAATGGCAAGTAGCCTTTTTAACTCTTTATAGTTACCTGAAACGATAAGTAACCTAGTAATTTCAATTTTTCACAGAGATCTTCAACCCCCCAAATGTGCAAAATTTAATCATTTTGGGAAAATCATGTAATGATCATGTCATGTGACCCAGGCAGGAGAGATATTATTTTGTCACAACAATGTGAGTAAATTATCTTACTGGCAACTCGCTTAAAGGTCATGGAGATCATCTGATGCGTGAGATGGAAATTTCTCATGCCAAAACAATATTGACAGCTTATCAAGCAGGGAGGAAAGTACAATGATATAATAGAATGTAAGGAAAGATAACACTTGCTACTGACGGTAGAAAATATGACATGGCATTTCAATTTTAAGGTTATAGGCAGAATGATATGGTATAGATGCTTGGAGGCGTAACAGGGCAACTTCCCTGCGGATCGGCTAGAATGAATGCAATATCATAGCTTAACGTATAAATATATAACATATATTGGATATTAAATGCAAGATGTGAAGAAAGGGTTACAGTGGTGCCAAAGGAGGGAAGGGGAAAGGCCTGCATCTGCCCAGAGGGCTTCTCCTCGTACCTGCTGCCAGCTCAGTGAAGTTGCTCTGACAGGACTCAAAGGATTTGCGTGGCATCGCTCTCTTTTCTCTAATGTTTTGATATTTGCAGGTGCCTCGTTGCTTTTCTTTAATTCGACTCCCTGACCACACTCATCTTTCTGTTCCATAGCTGTAACACAGTGCAGAAAGCGAATGGCCAGCAATCTATACAGTATTTGTGTGTATATATAGTATATGTATATACATAAGCAATAGAGACCACTAAAGTTTTCCTCCCTTGCTTTTAATGCTGAGTTATAACACCAGCTGAAAAAATAAAATAAATGACAAGAGAAGGGGAGTATTCACTGAGGATCTGATGCAGCACGGATGGTCACAGTCATTCTTTACCATACGTTGGACTACCTGTCCTTGCTCCACTGGGCCCTGTGTGCTGGGGCTGCTGCTGCTCTGGCTTTGGCACGGCGAGGCGCGGTGACACCCGGGCAGTGGCCACTCGGGGCACGGAGGTAGCCACTGGGAAATGCACTGTGCTGGAGAGGAGTCTGTCAGGGCTGGGAGATCTGTTTCTTGTCTGCCGTAACAGATCGCCTGGGAGGTGGCACCATACCTGCTACCTGCAGGTCATTGCTCAGGGGGAGCCCTGGTTTCAAAAAGCGCCGTGTCAAAAAGTGCAGAGGGGATACATCGGAGCGGATCGGGGATCTCTGCATCCACCCCTGTTTCTCCATGTATTTGTATTTGGGCCAGAACCATGATATCTCCAGGTATGACATTTCGCATCCATGAATGGGCAACGCAATCCTACTGATTTATTCATTCACTGGGACATTTTTTCAGCTCTTCTTAACCCAAATGAAAGATACACATTATTTATTTTCTTTTCCTTTCTCATCAGTGGCAGAAAACTAATTTACCCCTGCCGAGGAGAGCCCTGTCCTGTGCTTGTGTGTGACGCTCTCAGTCAGAGTCCCACAAACTTCACGCTTTTTGGCGTGAGGGTTTCTAAGGGCTGAGCCTCAGCTGCGGGCAGGTGGCTCACGGGTCCCCAGCTCTCACTTCCATGGGCACCATTAGATCCAGGAAAATGACCTTGGTGCTGTGCTGGAAGGATATGCTGGGTCTCCACCAAAAGGCAGCATCGTGCCAGTGTTGGAGGGGATGGAGGTGGCCAAGTCTGTGTGTCCCCATTGGCAGTGCCGGAGGGTTTGGGTCAGCCCTGTGCCCCCCACACTCAGCCAGCCCTGGGCATCGTGGGGAGTGAGTCTGGATGATCCACATCTGAAAAAACAAAGGATGTGGCCAGGGCTGGGTGTTACAATGTTTTGCAGCTGTTTTTGTGGTAGGTCCTTGGGACTTTGAAGATCTTAATTTCTCAGAGGAGAAAATGTTGCCAGAGAGCTTTCCTCCACAGGTAGGTAGTTGTAAAGGAGCTATAAAAATATTTGCTGCGCTTTAGGTTGTCTTCAGGGAGAACCAAGGTGATCAACAAAACCAAAAGGAGTGATGGTCCTGCAGTGGCTGGTCAGAAAGGGTTGGTCTGCTTGGCAGAGTTTCGCTGTTCTTGAGCTTGGCTTTGCCTTTTGGGCTGCGGCATCGCTGGGGATGGGAAGAGGAGCTGACAGGCTTTGGCAGCAGAAGATAAAGAAATACAGGGCTCGGGTATAGTGCACTTGCTTCTCAAGGATCAAATGAGATCTGAATGAAAGTAGGTTTCTTTCGTCTTTGGGATTTTCAGATCCATCCCAAAGCACAGTCAGCTCCTCAGTTAAGAAAACAAACCCACGTGTTTGGCTTCTGGTTTTTTCCCCACGATTTACATAGCTCCATATTCTGTCAAGCAAGTTTGTATCCCCCCAGAAGGATTGTAGCCAAATATAGTCTGTGGTATATTACGAAGGTCTTCTCTGCTCAAAAAAAATTGAAGCCTTGGACAGGGGCAGCTGTTCTTTCAGGTTTCCAGTACAGCATCTTCAAGAGTCAACTTGCTGGGAGCAATGCACTCATTTGTGTAAGGAAAAAGATCCCTTAATGTGCTATTAAATTAAACAATGTCACTGCTATTGCAGTAGAGCTGAGCGAATAATCCATAATGAATAATTTATTCAACAAATTTAGCTGCTTTCTCTGCTCACAGACTATCTGGAGACAGATCACAATTCCCTCCAATTTACTTATTATTTGAAATTACTGATGGATAGCTTTGTAATTAAAAAAACAACTCTGTGTCTTGATCACAAACAACTGTGGGTGTCTGATCTTCGTTAGTCAAGGTATGTGGGTTGGTTGTGATGGGTCAGATAAATCACATGATATTGTTTCTGCCTGCTCATTGGAGAAGCCTACAAGCATGTCTGGCATGAAAACACAAAAAATTCTGTCTCTGCATGCAATTTTGAAATTTGTCTTGTGCAAACATTTGCCCAGTAAAACTTGATTGCTCAAAAGTGTGCAGAAAGCAAATCCCAGGGGGAAATCAATGTGGCTGCAGCAAATTCATTTAAAAACGTGAATGAATATTTGCAGAGTTTTTGTTTTCTTTAAAGCTCCCGCCCAGCCCTGCATAACAACGTCCATCAAATGCACCAAAAATACGTTTCACTTCCTGAAGATTATGGGGTTGTTTTTTTCTTTTCCCCTTTTCTACCTCTAGAATAAGATGGAGTGAGAAGGGATCTCTGGTCCTGCTATTACAAGAACGTTAGCCTAAACTCACGACAAACTGCACAGGTGGCACTGTAAAACTCCTTTCCAAATCTCCCTGTTCTGACAGCTGGAAGCATTTTTCTGTTGTGAATCTCCCATGTACTCACGGCCCAGGTTGCTGAGCCCCATCCGTCAGTGCCGTGAACAGCCCTGAGGGATGCAGGGGTGGCTGCTCCCTGCCCCGCGTCCTCCCCGGGCTGCCCGGGAAGCACAGTTGGCTGCAACGGCTCTTTCCAAAATGCCTGTTAAAAGTCATCTGCAATGCTTTGCTCTTCTCACCTTCTTTGTAGGCTCCTCTTTCTCTGTGGCTACCTTGCTCAGATTGCTGCAGCATCAGACAGGCAGCCTTCCTCCTCCTCCTCCTCCCCTTCCTCCTCCTTCTTTTTAGTCCCCTGACCCTCTCTTCCAGCGCGGAGGATAGGCTTGGAAGCCCCCAACCCTAACCCAGTCTCTGAAGCTGATTGAGACTGAAGGGGCAACGTGTTTTTTCTCTTGCTATTTTCTATCATTAAGAAAAACAGCTAGAAGTGGGGGATGCCTCTGCAGAGGTACGTGTAAGCCTCTCAGACCTGAGGTCTGGTGTACCTGAGGGAAAGGGCTGACAAATTGATCATGCCCCATTTCAATACTTTACTCTTCCCAATGGAGGAGATGGCTTACTTTTTGTGAGGTCAGCTAGGCTGGGCCACAAAGATTTTCTCCATCTTTTGAAATATTATACATATTGGCACCCTCTTGAAGTAGAAAAGTTCATGTCAGTTTTTGTGTCTCCCTGCGAGGAGCCAGGCACGAATACAATTCATAGTGGCCACAGGTGTTTCGGATATTTGCACCCCGTTAAAGCAGAGAGCCCCTCCGGGGAGAAATGCCATTCCCTGGTGTGCTGAGCCACAGCAAACAGCATGGAAAAGTGACACGTGGAGAATGACACGAAGTCAGGGATGCCTTCCTTTGTGAAGACATATCTTTTTTTAATAGATATGATGCTCAGGAGAAAGAACGTGCTAATGCAAGAGGGGCCTTCGGAGCGAGCGGTGCTGCCTGCTCCGGAGCCCAGCAGGTACCTGTCCCCAGGTCCCCATGTCCCCGTGTCCCTGCCGCTGGTGCTCACTTGGCCCCTCAGCATTCATTTGGCTGGTGGAGAGCGTTTCGTGGCCCAACAGGGGATATGGAGCCTAGGGGATTTTTATTTTAAATTTGCAGAAATGAGGTCCTTTATGAAAATAGCATTGGCATCAGGAAAATGAGGAGATATGTGGGAGTCCGTAGAGGCAAGCAGCGTTTACACCCCATGTTTACACCACCTCTGGTGCCTCCTTGTGCCCAGAGCTTCGCTCCAGGTTAAGAAGGACAAACAGGACACGCAGATCGCTGTGGTCTCCGTGCGGCACAAGATACCCGACAGGAAAATAAAGGGATATAAACGTCCCTCCCGGGAAGTCCCTCTGTTACAGGCATTGCTTTTCCCAGCTGGCGGTTTGGCTCTCCCTTATGCCCAGGTAGGGCTGCTGCTTTCCCCGCATGAAGCAGATCCCAAAGCGGCAGGAAAAACAAAGAATGGCTTTTGTTTATTTTTGCAAAGTTTTAACTGGGTCAGTGAGGAATGAAGCCTTGTTAAAAGGGTTTTACTGTAGGTCATCCAGAGTTTGAGGAGCTGAGGAAGAAAAGGGGGAGAGATGATGTTTCTCTGTCGGCAGGTCCCGCCTGGCTGCAGGGAGCAAGCAGCGCACAACGCCAGCCGCTGTAGAACAGCAATAGGAAAAACTCCTTTGGGCGAATGAAGATATGAACTGAGGACATTTTAATATTTTTCTCATAGAAAGTAGCATTAGTTAATTTTATCCTCTATCCTTAATTGCTTATAAACACAAAATGAAAGCAGCATAATTCTTTAAAGCCCATCGCAGGCTTTTTTAAAATGACCTCTTCACCTGTAATTACAAATAAAAGATTATTGAGCCAAATGGGATATATTAGTAAGAACATCAGTGATATAATTTTGATCACAGTGAATAAAATAGTTGGTAAAATTCATTTAACAGCCTTTAAATCACTGGCTCCTGTGTTATTTACTTCTGAAGGCATAACTCATACAGCTTCTCCTCTGTTGAATTCCCACAGCATGTATTTATCTCACCTTCTCCCTTGAAAGTGATGTAAAGAATAGATCTCGCATTGTCAACTCTTTCCCTCTTCATTGCTTGAGCCTGTGCGCTGCGTGCGGCCCGTCAAGCCCCTGCCCTCGTGGCACGGTTGTGGCGGTGAGGTGGGGGCAGGCAGGTGGGAAACCAGTAAAGCCAGTCAAAATTAAGAGAAATATTTTCCTGTCAGAAGTCTGGAGGTTAACCTACCCCGTCTGTATTTAGGGGATCAAGCAGAGCAGCTGAACTCCGACGCAAAGAGTGCAGTTTAGCATTTGAGTGTCTCTCTGCTACAACTCTTAAAAACTCCA
Organism: Microhierax caerulescens; assembly: GCA_035590215.1. Taxonomy (NCBI): domain Eukaryota; kingdom Metazoa; phylum Chordata; class Aves; order Falconiformes; family Falconidae; genus Microhierax; species Microhierax caerulescens. Next base: position 9,696,995 of record JAVJGJ010000033.1, read on the forward strand.
GGAGTCGGAGAAAGTCCTGCAGGTCAGGAGTGCTCTGTGGGAGATGGCCAAGATCTTCCTTGCCTCTGCCAGGCCACAGGCAAGCTTTGTGTCAGCTAATGTTCTTAAATCAGGAGATTTTAGGAGACAACAGTATGGTCCATTAACAAGTAGAATCAACATCGTCTCTGCTGGACCAAGAGCGCAGGATGTTCTTTGCTGCAATATGGCCACTTTGAACATGCTATTCCCTTTAAATCAGTGCAACATCAGGAGGGTACCACGTTGGATCAGCCGTGTGGGAGGTGGACATCTGCCAGACATAACCATTATCAATCACCACCCAAGTATTTACATCAATCATTGTACAAACATTTATGTCTGGAGCCCGTCTTCTGGCCACAATGTACATTTAGATAGCAGCATACACGCAATGTGGAGAGGATCCTGATGCCTTCCTTTGCCCTGTTTGTAGAAAATTGGCTTCTCTCTTCTCCCCTGGGCTGACCTCCAATTTGTTTTCTATTTGAAAGGCTAAGGCCATATGGCAGATATGTTCAGCCCTCAAAGTCTTTTGACCTTTTGAACAGTTGCAGTCTAAATTTCAATAATGAAAACACTTCCTTTTTTTTATTTCTTTTTTTTCTTTTTCCTTTTTGGATACTTATAAATGAGATATTGTATTTCTATACATTTTATTCCTGGCCACATCTGTGAATCTAATATTGACCTGAAGTTATCTGTGATAGAGAAGTTATTAATTTTGACAGATATAAGGGAGAAGCTAATATCCTCCTTTTACAAACACCTAATATTAATCTCTAGTGATGTAAACGAGAACTCCAGAATGGCTTGGGGTGGTGCTGGAAATGATATGAGATTGAAATTTGATAATGAAAAAGGGAAAGATTCATTTTAGAAAATTGATAAAATGGATAAAAAATTGTATTTCCTATGAAGTAAGTGTAGGAAGCACAATTTAGATTTAGCATCCATTGTTCTTCTATAGGTGGTATATACACAATGGAAATGTTAGAGACCAGATTTTACTCTGATTTATATGTCCTTAATTCCATTGACCGAGAACAGCGTCTATCCCATGGTTTCTACTCACAAAACATACAGGAAGACTGGAACAGGTTTTATGGCATGGGGATATGCCCAGCCTGATTTAAACAGATGGGGATGGCTACTAATGCCACATCAGCAAAACTGCAGTGACACGGTTGCCTTCAAAAGCTGGAGACTTCACTCCAAGGCCCTCAAGATCTTTTATAGTCATGCTCCCAGATCCTGCTGCTCCTCTGCGACATTTTCTTCCCCAGCCAGCCTTCTCTGCGTTACCATGCTCCAGCCGAAAGGCTGTGTGAGCTTGGTGCCAGGGAGAATTCCTCGACCCACTGGAAGGAAACCCTTCCTCCAGCTCTGAATATCTGGAGATCTGGCTTTGGGTTCCCCCGCTGGAGAAGTTTTTGGCCTTTGTTTGGGATAAAATTCCACTATTTTATGATACATGGGATACTTCCCCCCCCAGCAATTTACTGGGTTATCCTGGGGAAGTTGCCAAGTCTGGAGATTCTGCAAGTGTTTGGAAGGTTTTTGCTTTATGGCAGAGAGACAGTTTGATGGCCTGGTTCAAAAGGAGCTAGGATTCACACAGCTGGACTGTTTATTTTGGTTGAATTTTTTTGTTATGCCAGAAGCAAAAGAAGGCTATGCTGTTAATCGCATTCAGACATTTTGCTGTCCTCCTCTCAACAGCATTTTCACCCTGTCCTCTTACAGGATCATACCGTGCAACTGCTACAAGCCCACCCGTTTCTGGGAGCGCCATCCTGCTGTGAGGGGTGCACAGAAGCTGGGTGCCTGCTTCACTCACAAAAGGGGTGCTGAGGGGTGCTGCGCTCCTGCGTCCCTGTTAATCCAGCATGGTGCAGAGGTTGCTTGCCATGGACGGAGACAGGGCAGTTATGACTAATAGTTTCTTGTAGGGATGGGGAGCTGTGTGGGAGAGCTCCTCTTTTGCCACACAGATTTTTGCTGCTGTGTTGCCCTACAGTGTTTGCTATACGTATTTATTGCCAGGCTTATCTCGGAGTTATGTATTTGATATCAAGGTGCTCAGGAAAATTACTAAAGGCACCGAAAGCCTGTCTATCCCTCAGACCAAAGTGGAAAGTTACCTTGTCTGCGGTGGCTGATAGCATGCAGAGGATGGCACAGAGCCTCCCTTCGTGGAGAAACGTCCTCAGCAGCAGCAGAGATCGAACTGAACTGCTGGTGGAGGGAGATGCTGGAGGAACACAGGCGATGAGGGGAGGCACAGCCTGTTTTTTGAGAGATTGCCCCTCTCTCATTTTGCAGGTACTTTCTCACCTGGAGATGCTGTTTGGGGGTGGGAAAGCTCAGACAGTGCAGTGGTGCAGCAGAATCCAGACAGCTGTGGGCTGCACAGGGGCAGCGGGAAAAGCAGCCCACTCCCTGGGGCTGGTTTGAATCTTGGATTGATATGTTTTATTAGGTGGGAGTCAACTCCAGCTTGTGCTTTCAACAAATTTTTCTGTCCCTTTTATTGCAACGTCTTCCGAGCAGACTCTTCTCTAGTCCACCTCTGACCATGCCCAGGCCCTTGTGGGCAGCGGTCCATGGTGCACAGGCATCCCGGGCGCTGCATCGCTGGGGATGCTGGGTCCCAGCTATGGCTTCAGCCAGCATCCTCTGCACCGTTGGCACCACGGGTCCTATATTATGCCTGGGCACAGTGCAGGCATCTCTGAGCTTCTCCAAAATGGGTCAGAGGACTTCTACCGTTGTACTGTTATCGCTGCTATCAAAGACAACAGCTGATATCTCTAAACAAATCAGTGCAGATACTTTATCATCCACTGCAAAGATGAAATGAGTTGCTAGCCAGCCTAGGGACAGTTGTGATACTAGGCTAGGACCTAAAACCAAAGTGACTTAAAAGCCAAAGGCCTCCAGATAATGCTGTCCTGGTTTTCCCATCAATCTCGCTCCCCTCCTGCCAAAAAGGAGATGATAAACAATTACCAGGTATCAGTGCCTGAATCTTAAGTGTCTTCTGTAATACTTAATATAAAGCCAACTATGTTCTCCTTCAGAAAATGAAGCAGATCCCAATTAATTATGTATAGCTCTCCTGCTTTCAGGCGAAGAATAGCAACATTCAAATAAGTGCTTTGGTCTCCTTATCACCTGTTAGATTACAGGCATCTCCCAGCTCTCTAATGATCATCTGAGTTTTGGTGCTAGTTTTTTTTCTTTTAACTGTGCATCATGTTCTTTCTCTTTCTTAGCATTTTTGATAAAAATAGTATAGTAGAGACAGATGTCCCTTTGGTGATTTTAATGCATTCTTTGCTGCCTTAAAATGTCTGAGAGAATTGGCTTATGTATCAAGAGCTGTGTTCTGGATTTCATGCATGCTCAAGGCAGAGGGGAGGACAGGGAGATGCATGCTTCAGGTTCAGGCCAAGCCTTCCAGTGTGATCCATGGCCAAACAGTGGTGATTAAACCCAACAAACCAGTGGAACCTATACAGTGACTCCATGGCTTAGGAGAGCACAGCAATCCCAAACCTACATGAAATCCCCAGCTTTATTTCAAGTGATTTTTTTCTTGCCTTGTGTTTGTTCAGGATTAACCTGGAATATGTCTTTTGCTCCTAGCTCTGGGAATGTTTGTCCTGCAGAAGACTAGGCTAAGATGGAGACACATAAACAAAATCTCGTGTTTCGGTGACCTTTGTGAGCTCTACTTGCTTTATTGTCAGAAGGATGACTAAGAAGTCTCCAACATACGGTGTCATCAGCATTATGGCCTGAGAAACAACACCTACAGAATCTATTATTCATTAAGTGTAACCAATATATAATTTAAAACAGTGGGTTTTGTCAAATAATGTTAGGTCAGCATAATTTTCTGCCTATTACTAATATCTATAACATCTTTGCCTTAGTCAGCTCTATTTAAATATGCAATCATTTACAGCTTTTGACTATATGTGTGCACACTCCCAATTTCCAATATTCAACTACTACAAATTTTATGCTGACATCAATAGCAAACTATTAAAGACAGTATTTCATTATTGGTTTTTCATCCCAAAAGTTATTTACAATTATATACTAAGCACTAATATTAAAGGAAACCATTTAAATGAGGTGCTATCTGCTTTAACAATATGTCTGTCACAGAATGAGATTGTGTTTAAAGATTTTATCAAGAAATGGTTGTTTGCTGAGGTTATGTTTTGTCCATGAAATATGCATTTCATATCTCTTTCATTTCATTAACATAATTTAATTTGTGCTTTGCATTTTGTGCATAATACATATTTGATTTACAAAACAAATATTTCCATTAGAAAATGAATTTCATGCAGGCAAAAAAGCAGAACCAAATGATGTATTGAAGGAAAATAAGAAGAAATGAAATGCATTTTCTCAGTCTATTAAAAAATCTATGGCATTGACAGAAAGTGCACTTAGTGCTACATTTAAAAAATAGCACATATGTCAATGTATTAACAAATAGAATTGGAAATACAAATATTTCCCTATATCAAGCCAAGAATCTCTTTATTTTAATTGAGTTGATTTAAAAGCCCAACTACAATTTAATTTTTATTTCATGATGTGGTACACTGCCTGGTGCCATTACATCCATGTAGAATTGGCAGTCAATATACAAAGATATTTTACCTTTTAAAAACTTTCTATTGACACCAGCAATAAATAATTTAATGGGCTGAAAATGTGAAATCATTAATTTGCTGATTGTTTTTGAATATTGGGTGGCTGGGTAGGGGTACAGATAGGTGAGCAAACTAATGAATTATGTTTGTGAGACTGTCAGGAGAGGACCCCGGTAAATGATGCCTTAGATGAAATGAAATGCTATTTAAACTGGCGTGGTTTAATCTCCAGATCCAAGGGGATGAAGGAAAGGATCATGCCCAAAATGGCCCATTAACCCCCTGGCAAGAAAACCTACCCAGCTGAGTGCAGAGGAGTTAGATGCCTGACTCCACCGGAGTCTGAAACGTGCATGTTTCTGTTCACCTCGCCAAGCTACAGGGAGAGTGACTGTCCCCATGGGAGCGCTGGGCTGAGGGGACCACGGGGGATGTGGCAGCACCAGCGGCGGGAGCTGGGCTTCTGCCTTCAGGTGGGGCTTGCTGCCCTCTCCTCTAACGGTGTGACGGAGGCTGGGCAAGAAAACCCCCATCCTGCCAGGAGGGAAAACACAGAGGGAGCTGGGGCCTTGAGAAAGCGCCTTACAGCAGCTGTCCCCATTCGGCAGAGGCCTATGTCCCCGCTGCCTCCCCACCTGCTGCCCCTTCGGCCCAGCGCAGGGGGGCATGGTGCGGCCCCAGGCCCCCAAACACGCCGGTCACCTTCTGCCCGCAGCTGTAGTGGTGCAGCTCCAGTGGTCTTGCTGATATAACTGGGCACAGAAGTGGGCTTGTGAAAGAGGAGGCAGATGGGCTCAGGGAAGAGACGGGTGTAACTGCTCGCAGACCCGGCTCTGCGGTACCACGGGCATGGCCGGCTGCAGGGATGTGGCTGGGGCAGGACTCAGATGACATGAGAATTAATGTAAATTCATGGGATATTTTAAAGATAATAGTGGATGTTGAGTTGCATCTTTTCCTTCTTTTGGAGCTTTGTGCTTTAAGCTTTTTTACACAAGGATTAGAGGCTTGCTTTTAAAAAACAAGGGAGGGGTTGGGAACCGGGATTCTTGCAGTCTCAGGAGTCCAGAAGCAGCAGCTTAAAGAAAAATACCAAATGTTGCAAGGCGGGTAAGACTGAAAAATCCTGCATTATTCTGCCATGGAGAATAAGTTTAACTACGAGAAACTCTACGTGGCAAAGGAAGGAGAGAAAATGAAGAATAACTCCCCCATTTAAGACTAAGAAATACGTTTGGGGAGGTTAGCCTGCAAATACATTAGCTTAGCTGGAATTTTGCCAGGACTTTGGGACTAATATCCATACTCTTATGAAAAGTGCTTGGGATAATGACTACAGGTATCTGCAGCCTCGGTGCTGTATCCAAGGCTAATTGAATTGAGTAGGCGTACATACTTGAGAAAACCAAAGGGAGGTTAGGTAGGAGAAGGGAAGAAGGTGAAGAAGAAAGCAAAGAAGTGAAGCTGCAACATTCTGATAATTAACCGGAATGAAGGCTCCGGGTCCGTCCTGCCAGATCGTGCTACACAGCGGCTGGAAGCAAAGTGATGGGGAGAGTGCTCTCGCCCTGCTGCCACCCATGGTCACCAGCGCCACTTCTTGCAGCTTGCTTTCATCCTCTCCCCAGCGCCCGCATGGCCTGGGGCTCCCTTCCACGGTGTCACGGCTCGTCTCACATCCCCCACATCTCATCACTGGGTCAAACCCAGCCACGCCATGCTCCACGCTGGTGGCTTGACTGTGGCTGCTGCCCACTCGTCACAGCCAGAACTGCTCTGCAGAACATCCCTCAAAGGGACTTGGTCACCAGGAGCCAACGGACTGGTCCCCTCACCTGCCTGTGGGGTGCAGGGCTGCCATGCAGGAGGAAGGCTGGAGCCTGCCTCACCTTCATGTGGACTCTCATGGGGATTTCATAGGTCTCAACATCACTTTTTTCTGAACACAAACCACGAAGTATCTAGGGTGAGAGCACCTTCTCATCCTCTGGGTGTGTGGAACACCTTGTGTGCTTTCTGGGAGGTGGCTGTCCCCAGTAAGAGCCCTTGCAGCCGGGCAGACCGGCGCTGCTGCCGAGCAGGCCCCGTCCCAGCAGCAGTTCAGCTCCACGGCCCTATTGACTTCTCGTTGAGACGTATGTGCTATAAATCCTCTACAGTGAACCACAAAGTCACGTCTTCAGCCAAACCTTCGAAGAAATGAATAATGTGAGCCCGGTGATTAGCTCTAGGATTAACGAGATGCGCCACCTACATTCACAAGATATAACCAGAAAAAATACCCGGTAACATTTTAAACATCACACCTCCTTTCCTGACAATATCGGCATGTCAGAGTTGGGATAAAACTGTTTTGAATAAAAAATAACGTATGTCTAAAATATTAAAAGAAAAAAGCTTAGTGCCTGCACACACAAAAGCAATGATCTAAGGGAAATCACCAGTTGCTGTTCTGTGAGGTATAAAAATAAACCCTTGCCTCCTTTACTTTTACATCCTCTGACAAGTGACTATATTAGCATTAAGTGAAAAAGCAGATGAAAAGTAACGTCTTTTATTTAGCTCCTACCTGAAACATATTTAAGTTTTCTGCAGCAAGTGAGATTGTGCACAGGGGTTTGAAATCATGTAATAAGACACTGTGCGACATTATCTGTCCACCCAGCAGTCACTCCAGTAAGTAACATTGCCACTAAATCTTGGAAGCGAAGTTAACACAAATAACTTCACACTTCCCCCCTCTTTTTTTTTTTTTTTCCCCAGCCTTGTCAGTGCGTCTATCTATATAAGATTTTGTACTCGTTCTCCAAAGAAACTTGTTAGGATACCTGTCCATCAGCTAGTCCAACGTACTTGTCTCATTTTTAATATGCCAAAAATGTAAAGCCATGTATTGTTTCTAAATGAAGCACATGTGTGCTGTAGAGTAGAAACAGAAATGTGCTGATACAGGAAACTCTACTTGTTTGTTAGCAGTGATATTGGAAAAAATCCATCTCTCCTAGCAGGACAATCTCATCATATTAAAAGTTATGGATTTCTTGCTTAAGCATTCTGCACTAGCTGCAGAGCTGTATAAACTTGCTTCTGCTTATCAAGCGAGCCAACAATACACAAAAAGAAAATTTAACATCTTTTAACATTTCTGCCTTCATATGGGAATTCTCCTGAAATGAGTTCTTCAATTATCCTGATGGATCTGTTTAGTGAGTTGGTACTGTTTCCTGGCTTATAAAAGCCAGTGCATTACTATGCAATACTGTGTATGTGGTGTTGAAATGAGATCAACATCGTTGCTTTACTACATTTTAAGCAGAAGTTAGCACATGTTATAAAAATCATAAAGACTTCGGAGTTAGATATTCTGGTAAAGTATTCTAAAACCTACACTGTTTTTTGTTGGCAAATAATTAGAGGTGCATGAAAAAATGAACTGCCAGTGGCTTCTTTCTTAAATAACTAATGAGTATTAATCAATATCAAGCAATGATTAACAGAGACTACATTTTATTTTCCTTTACCTTGGATAACAAAGGAAATGTGGTTTATAAAAGATGATAAACATACTGAAGTAAAATTATTAATTTAAAAAAAAAGTTGCAACATTATTCCTACATGTAGGAGATAATATATAGCCCTATATATGAAATTTAGTTCAGACAAAATTCGTTTGCTGCATCTGAGATTAACTGCATATGACATCTGAGAATGTTTCAGAGCATCATTTATTGGATTGACCGTGTTGTACAAGTATGCAAAATATTTACATCTTCAGCTCTCAAAATTATTAAGCTGCTAAGATTTGTCTGTGAAAGGAAGTTTTAACAAACCAGTTTGTAGGTGTTCCCTCTGAACCCAATATCCTCAGCTCTGCGTGTGTGTGTGTCTCTGTGTGTGCATTTGCATGTGTGCGTGCATGCACAGATTTTTTTAGTCCTTACACTGTAAAAAACTTTGGAATTGTTTGACCCTGTAAACACAAAATTCATGTATCTCACCCTGGGACAAATGCATTCTTTTTAAAAGCAGCATATGGGCAGCCTTGGACTGATGTTAGTTTATTGTCACTGCTTGATAATGTTTAATGGAAAAGATACAAGAGTGCCAAAGAATTTTAATTATTTTTGTGATAAAGTTATATGTTCGGCCTTGAAAAAGTGGAGATAATGCTGGGATTCATTATTATTCCCAGTGTGTTTAAACAGACGACACAGAATGCAAACAAAAGCAGATGAAATTTGAAAAGTATTATCAATATTGCAGATAGCAGATGCCCTTTCCAATCAGAACAAGCATATCTTCTATAGCAACTTTATGGTTGAGTAGTTTATTCATTTCTATTAGAAGGTTGTACGTTTCTAAAATATGTAGATGGTATCTAGAAAACCAACCAACCAACCAGTAGGGTCATTTTGCTTGTTTTCCTAAATTTATTATTTCACTTTTGCAGGCTTGATCTGAGGTGCATTAACATGGGAGTGAAATCTTATTGTGTCAAATCCTATCTTGTATATGACCTTTCATGTGTTTTGCTGTGGTTCTGAGAGGGAAATGCTAAGAGGTGTCTGTTCTGCAGAGGTTTGTCAGGGTTGTATTTGTGCTGCTGTAATTAAAACTGGGTCCATCTTCCTGCAAAATTTTTCTTCTTCTTGGCCTTATGGCTCGAAAGAAAAATTTTGCTGTGGATGCAGCACCTAATTCAAACTTACATTCTTTTAAGAGTGCCTGAGCCATAGACCCTGCAACTGCGAGGTCACCAGCACCGCGTGCCGGAGCTGGAACCCAGCGGGGACCCACGGGCGCTGCCATGGTGGGTCTGACTGTAGGACTGGGACCCCAGCAGCACCCCTGGGTGCCCGCTTGGGCACCCACCTGGCCACATGGGGGTTTTAAAAAGCATTTCCACACGTGCAATAACATAATCAAGCCAGTTATTTCTGTGAGACGTTTGAGGCTTTCATTCTGTATTTTTCATTTTGAAAGAAACCAGCAAACATTTGAGATTATTTTACATTAATTCACTGAACCTTAAGGCCATGGTTCTGCAGTAGGTTAGGACACTGTGGGCTTTGATGGTGAAAACCATGTGCTGATACATTTCCACTGCAGAGAAATGGTGAAAATGCAGATCTTCAGAAAATAAATTCCACACGGTTTCTTGCTACCTGCTTATATGCCAATTATCCTTTCAGGTTTGCATCTGAAATTCGTATCTGCCTAGTAACTCCATGCCCTCTGCAATGCCAGTAGCCCACTTAGTCATATCTAAAGCTGCATGTAAGTAGTTTTCTACATGCAAACACACAAACTGAGAACACCAACAAAGGTTAAAAAAAAATACTGATTCTCCTCCATAAAGGATCTGGAGGATGTTGCTTTGAGTCCTTGATTTCAGGCATCAATGGAAGAACAATGAATCCTTTTAAAAAAATAAAAACATTCAGCGGTTGGGTAGTCATAAAAGCTAAAAAAAAAAAAAAATCGCTGGAAAAGCCTGCTGTGTCATTTAATTGGAGCTAAATTCAGCCTCTGTGGAAGTTCTCCTGAGATGAAGGTCCAAAATGGCAGGAGACACCTCTGCCCTGGAGGCTGTGAGGAAAGGAGCTGCCTTGTGAGGATGCACCACCCGAGCCTGGCTCTGTCAGCCTGACACCCCTGGTCCGAGGATCCCGGAGGGATGTGTGTGCTGGGGACAGGGAGGGGGGCTAAGAGGTAGAAGAGGAGGAGGAGGAGGAGAGGACTATGTTTCCCATGATGCTCTTCAACCACCCCAGACTTCAAATTGGGCAGGTGTTGGGTGTTACACCTAGCTCTGGTGGGGTGGCAGCAGCTCCATTGCTCCAGTGTGTTTGCAGGTATTGTCAAGCTGTGCCAAAACCTGTTTGGGGGGGGGTGAGTTCAGGAAATGTAACTGTGAGAAGACAGCAAGCGTATGACGGGCCCTGAGGGGCTCTGAAGTTGGAGACCTTGGAGAGAAGACGAGGCTCAGGACATCCCATCTTTCAACTGCATTAGGAGCGTGTGCCTGCACCTTCACCATGGTACGTTTTCTTAACGCTGATGCATCAGTCCCAGGTCAAGCTGGACCCTCCCTTGGGCCGGTTCTGAATTTTTTCTGAATGTGGTAAAGTGCGTGTGCAATCTGAACATAATATGCAGCACCCAGATGGGTGGCTCATCCCCGGCTTTGTGCCCCAAGCCTGGCGGCACGAGGCTGCCGGCGGCTCCCCGGGGTGGGAAGGCAGAGCTGTGCCAGCGTGCCCCATCGCCCCTCTGCACGCTTCTCTTTCCTGCTTGTTCCTATCCCTTACTCTTACTGTCTTCTGTTATAGCCCCTAATGCACGTCTAATACGATTTTATAGAGCAGCATTATCCGACGCATGCAAACAGCGTCCTCCCCCTCCCCGGTGGCATGGTGTCGCTGCTCTTGCTGCATTTATGGCTGAGCGGTGGCGTCCCAGGGCGTTGGTTACTCAGCAGACTTCCCTAATGAATGCACTCCATAAATATAAAAGCCTTTCTAGAAAAAGTGAAGTGTTTGGATGTTATAAAAAGCAACGGTGCTGAGTCATGCTCTTCCCAGCCTGCGGGAAACGGGCAGTGATTATTTCATGCCATTTTGTGTTGGGCTGCGATAACTTCAGGGAAAATGTGGCCACCAAAACTGACAACTCATGCTGATCTGCTGCTCCGTGCTCGTGGTGCCATCTGTTAGCACATGTCACTATAGGTATGGAGATGTATTGTATAGCAGACTTAAGTCTATATTTCAAAATTGCTGGGAAGCAAGAGGCACACAAAGGAACTGTAATAAGTACAAAGTGTAATTAAATTTTGCTCTAAGAACTGCCATAGTCAGTTAAATCAGACCAGTTTAGATGTCATTATTTAGCCAATAGAGTAAATCTTATTTATAGAAGTCCAGGTCTGGCTCCACTTGTTTTCTGATAAGCAGTGGTAAGCTATTGACTTTAATGTGCAATGCTTATAATAGAAAGATGCATAAACAAACATGGACAAAACGAGGGCAGAAAAGCACTGCTAAATTACCTCTGCAATTGTCGGTGCCCTCAGCTCAGGCAAGGGCCTAGGCTCAGGTATCAATTCCTGTTTTCATTTTCCTCTTTTAATTGATCTCGTGGAGCAACCATCATCCAAATAGTAAGGGAAAGGGATGGGCCCTTTAGGAACTGCTGATGCTGCAGCCCTGTGAGGAGTCAGGTATCAGATGTGGAGAAGTAAGGGGTGAATTGTACCCACCCGGGGAACAAAGGAGAGGATTTTTTTTTTCCAAATTTAGGAAGACAGGTTTTAAAAATGAAGGAACTGCTGGAGAAAACTTAGGAGGTGGTGTATGATAGAGCAATGTAGGTGGAAGTGGTATCCCCAGCAGATTTCCTGGGGAGGAGTCTGAAAAACAACTGAGGGATACTGGAAAATCAGCAGCTGCAAGTGATAATGCACCAGAGCTCAGGTGTTTTGCATTGAGTTTACAGAAGGGTCTCTGCAGTGCCCAAGTTCACCGTGGGAGAGACAGAAAGGGTCCTGTTATTTTCAAGCCCTGTTCAGAGCAGCGAACGCTAGAAAACTTCAGCGAAATGGCTGGCACGTGATTTTCTTGCTTTGCTTTCCCACACTCCGAGGGCTCAGAAGGTTCGGGATGACTGTCTGGATTTTTGTGGTCTCTTAATTAAGCTAAAAGCTGACCTCTGAATGTTTTGGAGCTTGCCAAACACAAATTAAAATGAGCGAAGCAAGGAAGGGTTAAAGAGCCCGTGGAAGCTGGCTCCCCAGTTGTGTTTAGTTAAGGCAGAGGGTTTCAGAGCTGAGTGCTGGCAGCTACAACGTGCTCCCAGGTAACTCTGCTTGGGAGCAGGGTTGGGGTAGGGGTGAGGTTCCTCCCAGAAAGAGGGAGGCAGCTGCAGTAACTGCCACTGCCCTGGAGGTTGTCCTCTTCGTGCGCTGGAGTAGATCAGGGTCACTCCATCCAACAATCTTTTTGTGTAAAAATTTGACAGAAGGAATTTCAAACCATGCATACTCTTTTGATGAAGGGGAGACTGAAAACACAGGAAAAACTTTGGAGAAAGAAATGTCAGGGAGCCACAGAAGCGTTTTCTGCTTGTGACAGTAGTTGGCCATGTGCAACAAAGGCTGGTCTCCACTGGAGAGCTTCATGCTCTGAGCAAGAGATGGCCAAAGCTGGAGGGATCTTTGACCTCTTGAATGGCAGCCTGATGTTCAGGATATTTATACGTGAAATCTGTGTGACAGGATGGGCAAATTCTTTTCTGTGTTACCCCGAGGTAAACCTGCCATAATGGCTTGACATCCCAAGGTGCTGCTTGCCACCACTCACATTGCCTTGAATGGGAAGGCTGAGAATGGAATGCTTGGGGATGTCAGGCTGTGAATCCCCAGATCACCAGTAAACTCCTGGCTGGCATGGGCAGTTTAACTCAGAGCAGAGGTGGATCTGTTGGTACTTGAGTATGGCTGCTCTGGATTTACAGCAGTGCAAATGAGATCATAATCCGGTGCTCGCCACGAGGTGCTGCAAGGGTGACTCTTTTCTCCAAGCCGCCTGTCCCATGTGGAGATAAACGTGTGTAATGCCGAGATATGGCCTGCAAATTGCACGTGGGGTGGTGAAAACGCTGCCACTGTTTACGTGGAGAAAAACAGAACCAAAAGGCCACAGAATGAAATATAATTTGTTAAAACCAGGGAATAACATTGATTAAAATGAAAGCCAGCATTCCAGCATTTTACTGTAGAGAAGTATGTCCCCAGGTTCCTTGCACTTGCCCTGTGATTATACAATAGATTTTAAGTCTGTGATATCTACAAATCTACATCAGAATATATTCTATAGCTGTAGGAAACAGCTCTGAATTGTTAACCTTCTCTCCAGGTACTGGAGGTAACACACTGTGAGATTAGATGTATATTTTCTTCAAGATATACCACCCATCGAGGAGTCCATATTTACATCTTTTGTTGATATTTTTTATAGATTAAAAGAGTCTCTTTTCTGGTGATAATTCTGCTAAGTACTGTAATTTGCTGCCACTAATATTTGTCTGAGTCCTAGTTTGCAAAATATATTTGAAACCACTTTATAAAGTCTCATAATTGCTTCTTTGTAGAGCTGGTATAATGAGTAGTTTCTTTATCCAGCCTTTATCCTGTTAACCTTAGAGGTGAGCGACTGCTTGCTGGAGTAGTTGGGGAATGTCTTAGCACTGTTGAGCCATTTAATTTCACTACTAATTTCATAGTGGTGACACAGAATTGGCTACGAGCAAGCTTGCAGTTATTTCAAGGGTTTTCAGTTAGCTTTGAATCAGGACCTGATTCACCAAAATGAAATTAAAATAAATGCACATGTGGATGATTTTTTTAATGCATAAATTGATCTGCATTTATGTGCCCAATCCGCATTAAAACATTGACTTGCTGTAGAGGGATGGGAGCTCGGCATATCGAGCAGGGCTAGCATCACAAATGAGAACTTGCGCTGCTGCGCTGGTGGTTTGTCCTCCGCTTCCTTTACTGGTGCTTTTGTCCCAGCCGCAAGGCAACCTCTTGGTTATCCAGAGCTTACTCTTCCCTTCCTGGAAAAATACAAATTCACATTTTCAGTTTCTTTTTGCCATTTTTACAAAGTTAGCAATCAGCATGCTGTGCCGTTTAGCATGTAGGATGGCTTCCAGGGTTGCTCTTTCTGCGAAGGAGAAATTGCCGTTACTCTAGTGTTTGCTTTCATTGAGCAGAGCTGGCTTCTGCAAAACTTGTCTTTTCTCCCAAATTGCATGGGAAGTTACATTGCTTCTCAAACCAGGAATCAATTTGCCCCAGAGCTGGCCACATTTAAGAGGTGAGGTACAGAGCTGAATACAGCTAAAGCACGCATGTGTGGGGCTTTTTGCTATTTCCATCCTGTTGCTTTTGCTGTTACTGTAACAGTTGGGTGATTTGAAAGAAGCGTGATTTGAGGGTCACTAATAAACACAAGAAAGCTTTCAGTTTGGCGTATGAGAAAGTATTTATGGCATGCACTTCTGAAACGCTACCACTGTGTAATCTTCCTATGATTATAAATTTATAATGAGCATAGGGATGAAGTTTGATGAAACACGGGGGGTTACAGGTGGGATCCCAACAGTTAACCAAGTCACTGATTAAATGCACTCTGCCCATGCATCATCCCTGTGGGAAGAGGGCCACAGCAAAGACCTGCCTGCACTCTAGCACGGGCAGCGGCTGGCACTTGACAGTGGTCACCGCTGACGAGGGACACATGGGGGGATGGAGCAGCAAAAGCCCACTGTTTCCCAGTGCACCAGCACTACGGCCCCCTTCAGCCACTGCTGAGCCGCCCCCCAGGGCTGCCTTGGCCTCTCTCATGCTTCATCCCACCACTTGCCCTCTCTGAGCTGCAAATTCTCGGTAGCTGAGTATGGGTGTAATGCATTTACCTGGGCAACCGCCAGAGTAAATGGGCTTTTATTAGGGAGCTGTGGCTGTGTGGCGGGGAGAGGGCACAAAAAATGCTGTGTTATTCTTATGTGACTGGTTTAATCACTGTGCATCTTGCATAGGCATCTAACTGTGGCAGCGTTGACCTACAAGTTACGATTTAGCAGCGTGCTGATGCCGGCTCCTTCCTGGTAGAGGCCTGTGCACTTAATACTTCGGGCATTTTGTCGTCTAGAGGTCATCGCTGCTAAATATTAAGGGTGAATTTTGCACTGAAATACAGAGTTCTGATTGTGTACTTGATTTTGATCTTTCAATGCTTCTGTCGTTAGTGACATTGTCATTTAATGTGGACATTCATTTAGACATATGTCTGGACCTGCACAGAAAGCATTTTCGATGGCTGCACTCTCAATTCAGGTCTGCTCCCTCTCGTAGACTCTAAGCAAAAGTTGATAGCATTTGAAATTTAATCAGGTTGGTATTGTGCAATTTATCTCTTATAAAAGTTTCAGTAGCTTTTTTGCACACTTTACTGTTTAAAAGGAATTCTCAAAAGCCTGGAGTTGGAAGAATGTATCTGTCCATACATCATTGCAGTCTGCACTTTTAGTTCTTTTAATCTGGGTTTAATATCTTTCATGAAACATATCCTTAAACATGGAACTTGTTACACCAGAGTTCTATAAAATTCATAACCAGAAGCCTTGTGTTTGGAGTGTTTTCTGTTAACTGTAAGAAGTAGGAATAGACTAAAGATGGCTTACATGGGAAGATTTTATAGTACTAGGAAAGGTTTTTCTTATGAGAGAATTCTGAGCTTTGCTGGTTCTTGTGTGTGTTTCCTTGCTCGGGGGGGGGGGGGGGGGGGGGGGGGGGGGGGGGGGGGGGGGGGGGGGGGGGGGGGG
>JAVJGJ010000033.1:9713182-9750682 GCA_035590215.1 Microhierax caerulescens
TCCTGGGGCCCCCCCCCCCCCCCCCCCCTTACTAGGACAAAATTTATGCCAGTATACAGGATAGATTCCTAAACTTTAATCCAGCATTTTGTCCACATCCAAAACTTTACTAAATGTCATCCTAATCAGTAGGACCTCCACGATGGAGTTTCTCTGCGTGCTGCAGTGACACTATTGCCCTGTCAGGCCCCAAACACAAGCAGTACAAAGCGTTCGGTAAGGCCCCTTCCCCACCTTTTTCAGACATTTATTTTAAACATCTGGCCTTGAAAATCAGAACCTGCACACATTCTCTTTATTGCCCTGTCCAGAAATTCCCCTCCCGTCTGACCAGTCTGTTTTCCAAAGTACTCTTGGTCCTTCCAAAAAGACGGTTTTATTCTTCTAAGTTTCAGATTTAAAATCTGGATGAGTGAGAGATCTTGGATGAGAGATGCATTAGCAGAACTGATTTCTCTTGTTACCAGTTCAAAAGGCTTCAGTATGCAGCACAAATGATTCATAAGTATCCATTGTTCAGAGTTCAGGATAAAGAGTTCAGAATCAAAGCTCTGCTTTAATGTGCGCTCATGCATTTCTTTTTTCAGTAAGAGCATTCTCTTCATATATATAGCAAATGAAATTCAAACTTGTTTAAGCTGCAGTTCTGGTAAATTGCTCTGCCTCTGAAGTTAGCTTAGAATATCATGAGAGTTATAGAAACCGTTACAGATTTTGCTAGTATTGCAAAAACTTAGTGCTTAGTTATAATCAGGCAAGAGATGTTTAATAAATAGAACAGCAAAACAAGCGATCGCTTCGTGTTTTCCCTGGGTTTGGACCTCGTGTCAGCCCTGCTGGCAGATCCTGAGAGCAGAGCAACCCAGGATTCTGGCTGTTGGTGTTTTTCTTACTGGCCTTTCCCAAGGGGAGAGACGGCAGAGGTTTCTGATTTACGGGCAGATTTTTGCATGGGAATGCAGGGTGGCAGCCAGTGGGCAGTGACTAAGAGGTATTCCAACGTCTAGACATCTGTCCCAATGTTTGTCATCGAGCAAACTGTACCCAATATTGCTTCTTTCAGAGCCTTCTTTATCTTTCATTCTACTGTTTCATGAGGGACAGTCGCTGCTGCAGTACTGTGTTTTCTCCTGGCATCCTGTATCATGGCTAAGCATACTGAATGGGCTCTCTAAAACCTTTCTTATCAATGGAGTACAACCAGCCCAATGCAATCATCCTTTCAATTATCTTCTTCATCTCAAGTGTCACCAGATAAGTGCTGGCATAGTATTCTTTGAACATTTCTGATATTGTTCCTTGCTTTTTTGGCTAGAAATGTATGAATATGGGATAAAGATTAAGATATCTCACGTTTTACCCTTATTATTCACAGACAAAACTATGCTTGATCTCCTAAACAGGTTCTTTTTTTTTCCCCATCTCGTTGGTTTCTGTTCTCATTGGGGTCTGGGTGATGATAAAAATATTGGGCTAACTCCTGTGTTGTGATGGGATCACGCCCTGTAGGATCAGGGGAAAAGCCAGAGAGCCTGGTTTGGTGTTGGGCAGCCTCTGAAACTGGCACGACGTGGAGGTGACCTGGCAGTGGGTTGCAGGACAGGACCCCCCAGATGAGACTTTGTAGATGACCAGTCTGGAGTAGGTGGCTTTGCTTCTGCTTGCTCCATCCTAAAGAGGCTTTCGGAGAGTTTAGTGCCATCGGGGGAGGTTTTAATCTGTTTGCCTTGATTTACTTTCCCTTGGTGAACACAGTTTGACTCCATTAAGCCACAGGCCTTTGTGGATTCTTTAAGTTCAGGAGACGCTTGTGAACAGGCTGAGGAGACAGGGTTCCCTCTGTGCTCTGGAGGTGATTAATTTTCTACCTCCTGTTCATTTTGAGGTCTGTAAGGTGTGTCTTTGTGTACGCCTTTGTGCTTTGTGCTATGCAGGTGGCGTTTCCCTCTGAGCAGGTGTTGGTACCTCTGCCTGGGCACACCAGTGCGTTTGGTTCTGGCGCCACTCGAGAGGGGAGCCCTCCTTGTCACAGTGGAGAAGGGCAGCAGGGAACTGCGGACCCTCAGGGGCCAAACTGTTGTTATTTGGCAGCGCGGTGCTTCCAGGCCTGCAGGGATGCTCGTGGGCCACACGAACATGGCATTGACCTCTGGCTTGGAGATGGAAGGAGCAGAAAGAGAAAGTAGCTGCTGGTGGGTCCCAGCTGCAGGATCAATACAAAGCTCATGGTTTCTAGAAAGCTTGATGGGATGGGATGGGATGGGATGTTACAGGGATAAGAAGCCAGCCTAGGATCTGTGGGCCTGTGAACAAGGCATCTATCTGGGAACTGGAAGATCTGGGGTTTTAGCACTTCTCCTGCATGGCCTTGAGTCAGGGCATTTACCTCCCTGAGATTAAGCAGCTGTATGAAGTTTACAGGTCTTTGTGACAAGAGCAGTTTACGTTACTAAAGCCCAGCATTCGCAACCGTGAGTCAGGCTCCCCAGAAGCATGATGTTGGCTTATGAAAAGGGGTTTTAAAGTGATTTTTGTCTTTTGTTTATTGCCTTTTGGTTTGGAGGCCATTAGATTAATTTGGCAATATTCTTGAGGTTGTCTCTACAATTAGGAGAGCTCAAAACACTTTTAAATTTAAGGAATTAATTGTGATGTAATTATGGAGAGCTTTAGGAAAAACACCAAATATAGCAATATGTGTGAATCCTGAGGATTGGCAAGTAGGAGATTAGTGTGGGAACAAAAGAGGAATGTAGGCTTCGGTTCAAAGAGTTATTTTAAAAGAAAAATGTTGAAAATAAAGTGTGATGAAAAACAATGATTCTAATGAAGGACAAACCCCATCCATTGTACTCCAGTTGTGCTTTCTTTTTAGCCATTATAAAGTAGTGGAGGCACAGCACTGGTGACAGCAAACCAGACAAGTAACAGAACAGATACAGCTTCAATCTCTTCATTAAAAAAAATGTTTCATGGTTGCACACAGCCACACAAAATGTATTTTCACGCTTACACATTTTAAGCGTTTTTGAAAGTCACACGATTGTTTTGGTGATTTAAGTTCTAAATTGATGAAAATACAATGGGAAAGAGGGAAGTGCAACCTGGGAGGCGAGGAGCCAGGCTTTTCAAGGAAATATTGAAACATTGCATTGAGTGCTGTGAAAATTCATTTAAATTCTACCTTGTTTCTTCATTAAGCATTTTAAAGCAGTGTTTTCTTGGGTTAGTTCCTGTAGGACACTCAGTCTGACTTCAGGGGCAGTATTTTTAAGGGCATGGGTCAATTTGCACTAATTTGTACTGCTTTACTGTAAGTGCAGTTGCTCCAGATTGATGCCAGTGGAAAAGAGGAGAATTTAGACTACTGAGTTACATCAGGCTTGTATAAATGTAGTGGCTTTACACATCATTTAGTAAGAACTGCAACAGGTGGGCGTTTGTTATTTTGCAAATAAGTAAACTGAAATACTGAGCTCTGGGTCATGATTTATGACTCATGAGCACTTGCTTTATAAGAAGGATTTTGAATGAGCTCAGTTTCCATTTGGGCATCTAAGGAGAATAATAAACTCTGACACTCGGAAATGACTTGCTGGTGACTACACCAAGTCCTGAGCAGGAATCAAAAAAAAACCCACAAAACCTCTTCCTGAGACAGAGACTTGTTGACTTTGGTTTCAAAATATGTTTTATTTTCATGAAAGAATAGAGTGAAGGGGAGAAATATTAGATGAAACTTAAACATCTGGCAAAAGAGTAACAGAGTTTTGCAGCAAATATTGTCAAGCCAGCAAACATCGCTTTAAAGAGTTGCTCTTCACTTCATGCCTTTTACATGTGGTTTTTTTTCACATAGGCCTTGGCATCTAAAAAAAAAACACTTCAAACTGAAGTGGGGGCTGACTATTGGCATTTTGATCTTATCAGCTGCTTCTGGTTTAACATAGGTATGACACCAATAGAAGTGAAGAGAAAAGATCATAATAAAGGTAGATCTCCATTCATCACCATTTCCCAAAAGTCATTTACATTTTAAAAAAGCAGAGTAGGCAAAGTAAGGTGAGATATACCTTCTCCCTACTGGCTGCCATGGCATGTCCATGTCCCCGTTACTGTGTCGACTGCATTCAGGCAGTTCCTAATCTGGAATGCTAAATCTTAGGCATTTACCTGCATGGCACTGAGCAATTACTTTCTCATAGTGGTGGAACTGGAGATCAAAAATACTACGTAACATAACTAATGCCTGTGGGAATTCAGGGAATTCCTGAATACTCTGTCTTGCAGCCCCTGTAACAATCTTCCTCACCACCTCGCTGCCATAAAACCGTGTGAGTACTGAATGCACAGCTGAACATTCATATATTTCCTTGCTTGGCAAAACCAATAAATCCCTGGGCAGCTAATGACAGCATATTGGTAACCAGAATTAAAATCTGACACCACAGTCATGTAGGAACATGATCACTTAAAGAAACACAGGCACTGCTGCCGAAGATACCTCTAAAGCCAGGAACTTGGATTCTGGTCTCTACTGTGCCATAGCTTTTGGTTTGTTTTTTATTTATTTATTTATTTTTTATTTTTTTTACATTAGTTTTTAGGGAAAACCAAAACCTGCATGTTGTTCTGCAGTTTTGGTAACCACTTAGTTAAATAGCTGTCCCATCCACATATTTATATGAAGATTTAGGTATTAATGCCCACAGAGTGTTTGGGATCATCCTGCTCAGGAAAAGTCCTTGCGCAAACTTCTCAAAGGTGTGGTTAGGACCTTGCAGAAGCACTCTCAGAAGAACTGGTCTCTTGCACAGTGACAGAACAGGCTGGGAAATGGAGGGATTTATCCAGTGTGTGGTGGTGGGTCTGTTGTTCGTGGTTGGATCCTGCAGTTAACGTGCATTCTGTGTGGGACATGATTCGACCTGCTGCCTTGCTCCTCTGTGTCTTCCCTGCTCCGGAGCCCCTGGCAGCCTCACTGCGGGCTTCTGTCCCCGCTAGCCCAGCGGCGCTAGCTCATCCATCCAAGCCATCCGGTGGATGCTCATCCATCCAAGCCAGGGTGTGCTCTCCCATCGCTTGTCCCTCTGTGGCACAGGTAGCACTACCAGAACAGGCTGATAGGCTTAAAATCACTGAGCCAGTGACCAGCATCTGAGAAGGTGCTTAACAAAGGTGCGTTTCCTTTGATCGTCTTGTGTTCTTTAATAAATTTTATTAGTTAATGAAACTGACTCCTTTGTACGGTACATTGGAAGAATTGCTATTCTGCCTCACTGTATAATCATTATTGCCATTAATGAGCGTGTTATTCTGTCACCAATATTAATCTAACAAAGGAAACAAATACCTGGCCCTGCTGCGATGCAGGAGTCAGGAGGTTAAACACTCGCTTCTGTGAATTGTGACAAACAATCCAGCCCGAGCAGCAGGAGCATGGATGGGGGGCTGCTTCTATACACGCTCCACGTGTGTAGATGTAAAATACACAAGCAGCTCTTCTCGCTGGTTGTGTGATGCTGCTTTTGTGAATGGTCTCTCTTCCCTGCCTTTTGGAATCGGCACCTCCCTGAGGATAAAGCGCAGAGCAAATCAGTTAGGCACAGCAGAAGATGGGGCATTTTTATACTTTGGCTTTTCATTTGGATTTGATTCCTTTGAAAAGCTGCTTAAATGGTGTTACAACTGCTTTGATACGGACTCTTAATTATGAAAAGGTAGCACCAGCAAATAGCGTTAGGTGAAAAGAGCGCAGAGGGGACAGGCAACGGGAACCTTGACTATCAATACGTCAAAAGGATGAGTCTAGAAAGAAACATTTAGTGTTACAAATTTCTTGCGAAACCCATGGCAAAGCTATTTTAGCAGCTTTCAAGAAAGGGATGTATGTCAGTCTTGCTGTAGTTCCTTGAGGGAATAGATCTTGCACACAGAGGGGAGGAGAGACTGAAGTGAGGCATCTGTCATTTTCTTCGTGTTTATGATCCCTTAAAATAAAGATGAAAATTAAAGGAAAGTGTTTCCCTCATATCAAGAGTTCTTATGGTCTTCTTTAACTGGCCTCGTGCAGAAGGTTTTGGCTGGTTTAGCTGGTTGTCATTTTTGTGGTGTGCAGCTCTTGTTGGCTCCCCTTGTGCCAACACACACAAGCTATACCTTTACTGTGGGTGGCATGAAGCAAACAGCTGTGTGTGTTGCACCGAATTTAATGCGCATCGTGGTAACAGAAGAATCAATCTGAGAAGAGACTTCTTTTGCAACGCTGTTAGCTTTGGATTTATATACTTTATTAGCTATCGGAGCATTTTCATTCTTGCGGCTATTGGTTAGACCCCCTATAACTCCAGTAAAACCAAGAGACACCGAGTTGCAACAATTGCAATATGCAGTATGCACACACAACCTGGATCAACCTAATTTCAGCATAGCAAACACAAAACAAAAGCTGTATATGACTTCTTAGCCTTTGTGCACATCTGCATTATTATAAATGCTAATATAATTCTGCAATGATAAATAATTAAACAATTATGGTCATGAATCAATAAGTTTAGCACATTTTTTCATCAGCAAATTGTACTGTATAAACAAGAAATATAAATTACCAAGTCTAATTTTCACTGAAAATTGTAAGCATTTTATATCTAATAATTAAAAAAGTATTAGAATTCAATGCAAGATACTTAGAACTTTAAAATTTTCTAGTTTTAACCAAACACCATTAAATTGTCATGTTTTATGTTTCTGAATCTGATTAACATTTTGAGATCTGACTATTGCAATCATTCTTTTTGTTTTCCTCTTTTAGAACCCCCCTCGTTCAACCTCTGGTTTCTCTTAAACACAGTTTATCAGCTTGAATCCAGCTTCAGTTGACCTCATTATGTTGCCTTTAAGAAAATATAATGTTTAAAGAGAAACAAGTACCTTTCTTCTAAGGTTTTGAAAGATCTAGCTATTTTTATCATGTACGAAGCGTTTTGCTGCAGAAGGTGCAATATGGAGGCAGGGAGAAGGGAAAGCTTTTACAACTATGTTTGCATTAAATCAAAGGTTGTAGGGTTGCCTGTAATCTTTCCCACTCTCAGATCTTTGGCATTTCTAAAGAATCTATCACCCCAAATGCTGGCATCTAGCTACATAATTTGAAAATAATCTCGCCCTACTCTAGAATTAGGGGTAAAAAAGGGTGCATTTTCAGAGAAAAAGCAAAGTTTGATGTTTTTTAAAGGCGTGCAAGTTTTCTGTGCTGAAAATCTTGCATGAACTAAGGATTTGCCACAAAAGTAGTTACTGCAGAATAGGTCTTCCTGGCTGCCTGCCAGCAGCTTCCTCATCGGTCATGCTTTAACCCAGGGAAATGCTTGATCTGCTTCTACTTTGTCTCTGTTTGGTCTTAGCTGAGGCGTGTTAGAACTGGAAATTTGGAAAACCAGCCATTTCAGAGTGGAATTTGGCATTGTGGCACCAGATCCAAAGGGGACACTTTGGCACCAGATGCCCATCTCTGTGGTGGCAGGGGCTTCCAGGACCCTCTGCCCATCACACATGGCTTTGGACAGCCTGATCGTTCCCTGACCTGCAGGGTGAGCACCAAGCCAGCGAGGGCTCAGCCTCCTGCTCTCAACCTAAGGCAGAGCTGGTGGGACCGGTTCGTTGGGGATGTTGGAGTTATGCTGCACCACGGTGCTGGAAAAGCTTCTCTTCGTGAGGAAATTCAACAAGCCAATATACTGGTATTATCTGACTCCCACATGCTTGGTGGTGGGAATGAGTTATGGCAGCGATCCTTCACAGCAGCCCCATCTGCAGTTCTACAAATACTCTAAGTGAACCTGCACAATGACAAAATAGGTGACACTACCTTTTAGAAAATATGAGAAATCAGGAACGGAATTTGGTACGGTATGGGAGGCGCTGTGACCTGGGAAAGGCAGCTTCACCAGGCGTGGTGTCTCGGGGTCTGGTATCATCTTGCCTGGTTTCTTAATGGAAGTGCATAGTGTTAGAGGAGGGTCTCCATCCACTGAAGTGTTAAAGTTTATTTGCAGGCTTTTTTTTTTTTTTACAGACCAGAAGCCTCAGGAATCTCCAGAAATCTGGGAGATCAAGGATGCTTTCTCACAGTTTTAATGCTCGCTGGCAAGCAATTAGTTATTTGTGTTACAGAGAAGACTCACAAAGATAGTATGTTTAAAAATGTAAGCAAGTATTTTGCCTTCGGGGGAGAAAAGAAGAAGAAAATATTTTCTTCACCTTTTTGTCTTTATCTCCCTTTTTGTTTACCCTGTCTTCCTCCTTTTGATGACTAAGAGAAAGAAAACTACATATGGAGCCTGAAGATCTTTACTTTGAGTTTCTTCCTTGTGCTGAGCATCTGCTCCTCTTCCTCTAGCTTTCCCGATGCACTGTGTTTCCATTTGTGGGTGTAAGTGTCTTTGCCTCTGATGCCAATGTCACTCTTCTTGTGGCAACCAGATTTTGTTTTACTATATGGCTCTTGGCAACATGTTTCCTGCATTCTGCTCGCTCTGTTGTGGAGTTCACACTTTCAAAGTTTAGAGATATAGATTGCTCTGCTTTTGCATATATGGTTTTGTCAAAACAATTAACGTCAAATCTCAGAAGGAGTTCCTTTTCCTTGTGCAGTTGGTGGGTTTGTCTTCCACTCTGAAGCGAGTCTACATGGACCATCCTTGACCCCCGTGAATCCCATGCACTCACTGTTCTCAGAGTCCAATATAAAATACTGCAGAAAATTTTATATATGCATTATCTGGATTCTTTTAGGTGGCTGAAAAAGTGTATATTATTTTTCAAGTTACAGTACCTGTATTAAAAGTTACTGCTGTGATAGAAGTCCTGAAATTTAAGTGGTATAATCTGATAAATCCGTGGAACCTGTGGAGTAGTAAGGTGGTCATACATTTAGCATATTTCTTTATTTTTAAGATATCTACATTTAAAACTCACAGATTTTGCCTATGAAAATGGATTACAGGGTGCACGGACGGGTTTACAAATATTTCAGAGATGTTGCTTTCATGCTTCAAATCCTTGAAAAGCCAAATGCACTCACTTCTGAAACTAAATCTTGGTTTTCACTGTTAACAAAAAAAAAAAAAAGAAAAATGTTTAATAGCACATATGGCATAATTTCATGTGACATCTGTTTTGTAACAAACAATATTTAGCTCACTTATTTGCTGAATGATACAGTACATGCTGCAAACAAAAAGTCCAATGAACAGTTTTACATAGTTTGTAATATATCAATATTTATCACAAAAGAATGCAAAACTTAAACATTTAAGCATGTTATTGATTGTAATATGCAAAACATTGATTACTGCATGCTGCCAATGCAAAGGAAGTCTACTGAATGCCTTATGGGGTATGAAAATTAGGTAGATTTCTGAAAGAATAACTGATGTCCTCCCACTGGTGACATTTAGGCTTATGCCCCCTCAACCTAATTTGTGTCATCTTATAGGAGACAGCTGTCAATATATTTAGGATGGTTTAGCTCATAACAGAAGAAATGGTGAAAGCCTATTGGCTTAATTGCATGGAGTGATTGATTCTAATGGAAACAACATTTAGAAACTCAAAATGCACTTTCTGTTGGCAGATCTAATAGAATATCATAATGAATTGGAGCATCATGCATATACTGTACTTTCAGTGAGGACTGCAAAAGGACAGTCATGGGTTTTTACGTTGTTTTTTAATTTTGATTTTAATGTTAACGTTTAAATTATTTGTTTAAATAACAAAACCAAACCATCACAGAGATATAGCCGAAGTGAAACCAGAACATCAGAATGATGCTGAAACCGCACACTGGTACGGTAATTGTCAAAGGAAGATTGCGTCCAGGTAAATTGGCTGAAGGCACTGAAATAAATGTTAGCACTCAGCAGTGCTGTGAAATGGCAGGATGTTTCTGGGGCTGGGTCGGTGGTGTGATGAACTGTGGAAGGATGCTCCGAAAGCAATCACCGCTGGGGGTGACGCACATGGGTGCTGTGATCCCCAGTGGATGATTTCAGTGGAGCCTGTCCCAAGAACCCCAAAGACTTTGTGGAAGCACACGGGATATTGCAGATGACAGCTGCCGCTGGGCTGAAGGAAACCAAGCGGGAGCTGACACGTGCCTGGAGCTGGAGCAGAGCGAGGTCTCTGCCTTCCTGATGTTCCTCCTCACTGCCGTATGTGGGCAGATCATTTTGGTCAGCCTGCGTGACGCTGGTGGGTCTAGGGGCGCCTGGGCATACGGGCACGGGAGCTTGCCTGGCGGTCTCAGAGGAGGTGCACTGGCACCGCTGGCCACTCTGCTGCTGCAGAATGTGAATCTGCCCGGACAGGAGGGAGCACAGCCTGTGCCAACTGTCTTTTCTCTGGGGTAGCGGCAAGAGCTCCAGAGCAGTTGTTCTGTGTTAACTTTTTTGTCCTCTGGCAGTTTTGCACAATAACCTCTCGCCTTTACAGACTCAGTCAAACTCTAAGCGCATCTGTCTCTAGCCTGGGCGCTCACTCTCTTTCTCTCTCAGATTCCCGTCGTTTTCTTCTGCCCATTGTAATTTCTCAGAGGCATCTTACTCTTTCCTGAGTATCTGTATGGGAAGTCAGGATTATAAAATCTTCTTCTTAACGGAAGATGCTGTGCAGTTTGGTCAGAAGCTGCTGACATAACTTCTCTTTATTTTTTTTCTACTCCTTTAAGATCTAGAAATGTGTGGGTTTTAGGGGGATTAATATGTGGTTAAAGATTAAATGTTTTTTCCCCCCTTTCCCATAATTAGAAAGGTATGAAGAATCGGATGCAAGATTGAACAGTGTAAATCCTCCAAAATTAAAAACATTTCAGAACTGGAATAAATATTAATAAATTGGAGGGATAATGAAATGCCATAGATATGTAAGGGGAAAAGCAAGCAGGAAAGGAGGGAAGATTTTTATAGACCTTAATTACAGCAGGGTTGTTAGTAAATTTACTGAATTGTAAATGTAAAAGATTCGGATGGCCTGAGTAAAACCACATATTTAAGCCTTCTAAATGAACATTTCTGTTTTTTGTGTAATTTGTACCATCTGTGTCAAAATTCTGAGCCTAAGAAGAAAAAGCAGTGGAACAAATGTTGGTTCCATAAAACAGTCCTAGTTCATTGTTGAAATTGTCACACATTAACATTGCAGGCCATCTGGGTAGACAAAAGACTCTAACCAGATTGCTAAGATGATTTTATTGGTCTGGTATTAATCAGAATGTGGCATAATATTTAAGCAGAAAAAATGATGAGGTGAAGTGGAGTGCCTTTAACTACCCTAACTGTGTGGTAGTTGCACAATAATCTTATTACACCATAGAGAACTGTGTTTTTAAGCAAAGATCCTAATTCTGAAATGTAAATAACAAGCTATGTGATATTTCCAATTTATAGTTTAAAATAAAATATGAAACTTAAAGAAGTAATGACTGTTGGCATATTGCAATGTGGAGATTTAAAGGCCACAGCATGGTTATATTAAATTGCGGTATACCCACAATCATGTTGGAATTAACTTTAATTTCTTTTTGTAACATTGTAAATCAGATTACACTTCATCTCAAAGAATCCAGAACTCGTGATTTACAATTGATTTTCTACATTTTGAATCTCTACACAATGCAGCAGCTTGCCTTCTCTCCGGGATCTAGAGATGATGGTATGTATGTGCATGTATGTGTGTGTGATGTTTGTTCTCGAAAATCATCTGCTTTCTTGCCTTTCACAGGCAACTGGAAAAGTCTCTCTTTTTAATATTCTCCATGATCTTTCTTCTTTCTAGTTTTTTCCCCTTATGATTCTTAAAAAGCCAGTGAACGGTTTCGTGCATGTCTCCCTGCTTTGCCAGCACCTTGAAAACCCCACCTTGCCCCCCCGTGCTGAACCTTGCCCCAGCAAGACCCCCCAGCATAGAGATGCCTCCAAGCACCGTGGAAAACCTTGGGATGGGGTGTCCTGGGAATATCTTACACTTTCTCCAATGCATTTGCTGTGAAACTTACCCTGCTGGAGCAAGGCAGATGGAGGAGAGCCCTGCGGAGCTGCGGGCAGCGCTGCTCCCTCCGGAGCTGCCTCGAGGCAGATGGACCCTGCGTCCTGCAGAGAGGACTGAGGGTCTGGCGGGGTGGGAAATGGGGAATCCATCATCAGGCTCGAGTGTGATGTGCCCTGTCTCTAGCTGAGGATGGCGAGGGAGGCTCCGCGGTGGCGGTGGTCCCCACCTGCAGCAGAGATGTGGCTGTGCTGGTCCCACCACGTTCCCCGGAGTGGGGAGCCTGGCTGCACCTCCTGCTGCACCTCCTGCCACCCCCAGCGCTTGCACGGCGGGCACTGCTGGGATGACAGGCTTGACTGCCAGTTGGGTTTTGCACAGAGGCCTGAGATTTTCCTATTTGTAAAATATTTCTGGTCCTGATTATTATATAGAGTGCACTCTGTGGAAGCAGCTGTAGCACACTCCTGTGCCATTTCCCTGGCACAAAATATATGGTTGGATGATTTCTACTCTGTAGTTTTCTGCTTTGATATTTCTCTCTCTCTCTCTCTCTCTCTGAAGAAGCAGTTACCTGCTGCAAAACTTGTAATGGAAAGGGGCTTAAATTTTCCAAAGTAATAGTATTAGGGTAATTAAACAGGCCACCTCATGTAGATAAATAGCATAGATGCCAAATTAATGTCGGATGGTTTTGCTTCTTTACCTCTGTTTTAAATTATTAATCTCAGAGGAAGGTAAGGTGGAAGGAAAAGGGACTGTGAAAGAGGGATGCTGCAATTAAAGGACAGGCGGTGGAAGGCAGGGTGGTCCAGCAGGAGAAAAAAAGAGGGTAAGGGTCATCAGAGAGACTGAAACAGAAATTGGAAGGCAACAGGTGTAGAGAAAGATGTCACAAACTGTGGCTGGCACTTAGACAGCACAAGGTGCTGCGGTTGCTGGGGGGTGATTGAGGACAGCTGTACATGGCCCAAGGGCTCTGCCTGGGCCGCACTGGGCCCTTGCTGGGTGCAAAACCTCTCTCCCCTGGGGCAGATCTGGAACTGAGCAAAACTAACTGGGCCCCTCAGGCTCTGCATGTTGAGCTCATTGCCTGGGCAGGAGCAGACCCGTAGGAGAGGTCCTGGTTAATGTCTTAATATCTTCTGTTTGAGTGATGCATGGCTCAGAGTCCAGATTGGTTGGGGGGATGGGTGGCCCAAAGGCGCTTACAATGTCCTTGTCTCTTGCTGACCACGATTCTCTGGAAATGTCTCATGGGCCAATGTGTGTTTGTGATGGACCCATAGAGTGTTTGGAGATGAGGTGATGAGAGAATATCTCCAAGAATGAAAACCTTTTGTAATCATGTTGCTTGATCTTCTGGTGATATGCTGCTTGGCATAAATGTCAAAGGGAATTTTCCAGCTTCACCAGCATTTTGGGGGTGTGGTTTTTTTTTTTTTTAACTCTGTTCTCATTAATCTTACATTTCAATGTTTAGAAATGCTAAATACTAACGTTAAAAGATGACTGAAGTCTTTGCTACTTGATTAAAGGTTTTCCATGGTTTTGCCTATTTAATAAAATATTTATCAGCTATTGCTGAGGAATTATACAGTATAGTGTAAATTAGACCTAATTAAGCAAAACATTTGGGATTGTCAGTTAGCATCACAGTACTGGCCTTGTCCTTGATGACAGATAGCAATGGCGAGAAAATGTCACTGCAGCCACACAAGTGTTGTGCTATCAGTCATATACAAGTGAATTGTGGATTAAAATGCTATTAACATAGCCAATTAAACATAGGCATAAACAAACCAGCTAAATCAATAATAGTAGCTGCTGTGTTACAGAGCTAGTGCTTTGCTGTTGCGCCCTCTACCCATCTGAGGACCACCCAGAGCAACAAACGTGAAGCTGGGATGTTTTGTGTGTTGATGGTGAGGATAACACTTCAGACCAAGGGCTAACCACACCTTCATGGCATGAACACAGCAAAGCTGTTCTGGGTGTTCAATAGTGAGTTATTTCCTAGGTAAAAAATGGTTGATTTTTTATTCTGTTAGATTCCTTTTTTTTAAGAGTTATATCTGACATATATTCTAGGTCTCGTGGACTCTGTGTCTCTGTAGTTGATGTAACTGGTCCTTGTGGGCTGAGATGTGAGTCTGGACAAGGCCAGCAAAGAGGGTGGGCCATCTGAAAGGAGATTTCATAGGGTGCAACTAGTTTAGCGACCAAATAGAGATAGTCTCCTATTTAGCAGCAGAATAGTCAACTGTTCCCAAGTCTTGCACATGGCCACCATGGCCAGCACATCCATTTTATGCTTTCTGATTTTTTCATGAATGCTAACCTTGGTTTTGAGCATTGTCCACCCTGGAATTATGAAGACCTCCATCTTCTGCACCTTTACTTTCAATGTTGTTAGTCTATTTTATGGTATTTCAGTATAATCCTCTCACCAGGTCTTCTGCTTTCTGCTTTAGATCAGTATAAACTTGTTTATTTTTCTGTCAAATGTAGAAACTAAGCTCTATATAAATGTTCTTTGCCGGTCTATGAAAAGAGAGAAAGTCTGGAATGAGAAGGCTGGAAGTTCTTTGAATTTTCCCGGTGTTAAATCTAATTTCTCTTCCTGGTCAACTGGTTTAATCCTTTGGTCTTAAAGGATTAAGTGCTACCTATAGTAGATCTCATCCTGATGTCAAAAGATTTCTCTGGATGGCTGGTATCCTAAAGCCCAAAGCCAGCAATATAATTCCTCTGCAAAAAGTCAGTATTGCTTTATTGAAACCCCCATTTGAACAGTAAGGTGAAACATCACTGCCCTATTTATCTCTGAAGACCACCTTCTTAATCGCTACTCTCTTTATCTCCTAAGACCACCTTACTGGCTCTAGGTTTGACAATAACAAGAGAGCACTGGGTATTTTCAGTCTGAGATCTTTCATAAGAACAAAGAAATGACGATATTTCCTCTAGATTCTTCATCTGAATCCATTTAAAAATACAAAATGGAAAATAACAGTCTGTTTATTTTTTCAGTAGTGATTAAAAGAAGTCATTCTTTAAACAATAAATGGAGAAGGAATTATTTAAAGCATATTGGTGGTCTCTTCAAAAGACTAGACATTTCTTTTTGTGGTGTATAAGACACCTGTTAGGAAAGCCACTTCGATAGTATGTTGGATTTTGTTCAATTAATGTCCTTTAAAAGCAGCTTGATGGGGAAAAAAAGGGGGCAAAAAAAGCAAAAGCACTGTTTCCAAAGACAACGGGGCAAGTGGCTAGTGGTGGTCTGTGTTGTGGGAATACCTTGAGTAGATGGTCCCACACTGGTTGTAAACAAACCCACCCTGTTTTCAGTAGCTGTTTTATCACCATGGTGGCCCAGTAGACATTTGATGTTGATATCTGAGCTACCGTGTTTCCAGTTAAGTGTCAGGTATGAATATCCAAACCGCTTTACTCCTTTGGGTAGCAGTGAGGATGAGCTCGAGGATGACTGCTTTACTGGGCACTGAGCTGCTGGCAGTGTATTTAAAAAAACAAAAATCTCAAACAAACCCCACTACATATATATAATGAAGTATTTGAGTGCTAAAGACAATCCCAAAGGTTAAAGATAGGGAGACAAAAAGGCAGCTGAGGGAAATAAAATTGCTTTTGTCTGAAACCAGAGTCCAGCAGAGCCCGACTACCTGGTCTGCTGGGGGGGTGGGGTGGGGTGGGTGCCTGTATATCACCAAGCCTCTTGGTAAGATGCTGCAGGTTGGGTGACCTCAGATGTCTCTGGTGTGCCAAGAGCACATTGTAGGTGGATCACGGCTTGGACCTGCTTCTCTTCTTTTCCTGGTTCTTGTTCATCTGGATGTGGCAAGATCAGGGTCTACAAATTAGAAAATGAATGAAGAGCTTGATTAGAGCTTTAAATGGGATTCTTGAGACTTTTTGTTTGTACCCGAGGCAGTATGTATGCTGAAATTAAACAGCAACCACTTTTGGCATGCTTCCTTTGTTCATATAATCTCTCTAGCAGTGTTTTCTTACTGTAAATTTCTCTCATGTATATATGTATTTATTTATTTATATTCAGAAACATCATGTGTGCATATGGAGTTCTGAGGAGTAACTGTGGCTGTGTTCACCCCAACAGTGCCATGGGTCATCCTGCCCCACCAAGGTATGGAGGGAATTGGGGCTTGCTGCCTGCCCTGCTCCAGTCCCATTTTGGTTAGTCCTGAGGTGGGTTTGGGCTTTTCTGACCTACTTACAGGTTCTGTGGCCTGTCTTGGATGTGAGTGATGGCCATGGGAAGCCATGGTGAGGTCCTCTGTCTTCTCCTGGTATCCAGCCCTATCACTCCTGAGGAGCCCGTACACGCTACCTGTTGACCCAGCTGCTGTCTCAGGCAATCCTCCTTCCTTCCAGTCAAGTCCTTCCCATCTCCTAAAAGGACATTCTTTAAAGCTCATGGGTTATTGACAGTCTTTTAAGCGACAATTTGAATATTTTATACTAGACCCACGTTGGCATGAGAGCATTTGTCTTGCAATAGAGAAGTCAGGAAAAAGAATAAAATGAGGGAAAAGAAGAAAAGACAGAAGGAAAAAGTGTTTCAGAGACTGGCAGTTAGTGAGGAGCAGGAAAGCTGCTGGGAAATCCTGGCTGCAATCAGAGCTGGGAGGAGGGAGAGGCTCTGAGCGGAGGTTAGAGGCAGCTGCTGAGTGCTGTGGTGTGTTTTCCTGGGAGGCTGAAGCCTGCCCGTGGAATGCTTTGGCTCGGAGGGAATGCAAACATTGTCTTGGGCTCTGCCTCTGGGCTGTGTGCTTTGCTCTTTGTGGATCGTATTTAACACCGGCCGTGGCATCGCTGCTGCTTTGTTGGGCTGTCAAGACCACTGGGAAATGCAAGCCAATTCAGCTTTAAGTGTTTTCCTCTGTCTTTTTCTTTTCTTTCTGTAGACCATCTAACAGTAAATCCAGCTTTTGCATGTGATTATTACTCCATGACAAGGCATGATGAAATGTTTAAGAATTTCTGTAAGTTTAAAATTACCTTTACATTGGCCCCTGTTAAGATTTCTGACAATTGCCGTTAATCTTTAGTCGGGGGGGAAAGGCTTTTTCCACACCATATGGACTAGGCCAGATTTATCTGCTGCCTGTTGCCCTTCATGGGACACGGAGCGCATTCTCTTGAGTGAAGAATTGTCTACGGATGCGGCGTAGCAAGAGCGTGTTGGCGTGTACGCACGGCTGACAAAGTCCTACGCACCTACGTTTAGTCGGTGCGCTTGTGGTGCGTTTTGCTGTTTTATTTCCCCTGCTGCGCTCGCTGTGTGTTTTCACATTCCCGTTTCACTGGCTCCACGAACATCACCAGGCTGGAGATCAGCTGCTTGTGCAATGTGCTCGGTGAAGCCTCCTATTTCCCAACAGCAAATAGGTGCAAATGTGGGCCGTTAAAGCCATTATTGACTCCAGACTAAGGCTTTGCTCCCAGACTGTTTACGCACTATTTTCTTTGATACTTGTGTTTCGTAAGAGCTCCCTGGCAACATCAGTAGCGTAAAGTTAACTTTTAACTAATTTATTTCTAATGAAGAAGGTGTTTTTGTGGCCAGAGAATTGAGAACTCCAAGCTCTGCTGTTTCAGGAAAAAGACCATATTTTAATATGTGGAAATATTTCCAGGGTGTGGTCTGCTCACTGATCGCTTCCTTTAAACATCCAGAGCTACATGGTGCTAACAATAGATGATCAAGGTGCTTGAACCAAGGTGGCCGTTCTTGTGAATGGCAGCTTATTTCTCTTGTTTTAATCCACAAGTGAAACATAGCTCTGGCAATAATCACAGTCCTGTTTCCACGAGCAATACACAAATGGGTCAGGAGATGAACAGGGTGTTGTGTTCTCCAATAGTGACATTAAAGTTTGCTTCAGTGGGATCAAAATG
This sequence comes from Microhierax caerulescens, assembly GCA_035590215.1. NCBI lineage: Eukaryota > Metazoa > Chordata > Aves > Falconiformes > Falconidae > Microhierax > Microhierax caerulescens. Next base: position 9,731,174 of record JAVJGJ010000033.1, read on the forward strand.
AGTGAGGATTTTAATGAAGTTTGTCAATTAAAAAAAAAAAAATTAATTTTCTCTTTCAGAATTGTGGTGTCTAGCATTGAAAATCAGTACAGATATTTATGTCCTGTAGCTGTTGATTTCTAAGCAATTAGAATAAACCAAAAGTATTCACAAGTTTTGTGTTTTCTTCGGTTGTGTTTGCTGCTTCCTGGATAATTTTATCCATGGAGACTTCTTTACCCCTCCGTCTTGTCAACTCAGCTGAGTTAAAATTAAAGCATAAAATGAAATGTTTATTTAATCATGGTGATGTTCTTAAAAACTTGAGAGATTTCTTGTGTCACTAAAAAAGTGCCATCAAAACTTCCTGAACTTCTTAAAATGCATCCTCCACACTGATAATTAATGAAGATATACTAAGTAGTAAAGCAGCATTTAGTCTGTATTTGAATAATTAGAAATTTAGATGAAATTCTCCTAGTGTGTCAAATATGCTTAACTTTATTATTTAAAAAAAAAAAAACAACCTCTCATAAAATGATCAGATCTTTTGCACAGGAGTATTTCTACCTGATTTAAATTCTGGGAACACAACAGCTTTAACTATAATACATTTTTGTGAGAGGAAGAAAAAACTATTCAGTGTTCAAGACTTTTATACAGAAAGCATAAAAGAATGTTAATGGGAGGGAAAACTGAATCCAACAGCAGAATTCATACAGCTTGGTTAATTACACAAATATTAATTCATGCAGGTCCTCTGACCAGATTTCATTGTCCTACTTGACTCTTTGTGGACTTGCATCCCACTGATATAGCAGAGCAAAGACTGGACAATGCCAATAATGTGACTGTTCCCTGAAATTATAAACTTTGCCAGATAAGGATATACTTGAGCCTAGATTCTGAACTTAGCTCTTAACATATATTAATTCTTCGTACCATATGTGAGAACCACTGACCATGGCAAAGCAAATGAAGTGTTAATTATCCAGAAAGAGCTCAGTTCTGCCCAGTGATGAATAATGCAGCCCAGATTCAGAAATGGACTTATTTATGTGATTAAAGTTAAGCACATGCTTAATCTCATTGATCTCTAGCATCAATAATGGTTTATCAATGCAGGGCTGCAATTGGTGCTGCAAACACAAAGGGGAGGTGAGTGGGGTCTCTGTCTTGACTTTGCCCACTGGATTTCTTGTGGACTGGGAGGTGCAAACAGCAAAGGGTTACCGCTTGGAGACGGATTTCTGGGACTTCTAAATTCTTCGCTGTCATTGGTCTTCCCATCTTTCATTTCTCATGTTCTGGGTGAAATTTTTGGTCACTAACATTTTGGGTTGAAACTGCTTCAAGTTAGGGGGTGCAAGCAGGAATAATCAGACTGGCAGCACCCTTGTTGACAGAGAATATTAAAATAGAAAATCACAAATGAAAGATAAAAAATCTAGGGCTGAATGTCTGCGATGTGAGACAAATAACAATCAATAGCATGGATTTGTAGCCTGCTGTAACGGGGGAAATAAATAGGAATATAATGGTGCCCTCTAGACCTGGTGCTTCTGCAACTGTGCACGTGTCCCTTGCATACTTGGAAATATAAATGCCATGGCACCAATATCTAATAACATTTGAGTGCAAGTTCATTTGAACTGCTTAGATGTGGGGCATAAAACTGACATATAGTACTGGAAAGGTAATTTTGTCTTCCTTGGGTTATTTTTTGAGGTTTTTTTTTTTTTTTTTTTTTTTTTTTCCCCTGAAGTATTTCTTCTATAGAATACCCTTTATCTGTCCTTAAAATGCACTGGAGAGGCAAGAAAATAACTGGTCTAGGATGCTCATCTTTGATTTTTCCATTGCAATTATTCTTCCTTGGCTGAAAATTGGTTCTTTCCAAATATTTTTTCAGTAGTGCATATTAACGCTTATGATCACCTTTTTATAACTTTGTTAGAAAAATCTTTATTCCCAAAGCATCTGTTGGAGTCCGTTAAAAGCACAGACACTTCTAACCATTTTAGATAATGGGCTGAGCAGAAAAAACCCAGTCACTGTTCACATAGTAGATTTCATGATTGATAGAACTGCCGTGGTTTCATTGAACAGAAATCAGGTTTAACTTTTTTGTAGTATAACCTCAAACATGACCGTTCTTGGTTAGCCTTGAGACTGATGACACAAGAAAGCTTACCCACCTTTAATATTAAAGGAATTAAATAAGATGGCTTTTGTTCCATGGTCTTCAGTTAGAATAAAAGCAAAATTAGAACCATTATGGTGTGTTAATACCTATTTTCAAACATTGAGGGGTGGGGTGGAAAACCCCTAGAAGGCTTTTCTAGCATAGAGGTTTGCTTTGGGTGGGAGGAAGGGTAAGAAAGCCCTAGGGAAGAAACTACATTGACTTTTGTAATGAGTTGCATTCCAGCTGAATAGATCTCAATATCCTAAAGCTGGTTTCTGGATTGAGGGATAATGCTTGGTTTTGATGACACTGTATTTGAGAATGTGCAGTGCTATGAATACATTTATTTTCCTCTTAATCACCAAGACATCACTAATAAACTCATTCAACTATTGGTACCATGTTTTGTGAAGATAGTTTAGAAGGGAAATAACACAGGAGGAACCAGTGCCTCAAAAGTGATATGAATGCCTGATTTATGTGGTGATAAAGAGACATTTGACCAATCCTGGAAAGTACAAACAAAAAAAAAATGCCTGGTTCTGAAGTTTTCTCACAAAGGTAAACTGACCTTTGTAACCCAAGACCTTCACAAAGGTTTATAAAACTTTCTGCACTACTTTGAGCCTAGTGATCAGGAGGTACACACGGCTGTAGTTTTTGGTGAGGAAATTGTACTTAAATTTCATTTGAACGGGAGAGCTCAAGCAAGGCAAGTAGCATGTGAACCTTGGAGGCTATTTTTATTTATCGGAGTAGAAGAAAGACCAGGCAGATACTGTGAGGGCAGTTACAGTGCTGCTGGTTTTCCTTCTGCTAGCTACCCGAGTGATAGGCTGAGGAGTGCAGCATCATCTATTTCTTTTGCGTTCTTGGTTACCATAGAGCATATGCAACATACAGCAAAACACAAACATTTCCTGCTTTGTTTTCTTGGCAGTTTTCTGAATTCAGTATTTTGGAATTAAAATGAAATAGTATGAATCAATGTAGAGCACACAGAACACCTCGTTTCTTGATCCTCTGATGAGCATTTTTAGAAAAAAACTGCTGAAATATGCATCATAATCAATCTGATGAACAGCCAATGGAGAAGGCTTTTAAATATTTAAGAAGTTCTATGTTGTAGAGAATAGCACATTTTTAAAAATGAGACTGCGAATTCCTATAGACCAGCAGAGAAGTCCTCCATGGAAGGCTTAAAATACCTAATGTGGTCTTGTCTAAGTTGGGGTCTGATGTGGCCTCTGAGGTACGTCACATCTTATATGGGCTCCCAGGGAGTGACCATCGCTTCCCTCCTTCCCTTCCCTAACGGGACTTGCTCCTGGTTGCCCTCGCAACCCCCATGCATCTGCCTCAATTTCCTGTTTCTCCCATGGCAAATCTTTCCCTAATTGTTGTTTAGAATTTCACCCCAGTGATGAACAACACCTTCCTCTGTGCCACCCCATGTGCGGAGAGCAGCCTCGTGACTGGCACCCACCTGCAGCACGCCCGGGTCCCCAAGGATGCCAGGTTGGGCATCGCTCCACTCTGCGCGCTCCTGTAAACTCCCCAGCGTCGTGGGGTAATCCAATTTTTAAACAGAAGGCATAATTAATATTAAAACACTTTGAGCAACAGTGTAGCTTTGTAAATAACAATTTGTCATTGTAGGAAGAGGTTTTTGTAAGGTGAAGGCTCGAATAAGGTAATATTTTTGGGCGATGCTTCAGTGAAGAGATTTTCTGGACATCTGTGATTTACCTGTTACTAATATTGGGCTATTTAACAAGTAGGAAGCAGTACGTAAGAACAATAATAGGAATCTTAGTTAGAATGCTTTTGATGAAAGTACACTTTAACTCACTAATTATGACAGCTAAAAGGCATTTTTACAATCGGTGTTAAAATCACTATATCTGTATTTTTACCTCACTCTTCCAGCTGCAGAACTCTCTAACATGTTTTTAGTCATGTTATGCAAATGCCTGTTTAAATTACTAGCAGTATTTGTTTTCTATTTCTGCCCTGTAAAACATAATTTTAATACAAGTTATTTGTGAAATGCACATTGTAAAAGGAAATAAGGTTTCAGATGGCATTTCTATGATAATTTTACTGCAAATGTTGACCATGTTTTTGTATTTGTCTGTAAAAGGTAATGCAGGCTGTACATAAGGCATATTTCAAAGATCTAATATTGTATGTGACTAAATTAGTGAAGTAGCACTGGCTTCCCTTTGAACAGTTAGTCTAGCACTAATCATACGGAGTAAAATAGATCACTGCCTCGCATACATTTTGCGGGAGGCAGGGGCTGAACTGAGCCCTGCCGCAAAGACCGAGCGCCCTTTCCCGGCTCTGCCTCCCGCCGTGCGTGCCTGGCATGGGGGCTCGGGGTGCCCCTGCCCGCCGTGGAGCCGGGGTGCTCGCCCCCGCACTGAGCAGGAGCTGAAGGCTGGGCAGCCGAGCTGGTGGAAGCACACATGGCTGGCACCGCAGCGTGGGTGTAATGTATGTAAATAGGGGGTAGCAAATGCATGAGCAAGTAAGTCAAGGTGAAGGGTGCACGGAATACCTAAAAGCTGGCTGTGGCGCTCTACCAGCGTGGGGAGAGGGGGGAGAAGTTGGGGAGCCTGGCACGGGCTGCAGGGTTTAGCCCCGGGAAAGTGCTTGGTAAATTCCCAGCCAGATCCACACGCTGCCTCGTTAAATGCAAAACTGCAATTAAAATCATACTTTCTACTTTAGATTGATTTGTTTAATAAAAAAAGGTTAGTTGCATTTAAAAAATGTATGGGCGAGTTTGCTGCATGTGGGGAGAGTAACGGATATTGCTGGCAAGAGATTGTTCTTAATAAAACATCTCCATTTCAATGGCACGCTGTATTTTTACTTGGCTTGATCCTCAGCCTCTGAATCCAAATGGATTTTTTTTTTTTTTGAAACAAGAAGAGGTTTCTAGAGGTGGTATCCTGTTGTTTGTGTCTCTGTCACACTTTTCAATCAAATGATTCGTGCTAGACTGAAGTTTGACAAACCCACTGTAGTGTCACGAAGAAAAAGCTTCCTCATAAAATCAAAAACATATAGCAGATGCATGTTTTATTGAACATTACTAAAAATAGCGCTTTAAACCCTTACTCTGGCTGTAATGCTCTTTAAGTATCTTTTGAACACTGCCTTCATTATTAAGTCTCTGAGCTTCGAAAATAATTTTCTGATTCTTTCTCTTCCACAGATCTCATTTTTCAAAACAGTTGTTTGCTTCCTATTTTGCATGCGTATATGCTGAGTGAGTTGTCAGTTAGCTGATGACTATTCAGTCGTGCTGGATAACATCCTAAGACTATGTCCGTAAGCAAATTCCAGACCCAGTATCATGAATATATTTTGAGATTCTTTAAGGATCTCAACAGAAACCAAGATGACATAGTTGGCTTTTTGGTGACTCAACAGTCAAAGTCAGGGTGAAGGGTGGCGAGCCTCTCCTTACCTGTGGTCATGCCCATGCTGACCAGCGCGATGCAAACTGCACGCACCTTCGAGCTGCTCCTTGCGTCTTGCCCGCTAGCAAGGGAAGGGGAAAAGCAAGACGCAGTTGGACTGCTGGGTTTACCAAAGCAGGGGAGTCAAGAGATGCTATGCAAGTGAGGACTGGGAAGTGATATAAACCAGTTAGCAGAAAACATAGAGTCAAGATTTTGTTGGGCAAAATAGACAATCAAATAAATACTTCTCTATGAGAAAATACCTTACTGGTCTTGCGTGACATTATAAAGAGCGGTTTCTGAAACGTGACATGCAAAGCTACAGTTTTACGATGTTGTGGCTTGAAATATGGCTAAAAAAGGCAGATAATTGGCTTTAAAGGATTCGGTTCAAATATTGCATTTCTTCTCTTTCTGAAACCTTCCTGTTACTGAAAGGGACACCAAGCATGTAGAGTTCTTTTTGTTTTGTTAAATCCAGTTTAATATCACCAGTGACAGAAGTCTCATTTCTCTTGTTGAATTCTCCATCAGGCTGATGGGTGAGAGCTTTCAGCACCCATTTCTGGCATTTGCTTTCAGACATGCCATTTACTTTGTTTTGTTTATTTTACTTTTAGGCTTGCAATATGAATAAACACTGGTACTACTTAAAAAATGCAGCTACCTACCTATGCATGCAAAAGTAAAGGGGCTGCGTATAAAAATTGCTTACTTTTGGTAGTCTGCAAGGAAGAAAAACAACCCTTCTTTTTTGAGGAAAAAGAAAGGGTTAAATGGAAAACAGTTGTCTTCTAGAAAGGTGCCTATACCAGGAGTTGTGAAGCTTTGTGAGCATGGGCAGGGTGAGAGCATTTCTGACTTAGTTTGTAGAGTTTGCAGCCGTTTAGCCTGGGAGGGCCTTTGGGTGTGCTGCTTCTGCTCCCCTTGCAACCTGGGACAAGTCTTATGACTCTGATAATTAATCTCCATCTGAGACATTGCCTTCTAGCTTCCATAGTTTCACAACAAAGTGTCCTTGGACAATGTGAAGGTACTTACTTATCCTCATTCAGGGCTGTATATGTGCTATATCAAAAATCTTAACTGCTATATTAGATATGCAAATGAAAAACCCCACATGTCTAGCAAGACACATTAGCTGGAAAATATCTTATTTTGGAGCTAGAGGGCTGAAAATAAATGACACACATCCTTTGAAGAAGCTGACAAAAAACTGAGTCTTGAAGTGAGTTTTGAGCAACTCCATCCTTGCAAGTCATTTTGATTAGAAACTTGTAAACATATGAGTCTGCCCTAGAAGCACACGAAGCACCATAGTGCCACTGCCTCTGTGCTGCAGGACAGGGGGGAATGCACCTGCATTGGGATTTGTCCTCTTTCTCAGCATCTTGCAGGCTGGTCTGTTTGAATGGAGCCCAAAGTCCTCAAGTCTCCTAAGAGCGGGTGATATATTAAGACAAGAGCGTATTACGCAGTAAGGCATTAACAAGGAATCTGAAAAGGTATTGTGAATGTTAAAATCACCCTGACTAAAATATACTGAGGTTAAAATACAGGGTAACTTTACAAATCACTATTAATTTCTTTGGCTTTCATTGCAATAACATTGATTTAATTCATTAGATTCCTTTCTAAATCTATATTTCAGTTTTAGAGTTGTCAGTTTCTGTTAATGACAATTTTGCCCATCTGTTCTAACATGAAAATGAGGCTTCATGCAGTAGACATGATAGATCTCTAATAGTTGAAGAAGTAAGAATCTTAAAGGTATTTCATCTGGATTAGATCCAGTCTGATGCAGTTCACCCTTGAAATTAAGTACCTAGTACTAAAAAGTTTTAACTGTATAATCAAAAAACAAAAGTGTCATATCTTGTCATTTAGGCCACTGTCTATTTCATAATTTACAGAAAAAAAATTCAAAACATTCCCACTCATTCTCTTTCTAATGACAGAGCCATAATTTTGGGTGTCAGCATATCAGAATTCCACTGGATGTGATTAGAATAAGAATTAGTTTCTTTAATTTGGCCATTCAAATAGTAGTATAACTGCAGTAAGTCATTTTGCTAAGCCAGTCTCTGCTGCCAAGCTAGGTTACAACTTCTGTTTCAATCCAGGTTTAAAACTCCCGTTCCTCACGCAGGTCAATCTTCTGAAGGGGTAATTTTTCAAAGCAGTGTGGGAGTCTTAAGCACACAAATCCAGTTAGCAAATAACAAGATTATGTTCTGTGCACTGCTTTAAAAATTTACCCCTAATATCCTAGAGATAGGAGCACAGTTATTGCACATACTGCATGCGAGGTATAATTTAAATTGTTTTTAGTAAGCAATTCCCTGCATTTGTGTAATGCAATGTTGTTCTGGGGAAAAAAATGCCCTGCTAATTATTCAGTCTAGAAAAATAAACACATCCATTAAAGGCTAGACTACATATTAATGCATGACCTTTGTAACCATAGTGTTTTATTTGAAAATCTTCTAGAAAATTTTGTATCCATTAAATATATATGGAATTGCATTTTGTCTTTCTTTCTTACTGAAAGTTACCAAATGTACGCTTACCCAAACTCAGCACATTTAGTGTTGCCTTGTAACAAAGGAGACGGTTCCTACGGTGTGCTTCATTGCTGCTTTTTTGTCTTAGACTTCTCTTGAAATTCAGAATACAGCTAGGAAAATCAGACTCCAGAAGCTCCTACAGGACCAGATTTCTAATTTCTAAATACAAACTACTGAAAATTTAGCTTTTCAAGTGTAATACTCCTAACAAATTAAAAATCAACAAAAATATTATGCTTTTATGTTACCTGTTCAAGTGTACAGAATGTACAAAAACTTTAATCAAATACTCAGGTTTGCTCAGTTTTAAATTGTGTTAGTTTAATAGTTTCTATTCTGCTGTTTATATTAATGACATATTCCCATCTAAATATATTGCAGCGCTGAAAAGCCATCAAAACATTTCTAAGGTTGAATGAGTGCAGTTGCATTCATGATTTTTTAATAAAATGATCTCTTTCTATTGAACTGCCTCTTTTTTTTAGCAGAGATTGAGATTGTATAATACATATATACATAGTTATAGGAGCATTATAAATACAAACTGCAGCTTCATTTACTGTCTGAATGTTTGATTTCAGTTCATAGCTACACAGTGGGCTGAGAAATGTGAGTTACTGTACATAAAATATGAAAGCAAAAGAAAAAAGGATAAAAAATGAGAGATGCAATTGATTATTTTTTTGCATATTGATTAAAAAGTCTTATTATTTGAAGAAGCAACTAATAATTTTCTAATAGTGATTTTTCCAAGAACTAGTGTTTCTAAAAATGATTTTCATCTATTCTCCTTTTCCTTTTTCACAGTCCAGTTTACATTCTCTACTTTTTAATTCTGGCCTCTTTTGCAGGCATTTGATATTTGTAGTATACGTATAAAAGCAGTTTGATATTGGCTAAATTTGGGCATAGTCCGTGTTATGAATACGAACATCTGCAATGGAATTAAAAGCAGCATTCACCAAAATCCAAGTGTGAAGTATCCCAGTTAAGCATACGATTCTGAATGCATAATTTAGTTGCCATATTTTGTTTCTTTCCTGTGTGGTATGTTTATGAAATTCTCAGATTTATTAGGTATTTAGAATTTTCCTTTAATTTCTCACTGCTTTTTCCCCCTCTGTGCTTTCTGTGCCTGTAGTTAATCTGCGCATGGACTGGCCCGATGTCATTTTATTTTGTTTCTATTCGTGTTGGATGACTAGCCAGCCTATCAGGGATTTGAAATATTCAAACCAGCTGAAATTCAAGAACCTGCTATAGTTGTTTGAGTTTAAAATGCTTTTCCCTATTAGTAAGTTGAGCCATTCGAATACTGAGGCACCAAACAGTCCTAAATAAGACTTATCTTTAGAACCTAATGGCTGTGAATCTCCCCAGACACAGACACACATATGTTCTCTCTCATTCCTGCTCCTTTTTCTTATTTTTATGTTAATTGCTGTGGGAAGATTTGGAAACTCTCTGGTTAATTCTCTGATCGCATCTATTTCAGCTGGTAGTTGTTTAGGGGAAGCAAACATGAGAAAATAGATCAGATGAGATCCCGCTCCTGAGTTGGTGACAGTCCAAAATCTGTGCATAACCTAGCTCCGCAGACCCACACCCGAATATTCTGATGACAACTGAGCCGCAAAGCATAAGGTGAGCACGTGCTGTGGAAAGCAAAGTCTGATGCAACCGTGTGTCTGTGTCCTGGACCATCTTACCTAGAAATTTTTAAGTCAAGAAGCCGATTCCAAGGAAATTCAGCAGGGGAGGGCTGGGGCAAAATTCCATAGTTGGTGTCCTTGAGACAGTAAGTCACCGGGTAGAGAAGAGAGAACCTGGAAGTGCTGCTGCTGCTAGAGCTTGCTGCCAACCACGCAATGCCAAACTGGAGGGGACTGGGATCCTGTCCTGGCAACAGCTTGGGTTTTAAAACATCTTTTCTTGGAACGTGTGAATTCCTACCATGCACGTGGAGTGACCCTTTTCTTCATTTGATAAACTAGTATTCCTCCCAGTCCCCAGCTACAGCGATCTGCTGCTGCTGTTCCAAGCAGAAGGTGACTTGTTGTCCCCAGACCCCTGGCCCAGCAAAGTGCATGTGCTGTCTGGCTGGAGGTGGCTGGGGGGAACCGTCCGGCGAGCACAGATGCAACTAAAGCGCTCTCTCGGTGTGATGTCAGTCATTTGGTTCGTGATGAATTCATTTAGAAAATAAGCTGCTGAGAAAAGTCTTTCAGTCTGGGAACCAGAAAGGATCTGATGTTTACTCAGACTGAGGGCCTGAGTATGAATATAAATTTTTAAATGAGTGCAGTATATTGCATGACTAGTTCATCAACTAGTTCATCAAGTGGCATTGCTAGGTTGCCTTAGTGTTACATTTGAAACCATTATACTCACAGAAAAGCTGTTCTCACAAAACAGGTAATTTAAGATAATCATGCATACAATTTAAAGATAAAATAAAGTTTATATTTGGTTTCATAGCAAATGTGATCTGTTTAGAAGCATACCGAACTGAGAAAGATGAAGTATGGTGGGAATGATTTTATTTCATCACAGAATTGGCTTTTTCATCACATCTGGCTTTGTTCTGTTGCAGGTGGAGAGCATATGCAGGTCATCTAACTTGCAGGCATCTGACTTGCTTCCCTCCTGAGAGCAGAGCCACCACCTAAAGGCAGGTGGTCTTCCTACATCAGCTATTTAAGCAGGCAAAGCTCAGATGATCCGCCTGGCCTTCTGCAGGGTGAGCTTCCTCCCACCTACAGGCACAGAGGGAAGAATGGGGTTTATCGGGTAAAATAAATGGAAATAAGTAGCAAAGTTCCCATAGGTCGCCAACTGTCTGCTGTTTCACTCTTAATATTAAGAACATATCCAGAATGTAGTAAGAGCTGAGTAATAGTTGCTAATACTCATCACGCTTAATGCTCTCTTCGTGACCCTACGGTGGGTTTGTCAAGCCTCAGGTTGGGGAAAGCTTTCAAAGGGGTAGCCCCAGTCAGTACAATGCCAACAGCATCGTGGCGTGGATTGAATATGGTAATCTGCTCTGTGCTCCTAATAGTGCTGGTAAACAGACTGTTCTAATCAGATACAAATGCTAATACATATGAAATCTTTACTCATCTAAAAATAATAAAATATTTTGCTCCAATTAATTCTGATTGTTCTAGTAGAGCATACAATCGGCAATGCAAATAGTTATTTTTACAGTTGAAATCAATAACTTATTTTCTTTTGTAATACACAAAAAATAGAGAGAAGAGGGTATTATTAATTGCTTATAAAACTAAATCTTTGTGTGGGAAGCCTGCAGGTATTAATCTCATTATCAAGACTTTCCTTCAAAGTCTGTGTGACCATTATTGTTCATGATTTGACCACTCGAGAAATCTTGCCATAGACTCCTATTTTGAAAGTATTTATTGGAAGCTGAACGAAATTAGTTCTTTATGAGCTAAGTAATTGTAAAGTTACATTATCCTGTGGAGAGAGATAACTGATAAAATCTGACAATTTCAATTTTAAAACGGTTGTGCCTTGCTACACTGAAGTCATGATAACCCTCATATTTATAAATCTATAGCTTACTGGCTACGCATACATAGTCATGAAGTATCAGTTACGCTTACTGATAAAATTACTTTAAATATTGATTATAAAATAACCTGTGTTAACAAAAAGTATATTCCTTGCTCATGCACATGGTATTGTTTGCTTCATTTGAATTCCTGTATCTCTAATTCCTTTCTCATTTTTGTTTTATTCTCTTGAACAACCATTGTTCAATTTGGTCTGATTAGGAAGTGGGAGAAGCTTTGCTAATTCAGCTTTAATGACAGCCCTGCACCCAGCAGAATTCTTGGCTGCCGCTGAGGAACAAGGGCATTTTAGTAAGACTCGGTGTGTCTAGCCTATACGTCTTACAAAAAAAAATAATTCAGTCTCTTCTCTAAACTGATGAGAAGAAATGGATGACAGCACTGAATATAGATAGTCCAAGCTAGTAATATGAGCAATTAATGCTGCTCACTAGTCTCTTCCACACAGGTCTACTGGTCATCTCCTACCCTTGGAGGGCTTGCGTGTAGTAAGGACTTCTTGTGGTCATAGTTTCCTATGGTCTCCAAGTGACTACGGTGTCATCTCTGTCACTGACCGCGTGGCCTTGTCCTGGATGTGTGCCCTCAGCACCCAAGGGAGACATCTCCGTGGCATCCCCACCACCTCTTCGAAAAGGTACAATTCTCTTGCAGTCCCCCTTCCCTTTCATCTCCAGAAACTAATGGGGGGCATTTAGTATCCCAGAAAAGGGCTGGTAGGTCTCCAGCAGGGAGGCTTGACCCACACTGGGATAGTTATTGAGCTGCTTTACCCCCTCACACACGGTTCTAGATTTGCAGTGCTGATCTTGTGCCTGTGTGGTTGCCTGCCTTTGAAGTAATGCATGCGGCTGTCAAAACAGGCTTGAATTTCATCTCCAAAACGATGAGCTGCTTTCTACTTTATTCTCAATCAAATTATGCTCAAAACTTCTTCCATAATTTTCTTCAGTATTCTTTTCAGGAAGGGAAAAGCAACAGATCTAGAGTATAATCGTCATAAGTTCTCATCGTAATGGAGGTATCTAATTTCCAGGATGTGTTCTGTGGTAAAGGCTGCTGCTTTAAAGAGAAAAAAACAACCACCGTGTCCTCAGGGCAACTATAGCACTGTGCAAAACAATTATCTGTGTTCTGAACGTATGTATTTCTTTAAAATCCACCCGTTTCCAAAAATTTGCCATACATCACAGCAGACTGTCCAAAGTGACATAAACCATCCAGCAGCTCAGAAGCAGCAATTCCCTTAAAATGCTGTGTGTCTGTTTCCCTGCATATATGCACGGGACAGCTGGGCCCATTTTGTTATTTATCGAAAAAACATAGCATCCCAAAGCCATAACTCCTCGTTATGCATGGGGATTCGCTCACGTAATTTTTTGAGGCTGCGGATGCTGACGCGCATTGCCACGGCAAGTTGGCGTGATGGGCTCCTGCTGCCTCCACTGCAGCCGCAGGGAGACGTTGCCTGGCGCGGTCAGTCCTGTCTGCCTGTTCGCTGGGACTGGCGAGAAACTTCCCAGGTTCACTGTCAGTTCCAAAAATATAATAAAATAAATACAGAAGTCTCCTCAGTTTATAGCCTTTTTTCCCAATTAGCTATGCTGGGGTGTGGTTAACACAAACTAATCATACTCTGGAGTGCTAAAATGTACATGGTGCAGCAGAGTGCCTCGCGTCTCCTGGGGTGTGATTATTTAATGATAATGATGCCCCCTGCAGAGGCACCTTATTGCTCTTTTGCAAAAACAATCTTTATTGAGGGGAATTAATTGCATTGTTGTTGATAGGAAGAAATAAGTTAATATTTTGAAATGATCTTTCTGGTTTGCACAGCTTAAAGGGATGTTCGCACAATTATGTCAAATAAATGACCTCCTTTGAAAGTTTCTCCATATATTTAGGTCTGGATTCCAAAGCCACTCTGGATATACATTTTTCTCTGAAGATTTGATTTCACTGGGAGTCTGAAAATGCTGAGAAGAGTTAATCTCTCTGTTCCATGGGTACCTTGTATTGCTGCCTAAAAATTGATCTCTTCAGGGTCACTGACTGTTTTCTAGTTAGAGGCAAATTTGCAGTTATACTGGATTCCCACAGCATATTTACTCTATGCAAAGTATCTGAGAGCAACTTTTATGGTAAGGTTTTTAATTAGTGCGATGTATAAAAACAGCAAAGTTAATAAGGATGAAATTTGCTGGTGTGCTGACTTCTATGGAAGGCAATTGCCTTAGAGTCATGGTCATAGCCTAGTCTTAAATATCCATTTGTATTATTGCACTGACACTACATAGATTTTGGAAGACGCAGCTCACAGTTCCCAACTGAAAAAGATACAAGCAGCGACATATACTTTACGTGCCTCTATCTACCCGCTAATTTATCTCCAGAATAATCGCTAATTTACTTATCTCAGTGCTAATGTTTGCTACAGTAGTTTGGGTTTTGTTTCTCACTTTATGGGAGTCTTTGCATCATTTTTATAACCTGCTTGCTTTTTTATACTAATGGTTCAGTACATCAGCATTACAGTAATAATCTAGGTATATATTCATTGTAAAATGATGATTTACTGCAGCAGGATGGATGTATTTACCGTGTATGCAATGTTGCAACAAATGAAAGTATCAGAAATATGTGGCCCTGTGTCAGTGTATGTATAGGCATACCTGAATGTGTAAACATGAATAAAGCAAAGCAACTTGGCAAAGTTACCTGCAGTGGTATTCGTTCTGTGTGAGGGACTGCGGAGGAGGATGCAGAAACCCACCGTGGGGCCGTAGCAGGTGAGCAGGAGCTCACGGGCTCTGTCTCTGCAGCTGGTCCTGGCCGAGCTGATCCCATGTTTCTGCTCCTGGTGACCCCAGCACGATCCACTTGTTTGGGTAACCAAGGAGGTCTTATTGCTTTCTGGGGCTTTGGTGTGTTCCTCCTCCTCGCTGGAGATATGTGATCTCTGCTGCTGCTCTGGACGAGTGTCCCATACCTTCCCTCTGAGAGGGCAATCAGTATGCTCTGAAATACTGGTTTGTAAGGAGCAATCGTCATCTTGCCTTTGAGACTCTGAAGGCAAATCTCTTCCCATGTGTGTGTATATATGTGTGTGTTTCCCCCCTCAGTTCTCTTAAAAAACCCGCTCTAGCAACTTTGGGAAATTTTCATTTCACATGGGAGAAAGTCTCTTCCACAGAACTGCCAAGTGCAAATATTCCATCATTTGTGTGCCCAAAGCCCAGACCTACCTGGGCCGCTTCTGATAAATGATTCTACAATCAAGTCTGTTATTTTTTAAAAAAATGGAAAATCCAGGTGAGCTGTCCATCAAAATACTGATCTGTTTATACCCTGTCTAGTGGGCTTTGTGGTTGAAGCTGTCTGTCTGTTAGTGGTACTAAGGTAGTAGGTTTTTTATGGTGAAACAATTTCATTTAACATTGAAGTTGCTGATCGAGAGGCCCAACAAAGTCCTCTCTCAGTGCTCAGTAGCTTCCTCTTGGATGGACTGGGACAAAGACATCTGGTCTCCCGTTACTATTGCTCTTGAATTCGGTCATGGTGCTATTTGTTTATATGCTTAGACCACATAATAACTTCAATAATATTCAGTGATCATGACAATTAGGTGCCCAACTTTTACTGTGGATATCTATGTGTTCCTCAAAGTCACACCTTCCGTTTACATCACCAAAGTTATTTTTTTGATAAATAGCCCTAGAAAAAGGCATGTACTATGATTTCACTCTGAGACCTGTGATACTTGCTTGGAGGTAGTTTTCACACAGAAAGTAACGTTTCATGAATGACCACTAAGTCATTTAGTTTCTATTTTCTAATTGTCTTTTAGGTTTCTCTAAGCCAGAGCTATCCGTGTTCGGTGCAGCTTGGGACTGGAGAAGGATGGTACATAGATATCAACTGCTTTCTGTTGTTACAGTCACAGGGACAAGGGAGAATTGTGTGTCCAGGACAAGAAAAAGTTTATGGGGAGAAGGGATTAGTTCCCAAAACAGCCTGGTGTCTGGCAAAGAAATATCTGTAATGACAGAAGCCAGCATCACGAGAGAGGGGACACTGGAGGAAGAAACCTTGATATTTCTGGTTATATGAACTGTGCTTTTCAGGCCACATTGGTACCTGAATATGTCCATTTGAAGAAAGGTTTGGCTGGTGACTGCATTCAGACTTTTCAGCTGGGTTTTTTTTTCCTCTTAATTTTGTTCATATAGAAATAGTTTCCATGTAGGCAGTCCTAGCTGTAGTTAAGTAGGATTGACTCACCAATATACGAGCAGCCTGCCTTTCACCTGTATGCAGCCAAGATCCTGGATCAGCTTCTACACTAAATATGAAATATTAGATCTGGATAAACTAATTTATGTTGTGCAAAGACTGGTTGCTTCCTCTTCAGAGAGAAAATGGATTTTTTGATTTTTTCCATCTTTCCAGCTGGAAAAACAGCTGAACCTGGAGCTGCTTGAATGCAGATTTCTTACTTGCATGGAAAAAGGATGGACAATTACATCATACCTTTAAATTACTTCATCCCCTACAAAAAAAGAAGCATATTTGGTCTGTCTCCCATTAATTGGATTGGTAATAATACTGTTTAAAAATTTTTTGTTTCTCCTTTTTTTTTTTCAGACCTGTATGACATGGTCAGTCATTGTTTAGAGCCTTGTTTTATTAGCTCTGATAGAGTTAAAAAATTGAAACTTTCAGGGATACTAGGGGTGTTAATAGAACATGAAGAAAATAATGTGTCAGAGAGCAACAGAAGCTGGGAAAAAACAGTACAGATGCTGGAAGACGTGTACTTCACAAATGAAGCTGAGAGAAAAGTCATCCCACAGTCTTGCAAGAAGGCAGGGGAAGGCAGGAAGGAACTGGCAGAGGAAGCTGGCCCCTCCAGCATCCCTGACCTGCCTGGTTTGGGAGATGACAGTGCTATGTGTGTGAGCAGAAAACATGAAACAGAATAATCCAGTACAATGAATCAACTCAGTCCTTGAAAGTCAAAGCAAGCAGCATGCAAACTGAAGGTGAAGAGTTGGCTTTGCATCCACCCAGGTTATCTCTCAGGTGTTGCTGCCCAGTACTGGGTAGGTCTGTGGGAAGGAACAGTACACCTGTGTCCCCGAGTACTGGGACCACAGCCCTGCGGATCCATTTCGGTAACAAACTGCTGCTTTGAGCAGTCTCGTGAAAGACGGTGCTTGCAGGAACTATCCGTCTCTTGGGAAGTGTCTGTTTGATACAATTTATGTCACTGAATGAATGAGAAGTTGCCAATGATGTTGCTGTGGGTTGCACAGTATTTGGTAAAGTTGTGGTTTGTTTTTTTTCTGAGTTTTGTTTGGTTAGGGTTTTGTAAGCTGTAGAAATCAATGAGAGAAAAGCTTTTTAAAAAAGATTAGAACAAGTATTAAGAAACAAATAAATGAATTGATTAAAGGAACTTCTCTTTAGAAGATGCCTTCATTGGGAAACGTGTGCCTTGTCTTGATTGTCAGTCTCCACTATTTTTCCTCTTGCCTTTATCTCAGATAACAAGCAGAGCTGATCAGCAATTTCCCCATGAAATAGGAATAATAAAGCTATCTCCACCTGATTTATTGGCAGTGTAGATCTATACTAGATCTATCTGGAACTCCTCTCTGCTGATGGTGGTAGTGGACCAGTGCTTGAGGGATGGGGTGCTAAAACCCAAGACCTTCAAAAACAGGAAGGACCATCCTGGGGAAAACAGAAATCTCTTAAAAGCTGTGTTGTAGACATGTGGGGTTTTTAATGTGTGGCATATAATGCAGTTAATCTTCTTACAAAGTCACTGCTTAGAGAGCAATATGAAAGGAAATCCTGATAAAAGGCACCGGTGTAAATTTGACATTGCATGTAGCAGTCAGCTTTGCACATTGTAATTGGAGGGGACAGGATACTTGTTTATTCAGAGCGAGAATGATGCTATAAATTTCAGGTATGAGATTAAAAAATAACTAGACTTCATTTTAAAATCTCCTTCCCCTTTATTCCTCTTCCTTTCAGCCACAGTCCTTGTTCGAGCTCCTTGCAAAGGAGAGAGAATCACTGATCCTGCTCCATGTGAGGGAGTGGGAAGCAAATGCAAATGGGGGAGGCAAGTGCCTCTGGACTCCAGATGTGATGCTCTGCAAGGCTCGTGTTGCCCCGTCTCCAGCAGCGATTCCTCTGCAGGTCTCATTAACCTTGTGAAATTGGGCAGGAAAAGGCCAAGAACATGGCCCTTCCAGAGTCCTTCCACCTGCTCCAGGCTTTGGAAGAGAGGTGAGGCTGAGGGATGTGACTCGGTGTGTGCAGCCTGCCAGGGACTCTGCTGTGACTTGCTGTGAGTACCCGTGTCGCTTCTGCCATGGAGGAGCTGTGTTCTTGGGTGCAGAGCTGGGATGCCCTGCAAAATATGGAAAATGCTTTCCAATCAAGAGAGAACTCTGTACGCGTAATAAACGTGTGATTTTCTGATGGCTATGTACAGCAGAAATGCTGCAGAATAGGCTGTGTCTTGTCAGAGCACTTAAGTTAAATAGGGGCACTTTGTGTCATTGTTTTGATCTTCAAAATAAGAGAAAATTGAATGCAAAGAGCTATAGGGAACTTTCAAAGGCACATGAGCAATTAAGAGCATAAGTCCTTTTGGCTGAATAATCACTTCTGAATACTTTTCCTGTATCCTTACACTCTCCTCAAAGTACTGATGGCAAATTGGTCTGGGAAAACTTGGCTTCCTCAGGCTTGTTTGTCCTGTTGGTGAATCTCTGGCTGTTTCAAGCCATTTTAGATTTCCTCCTGTCTGCTGATGGCTACTTATACTGGGTTGGTAAAATAAAGATCTTTAATGTCCTGATACCGATGAACTTCAGCTTTGCTGGAAGTCTGTCTCCAGGCCATTCTATAAAAAAGTTGGCCTGATGGAGCTTGGCAGGAATAAATGGCGTGTGTGTGTATATATATATGAAATTTTATAGAAAGGAAGCTTTCCTTTTTAGGGTGTAGTAGTGTTGGTGGAGTCTGCATTCCTCTTCTAGCACCACCATCCAGAATTCCATAAAACTGCAAATATATTATCCATGCACACATTCTTTTTAGCTCCAGCCCTGGCAGGAGTTGCCTTGGAGTCCGTCACACTGAGCTCCTTTAAGGATTTTTACTAATGTTTGTAAATACAACCAAGTACGAAAGTCTTGCTTATGATCACCGTACAAGTACTTCATAGCTAGCTTAATGGTACAGGTGGGAGGTTATGCTACAGAATCACCGCTTACCTTATGCTATTAAATGTGAATCACATCATTTATACTGAAGCATAGACAGAAATTGCAAAATGCATGAACAGTTTAAAGCAGGAAGGCAAAGCGAGCATGTTATTGTTGTTAGACTTCCGTGTATCCCTCCAAGAGGGGATTTCATGGCACCAAAGGCAGTAAACAGATGTGTGTGTACACGTGCTCGTGATACTGAAATGCTTGTCCAAGCACAGTTTATCCTTATGAAAAGGTTACTGCACAATACTGTCAAGGTCAATGAGACCTTGAGTAATTATCTGCCTTGCATGTGTCAGTCATGCAAGTTTCATGCAGGGCTTCTAATTTTCCACCTGAGTATGTGAACATTTCCCACAGCGATGTATGTGAAGTTGTGCTCCTGCCCTGGCATCTCACCCCGCT
>JAVJGJ010000033.1:9753182-9779986 GCA_035590215.1 Microhierax caerulescens
GGGGAGTTGGTTGAAAAAATAGAAAGAATGTTAAGAAAAATCTTAGCTGTTTCTTCCCTCTTTAGAATTTGCAACACATTTACCCTCCAATGTACTTCTCAGTTCTTACAGCTGCTTAAAATAACTGTTCTCTTTTAATCTGATTTTTAGTTATTAAGCATTACAATGTCTTGTGTTTAGGTTTCCTAGATTAAAACTGCAGTATTGGATGACGGCTATAACATCATGCTGACCCCAAAATTCAGTTAACCATCAAAGGTCTTAAAGCACATGCAAAATGTGGATCCAAGTGCAGGATTAGACTCTGTTTCCAGTCCCGGTGTTCAGGTTCACATTTAGATTTGCATCCTTGTATGACTTTAGCCTTTGTCCCCCACCTAGAACCCTTTTATTTTGTTCCACAGCATCTTTAGCCTGCATTGAAGATCAAAGCAAGTTTTAAAGCTATTATTACTTTTTACTGTCTTCTCTTTTTGCCTGCTTTTGCACCAGGTTATTTCTCTCAGTAGTTTCAGCATTTGCCAGCTGTGCTACCTTTTTTCTGTTTTCCCATCCTTTGGTAAACCCAGTATTTTTGTCTCTGGGCTGAAATTCTGACTTATGACTTTTCTCAACCTTTCTTTTTCCTTTCTGCTCCATGAGTTCCTATACAGTCTACATAGTTCCTGTATAGGCTATACAAGCTGTAGCAGAGGACTGAGTGTCTCTTCCCCAGAGTCCTGGCTGGCTGGCAAAGAGAATTGCAAGAGAGGCGAATGGAAAACCCGTAGTTTTGTCTCGGTGGCCTTTCCAGTTGAAGGAGATGAGAGGATGACAAGCTAAGGAATGACTCTATTCAGAACTGAGATCGCCAAGTTGGCTCATCAGCTAATTCAAAACGTTTAAAATTTCTTTGATTCCTTGAGCTGCTTATGATAGGGCATCCTATGGCTTTTTTCAGATATATTTGAGTCATGCCTTATGCCTGAGACCACAAAGAAAATATACTGCTTCTCTGCATCCCTCAGCCCTGCTCCGAGAGCTGCTGCGCAGCGCTGGGAAGCACCGCGCTGGTCCTGGGCTGCAGCTGCACAGCTGGTAGCCACATTTGGTGCTAATGGCATGCTTTGAAGGACAACGTCAGTAGAAGATCAGCATACGTAATGGAGTGGGAGGTTTTCCGCATCTGTACCTGCTCTGCTACCTTCAGAGGCCCAATAACTTGGGTGGCTGTGCTAAGGCATTGCAGACTCAAGAAGTAAGAGAGGCAAGTGGAAGCTTTGGCCCCAGTCTCAGACAACAGATGCTGGAGACAATAAAACCTTCTCAGAAAAGGAAGGCGATTATTGCGGTTTTCTAGCCAACAATTACCTTGCTCTTATAAATTATGTTGATGTCCATGATATAACACACATTGCTGAGCACATGATAGCTGTCGTGGGCTGCCACCGACTTTCCTGCTGATGCCCGACACTCTGCTTGTAACCCATTTTATTTAGCCCGGAGTACAAAGGTGCTCTGCAACATGAGATTGGCCTCAAAATCATGTAATGTGCTGTCTGTCCCTGTGTCCCCCAGCTTTCTTTGCAACGTTCTGCTGTAGGTCAAAGCTGTAGCCAGTTAGATTTCACTCTCTTAATCTAATACTTGCATATGGTGCCTCCCAAAAAGCCATTTGTGGGGGCAAGTTTGCCACGATTTACTTAGGATTTTTTATGAAGAATTAGCACAGTACCAAAAACGTAGTTTTCTCTCTTTTCAAGTCCCAACCTCTTTTGAAATATCTCTTGGTGCCTTTCTGTTATCATTTAATTTCCGCATGTACAAATACAGGATTCATTCCCAGTTCTCTTGACTATAACATATCAACCCTCTCGCTAACATCCTTAACCTCTGCCCCTGGAAAACTAATCATCTCTGTTGTTAGCTCAGTCCCTTTTAGAGATGGCAGTGCACAAAGCACACCAACACTTCTCTACCGTAAGTAGAGAAGTGATGCTTCTCTCTACTTGGTTTGTTCCACAGCTTCCACACTGATTTGTGTTGTACAATTCAATCTTCTGAATCACCCTTAATGACATCTATTATCTAAAATCCATTGGGCACCACTACTTCACTTCATCCCTTAATTACACCGCCTCTCTCTTTTCATACCTGCTCTTATACTTACCCAGTCACTGCCCTTAATGTCATCCTATTTCTCCTGTGCTAAGCTTCCAAAGTACTCATCCAGCAACGCATGCAGCCGGCTCTGTCCTCCCGCCGAACCGCTGAGAGTGCTCGTAAGGAGTGTTTTCTTGCCTTCTTTCCTCAAACAAAAGCAATCCTTAGATTATAACAGAGAGTAGAGGAAGGCGTTATGGGTTACACTGCCATGGTGGTGGGGGGAGTTTTCTACCCATTCAATTTGGATTTAGATACATTATTTGTACAGAGATGAGTTTTGAATTTTGATGTTCAGATGTGCCTGAGGCTCATTAAGAGTTGAATTTACACTAAGAGTCAATGGGCTTTTTGAAAATCCCAGCTTTTTAGGTAGTATGTCAATAGGCATTTTCTTTGGGGTGGAGAACATTCCTGTTCAACCCTACGCATGGGGGTTAGTCGCAATAAAGTTAGATTTTTCTAGTGTATTAGTATATCTTATAACAATACAACAGTCAGCCATTCATCAAGGCGCAATGAAGCATATTTAAGTTTTCTAGAAGCTTGATCGTGTGATATCAAATTCCTGACTATTCATAATGGTAAAAACAAATGAAAGCCCTTTCAGACAGCAGATGCTGTACAAGGAAAGTTGGTTACTTAGAGCAGGAATGATTTGGCAGACCTAGTATTGTTTGTTAGAGTGCTGTCCCACAGAGAAGGTAATTTAGAAGTCATATTTTTTTGAAAATAATTTTTCCATAGATCCCTCTCCTCCCCCAGCTGAATGAATTCAGAGTCAGAATAGAGACCCATTGATTATTCTGGCTTCAAGGATCAGGAAGAGGTTAATTAGGGGATGATAAAAAGTTCTCTGAGGCAGGGGTCATGTCTTTGTATGTATTTGCACCGTGACTAATGCAGTGTCCCCCTGAGCCTACTGGGGCTGTGGGTTTTTTCCATAATGTAAATAATGCTAAACTGCAGTTTAGTAAGTGTGAAAATGGGTTTGATGGCAATTTTTAAATCTTTACCTTTTTAAGAGCTGTCTGGAGCAATTTGATTGCATCAAAGGTGTTTTCTCATTTTGATTCCTTCAGAGAGTTTTCATCAGTGAGAGAGTTCTCCTGTACTGACATAAATATAATCTCAGACTTAGCAGGGATCGTTCTGGGCTCTGTAGAGCCCTATGGATCAAACCATCACGCAGACAGAATTGTCTATGGCTCTTCTGGGTGTTTGGATCTTTATTTTCTCTCTGGAGCCAAGAAGCATGAAGTGAATGTACCTGAGGAGGTGAGTACATCTCTCCACTTACCCTACTGGGAGGGGTTTTGAACTGTGAACATGGAGGTCATATGGAAGAGCTATCCCTGATTTTTCTCCCTGGCAAATTATCACCTGCATTTTGCTGACCACTGTGGGGCTGAGCGCCACGTCAATGGCATGCAAGCATCTCGTGCAGGCATCACAGGCAGGATGATGGTGACATGGTGATGGGGAAGGATAGCGTCAAATAAGTTTCTGTAGGTGTCCGATGCTGTAAGTTCTTAGTGTTCCTGGTAACTCTTTGCAGACTCATGAGTTTTTGTGCCCCTACAAAGGAACAAACAAGAGGGATCACCTGCTATTTTGTGAGACGTATTGATCCTCCTATTTCCTGCCTTAAAGAGAAATAGGGCAACAAGAGAAGCAAATGGTAACAAAAAGTATAAAATAATAGCTAGAGAGAATATATACTTTTTGCAAGTATACTTTTAATACTTTTTATACTTTTTAGTATGGCAATATTCCTAAAACCACTGCTTCTACTAGGCAGCTATGGGCAACCTTATGCGTTTCTGTTCATACAGGTTTGCAAAATTACAAAGACAGTTGTATGATGTATGATCTTAAGAGCTTGGCAATGGTCTTCCAGATACTGATACAAGCACAGATTTGAAATCCCCAAACCATAATTTGGCCTTTTAATCATCAAAAAGCTGGTGTCTGTCCTTGGTTTGCTAAACAGCTTTATTCTTATTCTAATGAATAGTGGCTTTCTTGTGGCATTTTTCCCTCTTCCCTACCCTACAAATAGTTGCCCAAGTAACAAATTTTCTTTTGACTCTCTGCTAAGCTAGTTGTGTTTCCTGCTCTTTCTTTAGCTCTGTGCAAAAAATATCCCCAAAAGCAAGAAGGCCAACAGTTCTCAAATCCAGATTGAACCATCAGCTTCCTACCGTCACCACCCCCCCATATTTTTTCTATGGCTTTACAGAGAAACATCACAAGCTTTACTCCTCTCTGTCATCTGGTATTTTGTTCGTTCGTGTAGGTTATAATATCTATGTGTAACCTGGTAATGGATCTTGAAATATTTTGTCGTCTAGTGTGGCAGCTGATGTCTTTGCACTTCACTCATGGCTTTTGCTGTCTCTGATACCTTCATGCTTCATTCAGATTTCTTTGCTTTGATCTGGACCCAAAAGTGATTACAGATCGCGTCCACTGGCAAATTTGGCTTGCTTTCGTGCTTGCCTTGAAACTCGTGAACGTGTCCAAAACAATGGCAGAAGACCTCCAGCTGGTCTGGCAGGTCACGGGGCCTCCAGGACTGTCCGAGCTGTGCGGTAATTGGCAAAAATCCGACGTCGGTCATGGCTTGTTACTTAAACGTGTGCCATAAGTTTGTCTCTTCCTTCTCTTCTCTGCTAAGGGGATTTGAGTTGGATACAGGAAAGGAAACACAAGTGGCGTTTTCTACAGGAAATGGCCCTCACGAATATGTCTCTGCTAATAATTACAGAGCTGGTTTTATTTTGTTCAATGTACTGCCTTGGTTTTGGATCCACATCAAGAGCAGCATATGCTCTCCAAACTAAAATATGTGCATATCTGATTTTTGACAAAAAAATTATTTAATTGATCTCGTCCTACCCTCTCCCCTCCCCCTCACTCTCTTCCTGCCTATTTTGCTCATTTCTTTACTAATTCCATAATGTAGTAAGCCTCCTATTATGAAAGAAATCCGAATTAATTTAAATATAAAATATAAAGAATTAACCTTACAGCAAAACAGATAACAGAAAAAAGAGAGAGTTTTTCTCTGTCAAGTGACAGCCTTCTCGTTTATTATCATTTTAACAAATTAAGTTGCAAAATTGGCATTATTTCAGAACTGTACAAATTGTAATGACTCTATGAAATATATTGAATTTTTCAAGTATTAAAAATCCCTTAGTTTTGAAAATGAATCACTGGAAATGATCCTTAAGAATCCAAAGTTTTTTGTGCCATTTCTATACTATGCCTGCACAAAATCTAATGGCATTTGCTGAGTTAATCCTGGATATTCCATTGTTTTGGTATTTGTACTCTATTAGTTAAATACAACATGTGTGAGAAAATCAAAGAGAAGACATGTTAAAACAGGAGAAAATGTTTATCCCTTAGATGTAAGAAATACTCATCACCCAAAACAAATCTGGCTTAAACTCTTTAAGTCTTAAATAAGTTTTAAGTTAAAATAAGTTTTCAGTCTTAAATCTCTCTCCCCCTGAAAGTATATATTTGCATGTGTGTGTGCACATGGGTGTGTGTCCGTGTGTAAGAGAACAGCATGTCCTGCAACTGAACTCCTCCAAACCTTGTTTCAAGGAGCATCGAGTGCTGGTACGTAATGGTTATTGTACAAGTAGATCTGAATTATAAGGATATAATGTTGTGTATGATTAAGCAGTTCTAGAAAACAGGGGGATGAACTTCACCTGTAATGCATATTTCTCTTTTGTTCTTCTGCTTTACCGATAGATATGGACAACTGCAAACATGCAGGTTTAGAAGCACAGATCCGGGGAACGGCGCAGGTGCGGCTGGCGGAGGCAGTTGCGGTGCTCTCTGTGCCAGTGGGTTCCCGGCAGAGGCTGGGCTAGGGAGAGCGCAGGGCAAGGGAAGGGCATTTCCAAAGCAGGCAGAGGATGCGACCTGAGGTGGGCAATGCTGCTGTCTAACATTCCAGCAGGATGGCAAGGAAGCCAGGGAGAGTCAGAGACCCACAGGATGGAGGCTGTTATCTGATGAGGTCATCGTCACAAATGTTATAACTCAAAAATACATGTTCTTGTCAGAAATGAAAAAGATGCATAGCCGTGGAAAGAGCCACGTGAACGTTTCCCCCTCAAGCTTGCTCTCTTCAGACTTGTTCACATATCATGTCACTTCAGCTGTCTCTGTGCCATGGGCCACTTGCTAGAAAATGGGTGAAGCTGGTTCTGTTGCCTCGGTGTGTGCAAAATAACATTTGCCATCTTTTGCTTAGTCCTTGCCAGCATTTTCTCTCCATGAAAATCTCCAGAAGCATTACCTGTTAGCATGCCGTTCTCAGTACTACCTCTGTTCTGTTCTCTCTCATGCCTTTGCCTGTCCTTCGAATACATCTGTGTCTTTGCCCTTCGAGAGAGTGCCCTTTTTTCTGTTGGCAGCCCTTGCATAGGTGCAGTGTGTTGTGCTGCCTCTCTTCTCTGTCTTACTCTATTCTCTTTCCTGCTGATGAGACCCATGTTGCTTTGGCAGAAAAACTAAAATACAGTAGTTCATCAATCCAAAATTCACAATGATGCACTTGTCTGACAGTGGGGGTTTGGCTGAAGGTGATTTTGACTATGAGCCTGACTCTACTTTTCTCCTGAAAGTAGAAAAGAACTGCAGGACTTTATGTCTAATACGGATTTCACAAAGTATTTTTTTAAAAAGCTTGTCTTTATTGGTGGGCAGAACAGAGAAATTGCTTGGATTGAAAGGATATGGGGAACAGCACTGGTGCTGGTGCACATCCTCATTTGGAAATGGTGAGTGCTTTGTGTCTCATTCTCAGGGGACACAGGGATTCCTAGCCCAGAAGCAAAATGCCTGTTGCAAGAAATCACTAACTGGTGCCACCAGGGCTAGTGTCCTGCAGCATGTCCACAGCAGAGACAGATATGGCTGCAGCAGAAATGCCTGGGTCTTTTATAGTTCTGCAGATGAATCTGGAAAATCTCAAGTGACATTATAAGGGCCAAAAGTTCATCTCTTCTGGACATAGCAACAAAACACATCAGGATGGAATGATTTGGAGGGTATGGGAGGGTGCCTGTTTCCCCCCTTCCTCTAATCCTCCTTTTCAAAATTACTTAAAATGCTGTTGAAAATTCAGTACTAAACCCAAGCTAATTATGATCTTCTATATGAGAATTCCTCTTGCACTTTTTGGTAACATAAAAGCTGATCTCGGTGTCCTTGGGTAAAATCTATGTTCCTTGCAATATTGAACATGATGGTCCTTGCCCTGAAGGCTTCT
Source organism: Microhierax caerulescens (assembly GCA_035590215.1). Classification (NCBI taxonomy): domain Eukaryota; kingdom Metazoa; phylum Chordata; class Aves; order Falconiformes; family Falconidae; genus Microhierax; species Microhierax caerulescens. The sequence continues at coordinate 9,760,627 of JAVJGJ010000033.1, forward strand.
GCCCTTCACACTAGCAGTGCCTGTATGCCATCAGTACGGAAATAATGGCAAATCATCTGGAAGCCCTCTGGAATCACTTTATCTTAAAAGGTCGTATTTAAGAGTAAAAAAATGAAATTGAATAATCCATTTGTAACTTCATCTGGAAAGGGTTGGAATCCAATCGAGAACAGACACATGGAGATACTTGTGCACTCCTCATTCTGGGCCGTGATTTAGTGTGCCATGTTTATTACCCTTTTACAGCCAACTGATGCCTAAAATCAAACCAAGCCATAGCAGCAGCAGGCCAAACATCAAGGTAGGGTTGATGTCTGAGTATGCTGATGGTTGGGAGAGGAGCTCACGCTTCCCTTAGAAGTTCCAACATCAAAGATGATGATCAACTCTTTTCTCCGTGTTCCAGTTTTGCACATCATCTGAGTATCCTTTGGCAAGCAACAGTTGGCCCAAGCCTTGGAGCAGCAGCTGGTAAGTCCAGAAGCAGAGCTGTGATGCCTGTGGCATCAGATGTACTGGAAACTCTTCTAAACTGTATGTTGAAGTTTCAGCATTTGTGTGGACGTAATTATAAGACATACATTTAATTCATAAGACTGGGTGTCTGATTATGCTGGGTAGCATGGCTTATACCGGAGCTGAGTCGTTGCTGGTCGCACTTTAAGGAGAGGATGTGGTTTGCAGTATGTGGCGACATGATACAGGTTTAGTCGTGTGACTCCTGTGACCAGGCCAGGAGACTGAACCGTAGCTCAGATGAGCTGTTTGTGGCCTTTCCCTTGATTTGCTGTAGGGCATTGCACAAGTCACTTAACCCCTCTGTGCAAAAGTGGTCCCATGATTAAAGTGACATCACTAGCACCTGCTTGAAGGGCTTCTGGGTATCAGCATATGTTGAGTTACTTCAGGATCTCTGTCTACTCATGAATGCTCATGCATATATGCATCTATGTCTATATGTCCATTTATAATATGTGTATATATCTTATATAAACATAGTGCATTTATTTTATATCCATACATAAAATATATATACCTTCCCAAATATATATGTATCTATACACATGCATTATATATGTCTATGTGTGTTTGTGAATGCACACGCAGAAGCTTTTTATTATAACAGTATAATTTTATATCACGGAGTCACCATATCTGATGTATATTTTGGTATTGTAAAGTGACCTTCACTGTTTCTGAGTCTTGGCTTTCAGAGATCACAGTCGGTTTGTATCTATATATACCTTCTTGGTCACTTTGGTGTGCTCACTGCTGTTTTCTGTCACTGTTGCTGACAGCATTGGCACACGCTTGTACAGCCTTCGTGCAGCTTGTTCTTAGGGAGGCTGCGTGCAACTGCCGTTGGAGGCTCTTCTGATGCTTCATTTAAAAGTCTGGACACAAGCATTTAATGTGGTTGTTCAGTGTAGCAAAAAAGTTAACAATTCATTCACTCCTGAGGATGCTAGTAGTAAAAAAAAACAACCACTAAAACCATTTAACTTCAGCAGTCCCTTAAGAATGACTAGGAAATTGAAAGCAGCCTTAACTGTGGAAGACCCCAGGATTTAATATTGCCATGTGGTAAGTGACTGCTTGGAGACTCCTGCAAAGCCTTGATACAGTGGGATGAATTGTACCATCATTTATGCCTGTAAAATCCCTCATCATAATGGACAAGGCTCACTGGCATAACCGTAAGTGTTCTTGGAGCGAGAGTGAAATTGAAACTATGGTAAAACCCTGGAGTGTTTAAATATTGTTTTCAGTGGAGCCAGGATGCCAGTGATGTCAGTAGATCACAGTAACTTTTTTTCACTGGATCATTGTAGGTGTGAATCTTCAGAGCAATGTCTTGGAATTAGGCAGCCGTTAAACTTCAGTGAAAAATTCAGACTAAATGCTCCAGATTCTGTTGAAAACTTCAGTCTGATGCTTTAGCCATGTAAAGTTCAATGGCTCCACTTCTGTTACAGGTGTCAGTGAATAACAATACTAATAGTAACAAAAAAAAATGAGTTGTGCAATGCTGAATCTGCCTAGAATTCTTATTATACATTTATAAAATAAACTCTAATGGCTTTTTTGGAGTGGTTATGGTGTAGTCTGTTGATGTATATTAAGATTACTACGATAGCACATAGCCTTTATGATAAAAGCATGCAAATTAACATAGAAATCTGCAGGACTTTGCATATTTTCCAATAATTTAATACAAACAGGTCCAGATTTACAGAATCGTGCACAGAAATTGCATGTGCACATTTTTGCATGAGCATTTCTGACCTTAACTAGCAGAGAGAAAGGGAGGAACAGCTCACATGGTTCAGATCTGCACTAAGGTCTGTGAATTCGCATGCCAAATGAAACACAAGGCGACTTTTGACGGCCAAGTTAACCATCAAAAAGGTTTTTTTAATGGAAATGCTGTCACACTCTTAACTAGAGTACTGCTGCCAGGCATCACATCAATAATGCAAACTTTGGAAGACAATCTTGCAAACTAAATAGCCAAGAATTCTGAAGTATTTCTAGAAAGAAAAAAGAAAAAAGGTGATCATTATGAAGAGGGGAGGAAGCCATCATGTGAAATTTAATTTTGCATTCAGATTTATTATTGTTATCTGTTCTCAGTGCTGAAATGCCTGTTTACTTGCAAAGGACAGTTTCTTTCCATAATGAATCATAGTAACACTTAAATTAAGCACAGTAAAAGAATGGTTAATGTCATAACACGCTGACAATTTAACCTGGCCAATATTTTTATTGCCTTGTACAATAAACCTAACAGAGCACAACTTGCTTTTTGACTGGTGGAAAATCGGTTATGAACCGCCAGGGAATGACCAATTTTTCAAATGCAGCCATTCAGTCACACTATAGCCACTAATACTTTTTTTTTTTTCCTGTACACTATTGCTGTTATAATCTTTTGAGGATATTTTATCACAGCAATAACCTCCTCAAAATCAGTCTTTACTGCAGTTAATGACTGGACAGCTGGAGCATTAACTGGCCTTGGCTTTGCCTCTAGCCATTAACTAACAAACCAGTTGTTATCCACAGGTAACAACCAATTTCTTGTAGAATTTTCTTGACAAAGTGTCTCACCGGATAAAAGTTGGGTTGGTTTTTTTTTTTTTCCCCTTCTTTCCTCAGCTAAGATCTAGCAAGGGCAAGATAATATGTAGAGAAAGAATTGCGGAGAAGTAGCAGCAAGTAATAGTGCTGTGAAAGAAGTTAAATTATAAACCAAAACCCATAAAATGTTGATTGTTTACTCCTGCCAGAATTTTTGTAACATTAATAAAAGACTGCTCTATTATGTCTTGGTCACTCGAGTGCAGAGCGTGGTCCTGAATTTGAGAGAGGACTTTGGGGGCTGTCGCTGGGCGCTGCAAGGGACAGTCCCCTGCCCTCCCCGGGGACAGACGGGAGCAAAGGCATGGCAGCTACTGGCCATTTAGGCAGAGAGAGAGGTAAGAAAATGGAGACAGCTTTTAAAGTGTCTTCCACCTTCCAAGCAAATGCGGAATAAAGATGTAAGATTAATTCTGTATATTTTATCCTTAATAAAATGGGTATTATTTTTGAGGGCCCTCATAAAACTTTAGCCTTTTCGCTTGCGGTTTGAAGTTATGAAATGTTAACCTCTGTTTTGTTGCAACGTTATTTTAAAACTAGGATTAGCAGATTCAGATTAAATCAGTACATTACTGAGAGGGTTTAAAGCAGAGATCCATGACATTGTTAAGTAGTAGAATAAGTAAAATGTACAAATGGAACACCCATAAAAAGCCAAGCTCTATCATGCCATAAACAATGATGTTTTAAAACTGTTAATAGGCTTAATAACAGTTTATTATTTCACCTTAACCCTTTTTTATGCCTTGTTTTCTCTAGCTTTTGTCTTCGCTGTACTGAGCTGTTAATACCACTTCTTAAATTTTCCCCTCCAGGTATATTTTCCAGGAGTGAATATGAAGAAAAAGCAAATGCAGCCATGCATTTGCTTTCAAGGAACACAGGAGGCCCTGTGCTCAAAAAAATTCCAGAGCTAGGCTTTGGGATACAGCAAATATCTTGGCATCTACAGTAATTCTAGAAGATTTCTAAAATCACAGGCAGAAATCCTGACTCAGTAGGAGCTCGAATGGCAGGTCAGTGTTTCCAAGGGGTCAGGATTCTCCCACAGTGTCCCAGTTAGCAGCCTCCCTCACAGCTCCTATCTGCTCTGTGCACAGGCACCACAGCTTGCCCTCCTCCACTGTGGATTTCTATGTGTTTCCAGAAGTTTGCACAGAAGTCTTGCAAAATTTTTTATTGTCTACCAGAATTTCTAACCAGAGAGTCAATTTCAAATCATATTACACATGAAATTAGTTTAATCTGGAAAAACTTGGGGGATTCTTGGTAGTAAGGGTTTGTCGTGTGCTCGAAATCGCTATGTATTTTGTGCACATGCAAGTGGTTCCCTTTCTTTCAGGTACGCTTATAGCACTGTCTCATGCGATTGGAGATTTCATTTGGGCACTGATGTAAGAACAGACCCCTTTCACTGCATGTGTACTAACTACCAATATTATTTGCGATTCAAGCATTTCTAGCAATTTGAAGTGATCCAATGATTTTTAAATCATTCTTAATTTCATAAGTCTACTCCTTTAATCTCTTTCAAATTACTGAAAATGTAAAGCATTCTAAACATTTCTGATCATTCTTCACTGCTTTGGCCCCATAAAGCCAATCTTTTCCAAAGTTAAGCACTTAAAAATTTGAAGTACTCCAATAAATTTAAATTGGCATATTCTGTGCATATCAATTGAGAATTATTAGAGCATTAGTGCCTAGGAGTGATGGCTGAGGGCATGCAAACCAGTTCATACATTGATTTTTAATGACTTTTTATTGATTCTGTGCTTTTTAAACTTGATACCCTTAGGTTCCCTCTTACATAGAGTTAACAGATTTGTGATGATACGCTAAGTTTGGAAGAGGCATCTTTCTCCTCATGCTTTTTCTTTTCTCCTTATGGCTTAGTATTATAACTTTGCTCAGATGCAAGTAGCAAATGCACTTGATTTGTGGCTTTAACAGGATATGGCTCCTCATGTTTGCCCGGCTTATCTGTAGACAGGGTTTATGTTCAAACCTTTAAGGGTCTCTCCTCCCCTCAGTGTGTGCACTCAGTGCTCGCCAGCCATGATGGATGCTCTAGGCCTGCACTGACAGGAGAAATAGGCTCCCTTATAATTTTTAAATGTCAATCTTAATTTGTTGGGCCAAGATATTGTAGGTGTCATAAAGCACAAAGTGAAAATGTGCGTTAGTACTTTCACGTTTTGAAAAATATTCATTCATATTATGAAATACACATACCCCTGCTCTGTATATAATTCCACTGTATTTATTAATATTTTAGTATTGACCTATTAGCCAACACACTGTCAGTGCAAACTGCACTGGTGATAACTGGGACGAGCAGGTATCAGCCTGCCATGGTGTCCACCCTCCTTTGGAGGAGGCAGACTGGGGATGGTGCACTGGCACAGAGGAAAGGCAGAGGGACCCTTTACAGCACGGCTGGCCTGGGCTGGCAGGCTGCTGCAGGGGCTGTCTGCGGTGGCAGCTGGTGGCAGCCTGGGGACGTGCCTGACTGATGCATCGGGAAGGCTCGGGGAAACACCACTTTGAACCAGTTACACCACTGCCCTTCCTTGGGTGTGAGATGTGCTTTTTCCAAAGTTTTCCTATGTGGGTCATAACAGGACAAGTGAGAATATTTTTAATAGATTCAATTCTTGTGGGTTTTTCAGTGCTTCTTCCCCGCTGCTTGGGCTGTGTTGTGTGAGTTTTTTGGGAGCGATTCCAGTTCCATTTCGTAGGGAACCGAACGCTCACACTGCAATGCTGTGATGTCGGTTGCTTGTAATACCCTTGCTGAGGACCCTGCCAGAAAGCCTGGTGACCATCACACGCAGGTGTCCCTCTCTCCCCCTGCTAGGTGAGATCCCATCCAGCTGCAGTTAAAGCACGTAACAGTCTGAGGAGACATTAATTGCTGCTAACTGCAATGGGCGCTTCTGTATTTAGGCTTTGTTTAGGGCAAATTCCTCTGCAATCGCATTGTTAGAAGCCATGGGTCTGTTAAAGTCGGAGTTATTAGGCCATGTGCTTTCTGTGTGTTGTCATAGTCAGAACAACACCAGTGCAAACGTCTGCGCTGGGCAGGGGAAGTGTTAAGTGAAGAATAAAAACAAGTCCAAATTCCCATTTGGAAACTGCATGCCTCAACAAATACCACTGTTCATAGCAAGTTATTAGCTTCTTGGTTGTAATTCTGGTCCTTTTCAAAAGGGAGGTGGAAAAAAACATATAAAAGAGATTTCTGATACTTCACGGTATATTGAATGAACAGCAGAAAGCTCCCCAGTCTGCCCGTTCCCATTTGTGGTTCGGATGTGGCTGAGGTAACACTTCTTTCTCCTTCTCCACATGATTCCCTGTGTCTTCTGGTGGCAGCACCCTAGATATCCCAAAATGCACGTGAATAATGCCTTCAAATTACAAATCTGAAATGTCCCTGTTTCCCTCAGGCCAGCTGTGTGTGAGGGACTTGTAAGAAGTCTTTTCTCCCTTCTGAATAGGAAGGGGGTCTCCACTGTGGGCATTGTGAGGGTTTGCAGGTGGGCAGGCGCTGGTCTTCCTCTGCAGGGTACCACAGAGGGAAGGGTGGCATGTCCCCAGGTGAGAAGGCTGCTAGTCCCACTGGGCTGGCAGGGGATTGCCCCCCGAAGGTATAATGAGAAAATGGGAATTGGAGTTAAATGCTTAGGTGAGCGTTTGCTGGTAGACTTAGCTGAACTGTATTTCTGTGTCTGCATCTGAACGGAACATCATGAAGTTTACTTCTTAGGGATGGTCTGCTCTGCACTGTTACTGTATGTGACTGAGCTACTAACAGCCTACCAAAAAGGTACAGTCTTCTCCTTTTGTTCTTGCTATGGGCCTTCTAGTACTAGATTTGGAGTGAGAAATGTCATTTATATATTTATTTAGAAGCTACTCTGAGTAACAGCACATTTACTAGTTTGCTTCATTTTTATGGATTTTATTCATTGCTTATTAAAGCCAATGGAAATCTTTCCATTGTTTTCAGTTGGTTCTGGCTCAGAACTTCTTGGTGCTTGACAGTATTTAGTAGGAGATGAAAGATCTGAACTTCTAAATCATGATATATTATGGTCTTCTGCAGTGCCTGTTTCTTAATTATATACATAATCCCAATATCTGTTGCAGTGTATTTCTGGGTGAGCAGTTTCTATTTTGTTAAATTTTCACAAGCATGCTGTAATGAAACGGTTAAGTGAAACATCATCAATATCATATTTGTCACAAATGAGAAACTAAATATTGAGATCGGTTTTATCCATTCATTGGTGTATAGACACCAAGTCCTCTGAGGAATGTCACAAATTCCCTTGATGTCCCTCAGTGCTAGACTTAGCATTTAGATCTTTGATTTAACAGAAAGATACATTAAAAACTGATACAGTCAGACAGCTCCCTATGGGGTATACATCTATGTCGGCTTTTACGTCACAGTTATTTCAGTCAAGATTTGGCAGTAAATTATTTTATCCAAAAGTTGTTCTGGAATGTGCTGTGCACTTTTCATAAGCATGTAGCTTCTTTTCAGAGGATAGCAGATCCACCATTTCAGCTTCTCCAGCACAGCTCTTGCCCATACGTGTAGCTGAGATGCACACGTGGACCTGGATGTCTCCCTCCCCACACCTATGGGCTGTGGCACGTGGCAGATGTGCTCTGCAGGAGCCCATGTCTTCCAGAGTACTGGGAGGTCCCACAGCTACAGTATGGCATGGAACTGTTTGCATTTCTAACAAAGCTCAGTACGATTGTGGTTTTGCCTTTTCATGTTGACTTTCTAAAGGCATTCCAGTAGCTGGCATTTCCCTAAGGAATCTTTACTGAAACCATGGATTTCAAGTTACTGATATAACATATTACAGGACAATTAATTTGTAAGCACAGTTACCTGTCCAAGAATGCAGATTCTGAGAAGGGATTCTTTTATCCTTTTAATTGAATGTATCATATAATGAAAACTAACCTATGTAGTTCAGATTCAGACACTAAAACAAGTTAAAGAGGTTAGTATATACAACAAATTTCCCTTTGCCAATTTACGCAGTAAATTTAGACATTGCCTTTTCACTTTAACTCATTAAAACTTTCTTGCCAAGTTTACTTATCTGGGTTAAGGGTACAATTAATATTATAATTTTTAATTATCCACTTGGTTTTATCAGAGCCAAAGTGTTTCCTTAAGTGTGAATATCAAAATAAAGCCTATATTTTTTTAAGAAAGTGAAGTGCTGCAATTTCACTAATTCCTTAATAATGCAAATATTTATGTATCTTTCTGCTTACTGTTTATGCATCAATAGTTGTGTTGTTTTGTTTTATTTTATAACCTTAGCATAATATACTACTGAAAGCTATATTTTGTACTACTTAATTCTGTACCACTCATTCTGATTTATGGCATCATTTTGTTTCCAGCTCACTCCTTATCTTCAAAAGGCTTGATCCAAAACTCATCAAATTCAGAGGAATAAATCCCAGTGGGCTTTGGATTAGTCTAGTAGGGTGAAATTGTGGACTTCATGAAGTTTGCATTACATGCGCAGATATGCAGTAGTGAGATTACTTGGTAGATTTCTAATTCAGCTTCTTCTATTTAGAAGGAAGTTCTTGAGAATCCTGGCCATGCACTTGAAATTTAAGAGACCATTTTAGTTGCATATATTCATCCATTTTCTTACTATGACATTTGAGAATACATTTATTTGCCAGTTTGATTTTATCATCATTATGGAGGACTCATGTTTCTAATTTCTCCTACAGGCTCTTGAATTGTTAATGTTAACTCCTACTGAACCCAACCTTGTTTTCTAACAGAGAGATACATTCTGAACTTGTATTGATGCTGGGCTGTTAAAAATACGTTCTTCAGGAATGACAGGTTTACAAGTCATAATAAAGTACAGCTCATCTCAAAAGTATGGAAAAGCATTAATGCAGAAGACATCTGGTAAATAATATTACAATGTATTTATCTTGTTACTTCTTAGTTATAAATGTACAGAGTGATAGACACAGAATTATGAAATTGATTTAAGTTTGTCAGTGCAGCAGAAGCTGCTTTGTCATCTTGCTTTTCTTTTTCACCTGACATAGTTAAATTGGAACAACCTGGACATATCTTCCACTATATACCCACTAGAACATTCCTGGGTTTGGTGTTACCTTGATAATTCCTGGTATTCTGGCCAGTTATGTATATAGACTGCTGCACACGAGATTGGTTTTATTAAATAAATACAGGAGGAGTGTGTTAATATGAAATGATTGTAACAGATACTACTAAATAATAATGTATGCTACAGGCTACCTTAAAATGCATTTTTGATATATGGCTGTGCTGCCTGATATGTAGCTATTGTGCAGCTGATTAGCTGTGGTGAGAAATTACTCATTCCCTTGTATTAACTACACTGTTTAACTACACTGTTTCCACCAATCAGTATGAAGTATGCCAACTTTGTTTAGCCTGTGCACTTGTGCAATGATGAACAAGTAATGCATAAAACAAACCCTCCTACCTAATCAAACATTCCTCAGAGATTTGAAAACAGAAACAAAGGGTAAATCCATTCATAGATTATAATGGTAAAACAAAATAAAGTTTGACATATGTATATAGAAACTCCGAACACATGATATGAATATTTTTTTAAACAACAACATGTTTGAATTATTAATAAATGCAAAAAATATGTTTTAACACAGTATGGAACAATTGGAAGGATATATTTCTTTAGAATCACGAGGGTCAGGAAAGATCTCTACTGAATACAAACACTATACATCTTTTTCCCCCTCTTGGTTTGTGTTTTAGCCTTTTCAAATGTCTGTCTCATTGTGAAACACTGCCATGGTTATAGTTGAGAGAAGTTTCCCTTTTTCATCCTTGAGCCTGCAGTACAATCTTCATTCTCCGAGTATATAATAAATGAAGTTTGTTAACCTTCAGGGTGTGAAACCCATTTTTCTCTTCTTGTCCTAGGGTGTTAGGTGTTGAGCACAGCTGACGAGCAATTCTTTAGGGAGGACTGTACTGCTATCCAGGAGGGGGCTTACATTTAATTTTGTCATATATCCTGGTTGCCAGTTATTTGATTTTAAGATAATTGATGGATCTCTTTATGGGTATATTTTTTCTTAGTCATCAAGAAAGCTAAAAATATTTGATAAGAGTTATTTTATTGGAGAGTAGTAAATATCGACAGAATGAGATACCAGAAAGTTGGGGTTTTTTTTCTGACTTTTTTTTTCCCTTTATCTTAGGATTTGAGCAAACACGGTGCTTGCAGATTTTATGGAGACTGTGATGAGAGACCACTGTAGTCATTTTCACTGGTGACTGCACATTACATAGGGGCCTCCATTCTGCCCTTCTCTACAATTCTTATTGACTTTAGTGGCTGCTGTGTGAACAGATAATGCACAAAATACTCATCAATGTAAATGCCATATATAAATAAAATCCTAAATTGAAACCATCATAAGCAAGTCGAAGTAAAGACAACGGAGTCTTTAGCATCAAGCCCTTTGAGGAAACAATGTGAGTGAACAATGCCAGCTTTGACTTTGAATTCCCAGTTGTGTGCTGGCTTGTACCCCAATTTTAACATTAATCAGAAGCTTTTCTGCATTTCATCTCCTCATTTATAAAAAATTCTTTGCTGAAAGGTTATATAAAACTCATTATTTACCTGAGTGACCAGAAAGGCTCTCAAAGTGCCATTCAAAGCTCTCGGGTGAATGCTTATTTATAGTTTTTTAATAGGCATTCATTACCTGATGGATTGGAAAGACTCTTTTTGAACCAGTTCCCGTCTATTGGTTAAATACAGATTGATAACTTTTTCTTAAAAAGCTTATTATTAACCAGATAAGCTCATCACCTTTGGATTTCTAAAGTGGTGATTAGTTTTAGCTTCCAAGGGTTTATTCAAGGTTTTCACTAGTGTAACTTAAATTTTGCCCAGTGGGCCATATTCTGGAAATGAATTACAGTAGTGCAATGCTTGCAAAACCCAGACTGCAGAAGTAACTTGAGGCCCTTTGCACAAAGACATACCTCAAACCTATGTTGCTGCATGTCTGTTAGCTAGTCCAAGCACAAGGCATAGAGGAGGTAAAAGGGTGTAGCGCATTTTAAAATGCCTGTGAGCTTGGTTGGAAACACATTGTTAGGCATATTTTGATGCCTAAAAAGACATAACAAGTCCTATTCACACCTCTGTGCAATTTGCACAGTCTTTGAGCTTCACTCATTTTGCTCGGTGTAACATTCTGCTTTTGAGGATTTGCTTCTAGCTTAAATTGCTTTGGAAACAGAAAAAAAACTTGCATTTTTTTACAAATGCAGTTTGGCACTGTGGGTTCAGAAGTCCCATGCAAACTGCCTCTGTAGTGATGGCAGGCTACCCCATGCAGTGGCTCCCATTCTTTGTGAATGGAGATCCATTTCGTTGCAGACATTTTTGCCTTGTTAGCGCCATAGGCGATGCTTCCTTGGCATAGCTCCATCAAGCAGGCAGCTCTGGCTCCTCACCCACCTCTGCAGCTGTTAGCACATCTGTAGGATTTCAGAATGACAAGTCCTGGCTAAAGAGGTGTAAAACAACATGGCCATACATGCTCGTGCCTTGTGCTCCTTGAGGGCTCGTCCAGTTTGTAACTTACATCTTAAAATGACACTCTTATAATAGCATCAGTTGAAGCTTAAATCCAAGATGAAACGGAATAAGAAGAAAAAAGACCTTTAAACTTGCAATGTTCTGGGAAAATGGGTAGGCTGTTTGAATTGTCCGGGGCTTTCATATAGTTTCTAACAAACTTGAAAATTTGGAGCTTTGTTTTGTTTGGTTTTGTTATTGCTAATTTTTAGGGTGTAAGAATACCTGAGTTTTTGCTTTTGCCCCTTTCACTTCCCAATTTTTCTTCCATCGCTGAATTTTTAAGTTGGAAGTTTCCATACTGTTTACGCTTTTTCTCCTCCATGGGTTAAATACATGCAGCTAGGAGGAGTAGTGAATGCTCAATAGAGTGAGTGGTTCTTTCTCATCTGTTTAGGTAGGGCAAGTTTTCAACCACCTGAAGACAACGCCTACATTTCGGCATTACTTCTCAGTTGTTTCAGAGAGATGGTTTCTTTGCATTCCTCTGATTATGCATAGATTCTTTCCAGAAAAACAAGACCCAAGTTTCTGATGTAAAATTAACCAGTATCTGGGAAAAAAAAAAACCAAAAAACAACCAGCTTTTGGTTGGATGAGAAAATTGCAAATAAATACCAAAGCCTCAAAGCCCTCTGAGCTTAACAGAAAGAAAGGAAATCTTAAAGGTCATAGGGCTAGTGTTCTTTGACACCACCTTTGCTATTGTAAAACTTTGGTGGAAATGTCTCTCTTAAATACTTAAAGCATTGCTTTTTGGGAAACCAGTTTTGCATTTGGTTAACAAATCCTTAAAATTCTGTTTAAAATAATGTAAGCAAAAATAACTGTACTCTTTGCCTCCCTCTGCTGGCTGTGCAGACAGAGTTAATTGGCTTCACGTTGTGTGACCCTCTCATTCCAAGCTAGTATGCTGATTGTAGCAGTCTTCATTTCAAGGTTGGATAGAAATAGGTGGGGAAACAGCTATATATGAGCAGAATTATGGAAGCAGAGGAAATGTTGGAAGAAACAACAAGTTTATTTTTGAGGCTTTAAATTATTAGAAACATATTTGTTATTAAAGAAGGTCCCTTTAACCTCTCCTGAACTCATATTCTGGACTGGTTTAGCTGAGGGCAGGAGAGTTGTACAAAATTTCTTTGAAGAAAGGCCAGGTGCTGAGGTATAGCAACAATATTTTGGCAGGAAAATGGCAAATCAAATCCAACTGTCCAAGAGGGCTGGATATGAGCAGAGCTGAACAAATCTTTGTGTGTACACACATCATTCAGGTGCTTTGCATTACACAGAGAGCTCTCCACTTCATCAGTTTTCAGATGTTCTGCTCTGCACTGGTGTCACTCTGTATTGATGTATATTTTTCACATACATATCATAGCCAGCGCAGTCCTTTGTCCTGCTCCCAGAGCCTCTGCAGCTCTCCAGGGATGTTGCCTAAATCACTTTCAAGTGTCCAGCCTCCTGTGAGGATGTGAGATAGTCCTCTCTGCTTTATTGGCAGTCTCAGAAAGCAACCCTGCAAGAGAACCTGTGGCACGGTGTGTTGCTGGTGGGAGAGTGGTGCCCACCTCACCCAACACCAGCCCTCTCCATGCAGTCAGCCTGGGCTGGAGGAGACATGGAGCTGGTGCTGCCACAGGGTCCCCCTCATGGCAAAGCCAGTGGACAGAGCAAGTGGAGCAGTGCCTCCCTCCAGGAAACCATTTTTCATTCTCTCAGGCATCAGTTTTAGTAGAGTTTTGGGTTTGGTCCTTCGCCACTGTACCTGGATGTCTGGAGTGACCCTCTCAAGGGGCAGGTGTAGCAATAGGGCTCATGGCCAAGAGGGAAAAATGAGCGGAAAGAGAGGAGTGTGCTTTTCATTTAAGCTAGTCAGGGGAAAAGAAAACAATGGAGATGTAAGTATTATTTGGAATTGAAAAAAACAACTCTTGGAGGCAAAGCAACAACACTGAATCTCCATTTCAGCTTTTCTTCAGGCGTCCATAGCACACTGTGCTGGCTGGGGCTGTGCTGAACCTCTCGTGTCCCCCAGCTCCAGGTCAGCCGCTCCCCCTTGCTGGTGCCCACCTGGGGGATCCCCCTCTGGCTTCCCCCTGCCCTCCCACTGCCTGTGCCCACCTGGGGAACCCCACTCTGGCTCCCTCAGGTATGGCTGTGTTGGAGACGGTGGAGATGGAGAAGATGGAGGAAAGCCCGCGGGCTGCTATGGCTTGAACCCAATAGCTGATGTTTGTGGTAAGGGTACAACAACACACTGGGTATAAATCGTGGCTTTTCAGATATGCGTAGCAGTGGCAGCTAGTAAGAGCTCTAGGATTATTATTATTATTTTTTTAAAAGAGCCTGTTATATGTCCGTCTGTTTGGTATCCCTGGGGTCGGTGGGAGCAGGAGGCGAGTGGCCCCAGGCAGGCCGTGCTGGCCGTGCCGCCATCATGCCCCATGGCTGAGGGCAGGGCGCCCTGTTCTATCCGGGCCCAGCGAGGCGGCTGTGTTTTGAGGTGAAGCTGTGGGTGAGCTCTGCCCTCACCCCGAGTCCCTCCATCCTCTCCTGCCCACGTGGGCAGGGCTGTGGCAGTGTTGGGGACAGCCCTGGTGCTTGGCACACCACAGCCTGGTGTGGCCAGCCTGTGGGGACAACACGGCAGGCCCAGAGGTCAGGCCTTGCCTTGGGTGAGGACGCTGCTGAGGCAGAGAGGGAGGTGCCATTTTGAGGCCGCCTCACAGCACAGCCTGTGTGCTGGACCACTGAGGAGAGACATTGCTCACTGAATCGTTTGCAGAAACCTCCCCAAAAGTGAGTTGTGGTCTGCCAGGGATTTCTTAAGATCTTCCCAAAACATCCCAAACTTCCTTCAGCCCAAGTCACCAAACTGACAGAGACAAGGTATTTCTGTCCAGACACTGGCACCTCCCAAAGCCGCTGTATATGAGGCAATACTGTATGTAGTTCATCAAATGATGAATACATTGCAGTGTTTGTTCCTGCTGGCATTCCCAAAGCCTGAGGTACTGACCACGTGGGAACAGCCCCGTGCCGGCGTGCAGAGCTCTGCCACAGGTAAGCAAAGTGCCTTGCAGATGGGCCAGGCAAAGTCAGATGGTGAAGGCAGTACTGGTGTAATGGCCTTGATTACCGTAATGCAGGGCTTAAATTGTGAAACTGTAGTTTAAAAGATACAATATATACACATTTTCAACCCATCCTTAAAATTAGCTGTTTGCTTTAAGTGTTTATCTGCAAATTTTCTGACAGCACAATGGCTTAAATGTGGCAGTGTCTGAGGTGATGGTGGAGGCAACTGGGAGGGCAGCCTGTGTGCTGGGATGAAGGTGCAGGCAGGGCTGCATGGCATGGGCAGCATGGGACAGCAGGCAGCGGGGAAGGCTGCATGCAACTGGCAGAGGGAAGGGAGTGCTGAGGTGGAACAGGGGATCCATCAGAGCAAGTATTGGTGTTCATCCATAGGGGAGAGCAGCCTGAATGCTGGGGCAGGCCATGAGGTTATAAGCATTAGAAACCTAGGGTTTGTTGTCATCTTTGGAACCAGGATGGAAAAAAATTAGAAGTTTAAGGGAAGTGGTAAAAAGTGGTATACTGGTTTGATTAGTTGAGTAAGAAATGCTTACCCCAAAAATTATTCCTGAGTCTTACCTTGGAGATAAGATCTCACCATCTCTTTTAAATAGCCCCTGAAGACCTTTGACAGCCCAAGAACAGGTTATATGTGAATTTGCTCCAAGAGCTGGGCCAGTGCTAATGCACTTTAAAGTCGAAGTTCAGCTATTATTTTGGATATTTTCCCCAGCACTTTCTCCTCTTGGTCAATCATAATTCCTAGTTATTACATCTGGGGAAATTGACCTGTTATACCAATCCCACATAAATTTAAATGCTAAAGTTTAAAACCTGGAGCAACAGTTGTCTTCTGATCTTCTATATTATGCTTGTATTGCCCCTTTTGCTCTTGCTTTTTTGGAGGATATTTGAGCCCTCGTGTTGAATGGGAGATGCTCACAAGAAGTATGTCCTGCATGGGGTTATAAAAGCTGTATCTTTATTCTGGAAGCAGAATTTGCTCGATTCCACTAGGTGGATCTATTGAGAACATTGTTCACTATTTAATGTAAAAAAATGTCTTTTGCTTTGGGGAAAAAAAAAAAAAAAGAAAAAAGGAACCTTTCTTTTTTACCACTTTACTTAGCTTCTTATGTTCTATAGAAATACAAATATGACCAGTTTTGTTCACAGAAAGCTCTAAAGCCATGCATCAGTCTGTCAGCCAGTAATATTTTGAGGGACTTGCCTCTTCTTTCCAGTTTTGCCCTTGTTTTGCAAAGGAAAAGGGTCAGTGCTGCCAGTGCTGTGAGAGGGAGGTGTGCCTCCACACTGGCCCAGTTCTAGATGCCGCTTCCATTGCGTATCTTCCTGCTGTCTATTTTGTACTTTCTTCTGGATCTTTTCTTGATGGCTGTGTTTTGATGAATTGTTGCAATGACTTTGTAACAAAATGTGGCCAACATAGACTCCTGGCCTTAGCATATGCCTTTACTTGACCCATGCAAGTTGCTTATGATGTCAGGTTCAATGACACATGACTGCTATGCTGAGGATGTAGATTTACCTCCTAAAAAGAAAAAAATATATTTTTTGGTACAAGTTCTGATTATCTCTACCACTGAATTCCTGTGATGATGATATATACAAACTTTGCTGATCAAATCTATTAAGATATACTTATTTTGGCCATGGCCCCTGGGAAATAGCTTGCTCTCAAATGGGTTCTGCCTCTGGTTGTTTTGAAAGCTGGGATCTCAGAGTCCTTTTTTTCCAGGAAGCTTTTTCACACAGTCTGTATGAGTGGGAAAGCCTCCATTCACCTTGTCAGTTTGCTGGGGTTCTGCCCAGGAAACCCCCATGTTTGTAACAGGCATTTTCGAAGGGATTTCCCTTTTTCCTGTGAAAGTGTTTTATTTATGTCTTCTTGAACCATGCTTCAGCAACTTTCTTGCTGGATGACTTGTGTTTTCACTGGCTCAGACTGCCATGTAGATCGCACCACCTGTTCCAGAGTTTGCTGAAACATTTACTGTAAGTTTTCTGAAATTCCTTATTTAATGTCCCTGCTATTAGATGATTATTTTAATGTGCTTTTTCTTATCAATATTAAAGACCTGATGTTCTGCTTTTCCTTGGAAAAAATACCCCCTCCTAAAGGTGTTAAGCTTTCAATGGGCTTCTTCAGCCTTTGTTAAAAGAATGCCCAGTTGCTTATCACTTCTTGTTAGGAAGGAAATGCTGATCACACCTTTTAAGAACAAAGGCAGGATTATTCCTCAGTCCTTCCTCATAAAGCAAACAACTTATAAATATTAAATATATAAAGCTAACGTTTCTCCCCCACCCATTGTGTAAATTACTGTATGACCACCTGTCTGTCACTACTTTCCGGTATAAAGCCTATTAAAATACTCCTCCGACCTGGGCTTTTCATTGAGCTCATCAAACTTGTGAGATCTGGGATTTTCTTCCCTCTTATATATGTCTGTCTGAAACAAGAACTTCTGAAAAGCTGTCATTCTACTAAGGTAGAAATCACGGGGAAAGGTAATGTTGCCTGGCCAAAGAGCACAGCTCTCATTTCCTCTCATCCTACTTTTTGAGGTTTGACAAGTCTGTAGCTGATAGCTTCTGCTCCCTGAGAAGGTGCCGACTATGTTCTAAGTGCAAGAACCTTGCAAAGTTAAATGTTTGTATCTTCTGCTCTTCTCCTTCCTTTGCAGTGTTTTTGCCTGGTTTTAAAGAAGCAGTGTACATCTGCCTATCCATGGAGGAGATACAGAAGAGAATAAAATCAACCAAAGAAGTTGGAGAGGTAGCTGGGGACAGTTGAGAGGACATGAAGGCTTTGAAGAGAAAAAGCCTTTCTCTGGATGCAAGGGGAGGATAAAGGAACAGCACTGAAAAGATGGGGAGAAATAGGAAGGAATACTGGATGGAAGTACAAAAGTGCTGTTGTTGTCTGGGAATATTATAAAGAGAAAGAATGGACCAAAGTCTTCCTGAACTCATGTCCAAGATTTTCTGAGCCCCAGCTAACCAGTATACATTACTTAGGTGCTGGAGCCTGTCATTTGGTCAATAAAATTTGGAGATCTCTTGTCTTCAGGATGTACTCAGCTCATGGACTTGCACTATCTCTTCATGGTCCATTTTGGGAAGGCTTGGCCACTCCAGCCCAAATAATCATGTTTATGTGGCCCTGGGGAAAAGAGTTTTGATCAATCTTGTTAAGAGCATCCTCCCCTGACCGCACCATTGCCTGCCTGTAGTAGCCCACTCTTCCAGATTTTGAGAAGTCTTTCATTGACATTTTCTTCCTGTAGAGCTGAGTTGTATGGTCATCTGGACCATCCAACTGACTGTGAAAAAAAACAAAACTGACTGGACATTCACCAGTGGTGGACCACAGCTGCCTTCAGTTTAGAGAGGGTTTAGCACTTAATCTCAGTTTCCTGGGAGATGATTCTTAATCTCTGTCTACTTGAAAGTTTCTGGAGGGAAATTCCTGTTTCCTTCAGAAAAGAAAGTCAAGGAGAAATACTTTAATTTTTGCAAGGATGAGAGTCAAACCCCTCATGCTCATGCTCTGTTTTCACTCCATTCATTGTCCTTAAACCAGCATCAGGCGCTTATGCCAGATAACCAGGAAATCCTAGTTAGATGTCTAAAGCTCCTCTGCTGTCCATTGCTGTTTCACCTATCTCTGGTCAATATTCTTATCTTTGTCTCAGGAAAAAGAACCATGGGGTTTTCCTGAGCTCTCATCCTCCTGTAACTCTTTGTGTGGTGCTCTGAAATCTCCCGTCTGCCAGTGATTCCAGGTAGCTTGATTTGGCCCTGCCTCCAAAATGCCATCGTGTCCTGCGTGGTTTGTATTATGAAGCCTGAGGTCATGGAAATCATAAGGTGAAATCTGATATTTTTTAAAGAAGGTATAGCTCATTCTTTTATGAGACTGCTAATAATGTTCAGCCTTGACAGGGTTAAAAGGCAACATCCATTTCCCCATTATCTTGTTTAAAAAGTGCCTTTTTTAAAGTCCATATGGCGACTTCCTTTCGACCTGCTTTCCCATCCTCGTCTCTTTGTCAGGGCTGTCACTTATAAAGAATCACTTGACTTACAATAACAAGTTCAAAAGAAGACAGAATATAATCAGTTGATCCACGAAGAATTGAAATAAAGAACACCCCCACTGCTCCAGTTATCATTCCCATAGAGATAGTGATATTATTGATGTGATTGCTATGCTAATTTCTATAGAAAAAACTTGTATTTTGGAATTTGTTCAAAGAGAATTTCAGACACATCAAATTGGAAAATGCAGAGTGAATTCCTAAACTTTTTCGTATAGGCATGGGAATCTTTTTTTTTTTTACACGTTGAATAGCTCTGAACAACTATTTATAAACTTCACTTCAAATACCAATTGGAAAAATGTTGCTAATTTTTCAGAGATC
>JAVJGJ010000033.1:9790841-9801357 GCA_035590215.1 Microhierax caerulescens
TGGGCCCCCCCCCCCCCCCCCCCCATGTAAACAAGCTCAGTTGGATTTTGTGGTTTTTTTGGTTGGGTTTTTTTTTTTCCATTTTATTTCTCAAGGGTTTGCATGAACGTTTTCATGGCTTTGAGTCCATGACTTCTATTTTTTTGAATGTTGAGGGTTGACTCAACATTGGAAAGCAGCACTGGTATTGAAGCTGCTGCTACAAGTAGCTTTTCAATGAACCTCTGTATTGTTGGAACGTATCCCGCATATTTGTGGAAAAATTATGGGACTCTCAGAGGGAAGTGTGTAAAGGTTAGCAAAATTTTGGTTGATTTTGAGATGATTTCTAGGATCCACTTCTGCTCCTTTTATTTTAATTAGGGTAGGACTGAGTCAGCAGGTAAAACTTCCTTTCTATACCAGGTGAGTCTCATGTGATTCCTAGTTTCTCTGTAAATACATTGTGTAACTCCAGTGTTTTTTAAACTAAGTGCCTGATGTTCTCAGGAAGCGATCCCTATTAAACTTTTTCTTGTATCATGATTTCAAGTACAAAAAGAAACTCAGCCATTTGAGTTTTTAAAATGCGAAGGTTATAGGCTAGCCAAAACTGAAATGTATAACAAATTTACTATTTATTACCTTTTTAAGGTATCTGTTCATTGATTCATTGAGATTTTGCTACAGGACTGTAATTACTCTTAGGGTTAATAAAATAACTAGCAGAAGAGAACCCAGCCTCTTTATTAGTACCATAATACCAGCTAACAAAACTCTCCTGCTCTAACTATTCCCTTCTTTGCATTTTACTACAAAATTTCTTTTAAAATAGCTCAGATATTTTAAAATAGTCTTGATTGTTTTAAAGAACAAATGTTCAAGCGCCTCTCTTTTATTTGAATACAGAAAGCTATATGCATGTGTATGCAAAAAATGGACATGCTATTAGGTAAACGAGCAGCAGGAAATCCACAGCCACTTCTGGATTAGAATTTCAATCTATTGTTTGTTTTGGTAGTGTCTTTGGCATGCTAGGTGCTTTCCAAATATAGAAGTATAGTTTCTGGCCAGCACTAGCTACACTTTTCTTATTGCAATTGAAAAATGCTAGTTCATTAGTTTGCATCAACATGCTGCATCTTCGAAGGATTTCTCAGGGCCACAATTGAATTTCTGCTGAAAATGAAAGAGTTGCATCTCTGCACTTCATTATGGACTAGGTGATTATGAAATGCACCTGGGTCACTGGAGAGCTAGATTCAGATCATTCCTCTCATATCTGATTTGAAACAGCTTCTTAAAATCAAGTTTCTCACATCCCAGGTGAGTGCCCTACTAACCACACTTTGGCTCTTCTAGGGTGAGTCTTTTAAGTTCCTGCTTCAGGCTATTCCAATTTAAGTAATCATTTAATTAGTCAGCAGGTCAGAAGAGGACTGACTCTTGACCTGGGTGCTTGATGCAAGAGACTGGGTCTGACTTGCTTCTGTTGCAGAGTCCTGTGCCCTGTACTCCTGAATATGATGTGATGAGACTTTTCATGTTCTTCATGTTGTCTTGCTGTGTCTTCCTTTTGAAAAGTTGCAAAAGGTATCAGGTTAGTCCTGGTGGGGAAAAAGGGGAAATTCTGAAATCTTCAAAGTAGTTGTGGTATTGGAAAACTGTTCCTTATTGGCTCTCTACCTTTCTTGTAAAGTTCACAGTCTAATTATTATTAATAAGTCAGTTGGTGATGAGGTGCATCTTGAGAAGTCAAAGAGTTTTCATCTCAAAATGGAATTTTGTTGCTGTTCTTTTGTTTGGTGTATTATGTGTATTACGTGTTTGAACAGAACTGGTTAACTGATCCCCCCTGAGCATTGAGTGTCTGGCTGTGGGAGGTGCAATGGGTGCAGGGTTATACCCTTCTACTGCAAGTATCTTGGGCGGGTGTACAGCACAGAGCTTGTGGGGGGCACTCTGTCTGGTAGCGCTGTGAGGTGGAGAGAAATGCTGTGTAAACGCCAACAAATACCTTAGAGATATAAGGGTTGCTGTGCTGTTAGGGCTCCTTCCCTTGTGAAGAAACTCATGAGAGATGTGAAAGACCTATGGAACTGGCAGGTTTCTCTGTCGGGATTCTGCAAAAAGGAGAGGAAAAAAAAGTCTTAATCTGTAGAAGGGGGATCTGCAAAGGGAGGAAGCCCTTCTTTCCTTAGAGATAGAAATACTCATTTTGATAGCTTCTGTCTTTCATTCTTAACTTCTCTGGCAGCACAACTCTGGCAGATCCCATGCTGTATTGGTTGGTTCCCCTTCTGGCTGCTCTGCAACTGTGATGGATGGGAGCCAAGAGAATAAATATAGCTCTGAGTTCCAGTAGTAACCCCCTGCCAGACTTCTACGCAGCAACCTGGGAGGTCACAGGGTGGAGAGGGAATGGGTGATAAAAAATTTGGGCAGGCTCAGCTCTGATGCCTCCAGCAGAGACTGTGTTCCTGTGGTTCCCTGAGGAAGGGGAAAGGTGCTGCAGGAACCCACTGTTGCCTTCGTTTCTGTGCAGAAGTGATGGGATCTGTAGATATATTTCAAAAGCAGTTACCATTGGCTGTGCAGTTTCCATGTGAGTTTATTAAATGTGAACGTTTTTTATATATAAAAATAACTTCACCATTTTGTTATTTCCTTTTACGTATTTCACTCTGGTTGGAAAAATGAAATCAATCTAGTCAGCTTTTCATCAGTTTCTCTTTGGCTGTCATGCAGTTGCACAATGCTGCAGTGCTTGGCTAGCAAAAATGTTTACAACGAAAAATTGTTTTCAATGGGATTAAAAAAAGAATCATGGAAACATTTTTATTGGTCTTCAATTTTTTGTACTACTTCGATTTTTACAAGTCCTAAATTACATCAATGGTGTTTCTGTAATTTGATCTTAATTATATATATATATTTAATATATATACTTGCAAGGTATAGACAAGATACTTACTACTACTACCCTCTGTCATATAGTACAAAAAATGCTAGCCTGAATATTTCTTAGCAGCTGGTTCAAAATCCATGGAAATCATGAGCACCTTGTAGTTGACCCTCAAAGGTTTAGGTCAGACCCTTAGCCTGTGTGTAAATACCTGTTGCAGTTGGGTTAAACACTCTTAATCATTTAGAATTGGTCTGAGTTGATCTCTGATCTAGCAATGCTGTGAGATGCCTTCCTACAGCTGGGGTGGATTTGGGGATATGCCAGCAACCCTTACATACCTTTACTGTTGCTGCTACTTGCAGAAATTTTACACATGAAGAATATATAAAATCAGATCCTTGGTTGATTAACTGTAGTAAAATCCTACGAGTAAAATATTGGCTGATGGTTACACTTTGCATGAAAACTCTTAAATTCTTTTTAAAAAGGTGTTTGTGAAGAGTGTTGTGTTGGCTTGAATTTTAATTTATCTTGCTTCATAGCACAAGTGGCAAAGGGCTATTATGGGGATGGCCTAAATTTTTGGCTATTGATGGCTTTTTACAGATATGTGGAGCATTGCACTTCTCCAGGAGGGTTCTGCTGCCAATATCAGAGCAGTATTAAGACAAGCTCTCAGTGCTTCCCTCCCTCTCCATTTCTCACACTGCCTGACTTCCTACCTTCATTCAATGTTCCTCAGCTGCCACCACGAACCTATTGTATAAATGAGAAATGGGGACCCTTGGATAGCCTTTGAAAAGTGAAAGCCTTTCTCTTAGAGAATCATGAATTTCACAGGACCCAAGCTTACAAATACTTTTTCAGTGCTTTTACATTCACCACCAAGTTCACTAATTTAAGACCTTAATGAATGTTGCAATGACTGGGTCCATAGTTGTCAATAATTCAGTATCTTCTTCTCAGGTATGAGCTGGCTGAGTCAAAATTTAGCAGCTTCTAGTTGAAGTCATCACCACACAAGCAAAAAACACACTGCTTCATAAATATAATATCCCAGCCTCTAGCAAACACCAGCTGTTGATTGGCTACTTCACACATCATCATACTAACTCACGGACTTCACCCTATTAACAGTTTACTTACCGGACTCAACTTGTGCAGTGAATTCACATCCACCGTTAAGTTAGATGTAACTTGCATTTGATGAGATAACTTCTGTTGTGGATAGAAAAAAATTCTCATGCAGACTTTTTTTGTGACATTGGGAAAAGTATTGAAATTTATGATTTACATTTTTAATAAAACCAGCTGGATTTGAAAACTGTTTACACATGTATAGTCTGTAACATAATGCAATTTTCATTCCTCTGCTCTGTAGTTGGTATGAACATCTAAAGTAGGTTTGATGCCACTGTAAAAAGTCTGGCTAGTCCATATTAGTCAACTGCATGACATTTGTTCGTGAACCTTTTTCAGAAGATATCGATGTTTTTAATCAGACAGGGACTATTTTTCTGGGTATGCTTTGATTTGATGAGATTTTTCTGTTGGGAGATTGGGCTTTTGAAGACGTGTTTCATATATGTGAGTCAAATAAAATATTACCTATCAGAGTGAAAGACCCTCTTTTTCTTTATGTTGTTCCTTTACAAATATGGATGTACAAATAAGTCCTCAGTTTTTATTGTTGCTTGTTTTTATGACCCATCATATATCTTTTACTAATTGTACCTATATTCTTGGTTTAATTATATTTATTCTGAAGCAAATGTTTTATTTCAAAAAAATCATGGTATGACTTTATAGCTTCTGATTTGTTAATGAAAATACCCTCAATACCCTGTTACTGCTATTTTTTAATTAATGATGTAACAATAATTTTCCCACCTTTCTCTCTGGTGCTGGTGGTGGAGCTGAACAAAATAGAGCAAACCAAAGATAAATTAAAGGAGAAGCACTGGCTTTCAGCATGCTTCCAGCTACATATATATATATATATATATATATATATGTGTACCAGAGCAGGATATCTCAGATCAGGGTGTCTCTGTGGGTTGCCACAGTGCTAGGGAAACGTTGTCAGGAGAAACAGGCCTAGCAGATATGGAGTACTGCATATGCCTTTTCAAGCTGCATTTGAAGACAACTTTTCCTCCTTTTATAATCTCCTCTTATTTGAAATAAGAATTTGGTTAAAAAATAAGGGGGGGGGAGGGGAAGGGGAGCTTCTTGAACTCTTCCCAGTCTGTTAGAATGCATGCGTGTCTGTACAGATTAATTCAGAAAGCATCATCTGTGTAAAATGGAAGTTAGCCTCGTTAAACTGAATGTTCTGCTAGGCTTGGAAGCCATTTGTCCTGTGTTCTGGGTCATAGGTGTTTCTTGGCCGCCTGCTTGGAGAGTGTAGAATTTAGTCCCCTCCAGTAACTTCCATTTAGGATTTCCCCCCTGATGAGATCATTATTTAGTACTAGGACAGCTTTTATATGTTGAGTAGGGATCATTTATTTCTATAGAAATAAGAGGACTTAACAGCAGTGCACAATCAATATGCAAAACCCTACTAAGATAATTTGTATTTAAATGTGAACAACATTAATTCTAAACAACCTTCAGCCCTTATTTAGTTCAATCATTGCTGGACATCTAGGTGAAGAAGGCTCTTCTAACTTATTAGTTTATTATCAACAATACTGCCAACACTTAAACCCTTCGATTAGGTAACCCAGGTACCGATTATTCTATTAGGGCTTGCTGCTCTCTGTTTGAAGATCATACTGAAACACCTATTGCCTGGGCACAGATGCCCCATCCTTCTATAAGCAGGTGTATAAGTTTGGCAAGTGTACAAGGAGAATGTAAATAATAATTACTGAATAATACTTCAGCTATTTTGACAGGATGCTTGCATGTTTGTCTTAGAACTGCACGACATAAAGG
Source organism: Microhierax caerulescens (assembly GCA_035590215.1). NCBI lineage: Eukaryota > Metazoa > Chordata > Aves > Falconiformes > Falconidae > Microhierax > Microhierax caerulescens. The sequence continues at coordinate 9,796,672 of JAVJGJ010000033.1, forward strand.
TGGCTATAGAAGGAATAAATATGCTTATCTTTGAGAATCTGATACAAGAATAAGAAAATTTTAAAATGGTCTCCTTTTTATTATGTTCAGTACTTCATTTGTGTGGTTTACATGCTTAGATTTTCTAAGGAATACTGTAAACAAAAGGTTCAGTAGCTTTTATGATTCTGTAGTGTTTGGGGGGATCCTATGTTTCTTCAGCTGTGTTTCATAAGCCTTCTTTTTATAAACATGACATTCACATACATGTAAAGGATGTCAATTAAAGCTGTTTGGTGCAAAAATATACTGGTACAGAGTTGACTCCACCTGTACTGCTTCGGTTGATCTTACACTGAGCATTTCTGTTGTAGTGTTTGATCCTGAATTAGCGTGGAAGCAGTGGTATTGAAACATGTACTTAGCTGTTTTGCTAAAATCGGATGGATGTCAAGTGTTTAAGCATGTGCTTAAGAGTGTTGAATTGGGTCCTCTGAAGGTAAGAAAAGCTAAAGCAGTGGAAAATTCTGGTCACAATTCTAGTAGTTGAGGAGTTAGGTGTTACAGTGTTTTGAAAACCTGCAGTGAGACATAAATCTGTTGCTCCCATCAGTAATCCATGTGATTTCAAAAGTTATGTGTGGTCTCATAATTGTTTTTTAAATTGGCTGGAATAGTAGTTCTTTTAAAAATATGGTTCAAAGGAAGATTTGCTTTTTATACTCTAGAATAGCTGTGGTCTTGAATTACATTTAGAAAAAGTTGTATTAAATATAATCAAAAATACAGGGTTCATCTAAACGGTAACTAAGCTCACATCAAGAACCTTGCTGCTTTGTGAAGAGCAGGAAAGCTCTTCCCACTTGTTCTTTCTCCACAACTTGTCTGGTGGCGTTCCACCATCACCATTCCATAGCAAAACTACTTCAGACACCCAAAATGACGGGGCTATTCCCACTGCCCGTGACTGCTCTTGGCTCTGAAGGTGACGAAGCTGGGTCTCTGAAGCAGGCCCTGTGAGGGTAGCCTGGCTGGGCCTTTCCAGCTACTGGGAAGAAAGTGTACAAGGCAGGGGACTCCCTAGGAGTTTTATACCACCACGTAGAGGTGATGAGGACAGCAAATGTGTGGTGAGTGGCCAAGACTTAGGCAGGAGCTGGAGTACTAGTGCTTATTCCTGTGTTGGTGAGGTGGAACATCAAGTACTGCAGACCATGGGAGGTCCAAGTTGGAGGCCCAAGTGAGGAAGGTGGAGGAAGGAAAGAAGAAAAGTCTTCTATTGTATCTCAGGAGAAGGCTATCCTCTATGCATTCAGATCAGAGCAGCCCACAGCTATATAAAACAGCTCTTATGCTCTCACAGGTTGTTCTGAACTAATATTTGCTATTTTAATTTTCTTTGCAGACCTTGATATCAAAGTCACTGCACTTTCCCTTCTCATTGGAACTCCTGGTAAAATGAGAGATCTATACCAAATATTGAAGAATTAAGCCTAACAGAATAAAAAAATAACATGCTAAATATCCTAAGTAATGATATAAACAAGGTGCCATATCATTCTGCTCACCAAAGGCTAAGACCCCTCTTTTGTCCAAAACCCGATTATGTTCTTTATCTCTTTAATGGCACTATTAGCAAACTCATATTGGAAGCCAGGACCTTATTTGTGATGCTGCTTCTCCTTTGGGGCTGATACTGAAGCACAGGCACAGTATAAAACTTCAGAAAGAAGGCAAATATCAGATAGTTTTAGCCCAGGATTAGCAGTTAGGACTCTTGAGTGTCGTCTGAACATTGATTATTTGTCAGATAATGCAATTACATTTAATGGAGGGCACTGCTCAGGAGTTACATAGTTTAACTAGCACGTTTGGTTTTTATGCACTATACCATGTTCACAGTCACAGCGGAAACATGAGTGACATTTGACACTGGGTTGCAGTAGTACTTTTCCAAAGCTGCTGTGTATCACAACACTGACAAAACACATGAAATGTCTGTTCTGCACTCCTTGCTACCAAGTCTTGTTTATGCACTCCCTGAAAGGCAGAGGCTGCAGAAAGGCGTGGTGTTGGAGGATGGTGTCACACGTTCTGTGCCTGTCAGTGAGCTGACACACTTGCTATTGACTGTGACACGTTGCTTACATGAAACCATGCAGTGCTACTGCAGCTTGGGGCACAGCATAGGTTATGCAGCAAATTGCAGTCCGTTTTCATCTGTGTGATAGATACACCAAGAGAAGCTAGAATCAGAGTGAGCCCCTGGATTTTGGGGTTTCCACTCTCCCGTTAAAAGAAAGATGTGTCTAAGACTGTTTGAAATAAAAAGGGTAAGAATCCTATCCCTGTCCTTAGGTGAACCCTGACAGTAACAGGGACGGCTAGAGTGTCTCCTATTGAAGTGTTTAAGGAGTGATTAAGTAAAATTCTTGCCTCTGTTTTCCCTATTGGCTTCATAGTCTAGTGAGAAATCCTGGCTCCATTCAATCATGGAGACATTGAGTTCATGGGAACCAAGATTTCATCTTCAGAGAGGAGCAGAAGAAGTCAGCTTTGCTCATCCCATTGATGATGTGCTGATTTGTGCTCCTTATGGACGTAGGATCAATCATTCCTGTGACACCCTGAGAAAACCTTCCCTACTCAAAAAAGCCTAAGGCTGGTAGACTGACTTTTTTTTTTTTTTCCTTTTTTTTCTTTTCTCCCACCTCCCCCACCCCCGCTCTGGTGGCATAACCTGGCACCTTCTTCTCTGTACCACAAAAGTGCTTCTGGATTTCAGGTGAACAGGCAAGCCCTAGGGACACCCTCCAACGCTCTTCTAGGCAGGCCTGCTGTCAGTTCTGGCTTGGCTGTGCCTGAATTTGTGTAGAGTCCCTCAGGTTGTCACCTGCAGACAGAACAGTTCCAGACGTCATGGTAGCAGTCAGAGATGCCATATTGACTAAATGCTCTGCTATCACAGTGATAGTCATAATGTAAATACTCCATCACAATGAAATGCAAATTTAATTAAGTATCTGAACTTAGTTTATTCATGACAAGCCAGTATTTCGCTCAGACTCATTTTAGACTTTGAGTATCAAAGGGGTAATCTCCACTGATACTGAAATCTCTTAAACTGCATTCGCATGTTCCATCCTGGAAGGATGATATTGAGTCACATCCAAGATTGTGACTCAGTTTCTGCTACCAAGAACTAAGGTCTTCCAACAATGGCTGCCTTACATAGGGTATTTAAGCCCTTTATCTGAACTTTTCCTTTATTTAGACAAACCCAAATCATGAGGAGTTCAGTTAAAGCTGAGCTTCCAAATCAGTCCTTAGAGTTTCAGTACGCAGTGAGTTCCAGTTGGTAACTAGGTTTTGAATCTGAGCAATGGATACTAGTTTGCTTTGACTACTATTGGTTGTCCAACTAGAAGTAACAGATTTAAGCAGAAAGCAAAAGGGAGAAAGTCCTAACACAGTTCCTCTCCAGAATGCTTAAGAGATCACAAGCTTCTGCCTTGTCCCAGCTGTATGAGTGAAAGACACATTTCCCTTTTAACAGGAAATTAAACAGCACAGTCAAGTTAAAAAAATGAAATCTGCAAAATATATTTGGGAATTTGTGTGTAAATTCTCAGAGAATTTTGGTAATTACATGTATAGATTTGAAATCCTGAGAAGGATGTCCAGCAGTAGCAAAGTGTGTGGATGAATGCTGCCATGGTGCATGCAGATAATTCATATTTTCATAGGACTTGATTGTCAGCATGGGAGTAATCTCAGACTTGGCTAATGAAAGTGGCTGCACCTGGTTGAGATTCTGCTAGAAGCTTTACTCTGTCAAAGATACTTATGTCCGGGTGCTTCCTACTTTATAAACCTTGCCCCTTTCTCGCGCCCTTAGGCATAGTTGTGTTGAAGAGCTGAAAAACTTGAGATCGTGGCTGTTTTGGCAAAAGCTGACTGTGCATAATTGTGAATATCTCTGAAGGCTGATCTTGCATGCAAGATTATTTGGTTATTTGAAAAATGTTTTTGAATTTGATAGCTGAATCATTGCCTCATACTTTGTAAGCTGTAGCTTAAGTTCTGTATGTGTTTTATAGATACGTTTTTATTTTTAACCTCTGCCTGCATTCATCTGGTAGCTACCATAATGACAGGTAAATTGAATGTTGATTCCATGAAAGAAAGTTGTCTTTTTTTGTGAAAAGATTTCTAAAATCACTTATTTCATCAGGGCAACCTGGTGAAGCACCATGCACACTTTACAAATGAAAATGTGCTCTCCTCATCTGTCAGTATAGTAAGCTGAAAAATGAACATATGAAGGCAATTTGAGTGTTGAACCTTCTTTACTTCAACACATCATTTGGTTTCAAAATAGTTAAGTAAATTGTATTAAATAATTGTAAACATTCCAAACAGTCGTCCAAAGCAAATCCTATTTTGCATAATTGTAACTTAGGAACAAAATATTGAAATATAAATTGAGGAAGAGTAGAAAAAAAAAAAAAAGAAATTGGTAAACTATGACAGTACACTTAAAGCTGTTCCCATTCGTAGTAGACATTTGATAAATTTTTTGTGGTTATTTAAGACAACTGTGTAAAATTTCAGAACAGTGTGGTTAAAAATACTTAATATATTTTTGTTGCTACATCCCTTTGAATATTTATTTTCTGAAACTTGAAAGCCGCATGCAGTCTGACG
>JAVJGJ010000033.1:9804568-9831020 GCA_035590215.1 Microhierax caerulescens
TTGTGGCCCCCCCCCCCCCCCACACACACACACACACACAGAGGAAAGAGCTGTCGCCAGGGGGGAAGACAGAGTGGCAAAGGTGCCCTATAAACCCTGGCTGCATTTCTGGGTGCATAGTACCCACAGAAATATTTTCCAATAGACAGTAGTGTTGAGTAGCTCAGAAGTGACCTCTGCATAGCATTATCCTGCCTTGTGAGTGTGTGGATTGGCCCTATCTGAGGATCTTGTGCTTGATTTCTAAAATAGATCAAGTAGTGTATGCCTGGAGCAAAAGGTGTCCATCTGTGAAATATGAGCTTGAGTGACCATAATACCAGGAAAAAAATGGATGACACCTGAAAATTAAATTTGTTGATAAAGCACTGGATAGAGCTTCATTCCTGATTCTTTTCCTGACTCTCAACGTGACCTTGGAAAATTCATTAGAAGGTGATTTTTACAGGTGCTGAATACCTCTTGCTACTAATGGGTCTTGTGGGCGCAGTGGGGACACTTATCACCTCTGAAGATCAGGCAGTGCTTGCATTTCTGTCTGCCAAGTGGGTAAAAGGATTTCTACAACCTTTAAGAAACATGATATTTATTGATGATAAGTACATAAATATGCCTTTTTTTTTTTTAATAATTTGCTTAGAAAAAATGAAGAGGACCCAATCTGGCTGAATGAGTGAGGATGGAGGAGTGCCTTGCTGTATGTTTGCAGGGTGGTATGTTTGGCTGGCGTGGAAGAAACGCCCTTACACCAGCCAGTGGTCCATCTTGCCCTTCCTGTGCCTGATGCTGGCAGCAAGAGGTGCCTGTTAAGGAGGCCACAAGAGTGTGGATGCTTTTGGTGGTCCATTACCCACACAATATCCTTGTACTCACAGTCATCGTAGCGATGTTGGAGGGTACATCCTGATCCTTCTAGCATGCATCTATGGGTCTTCTGGCTGCGGGGTTTGTCCAGTCTGCAGTTTGTCTCCCCCAACTCCTGTGGCAGCTTGGTCCCAAAATTACTAATGTTTGTGAAAAGAAGTGTTTTCCTTTTTCCCATGGAGCAGCCACTCTACCTTCTTCATAATTTTATTTGACCCTTTAAGTACCTCTAATTCTGCTACAGTCTTTTGGAAAAATGAGGCCAGAAATGCACACAGTATTCTAGATACAGGTGCGCCAAGGTTTCCTGTTGTGGCAGAATGATGCTGTCCATCTTGCTGTCAATGCTCTTCTAAATGATGACTAAGGTAGTGTTTAGTTTTTGTAGGTTACTGAACTGATGATTTCAGAGGACTGTCAATTCCAAGACCTCTTTCCTGTGCTTGGAGGCCATTTCCAAATTCAGTGTTGTTGTGTGTGGTTGTTTAGATTGCTTTTTTGAGATGTCAAACATTTTTCTGTGTTGCTCCTAGTCTGCCACACTTTTGCTCAGTTGGTCTGGCTGGCCCAAAGCTTAGATTCCTCATCCCCAATTTTCCCTCCAGCCATAGTCTTGTCTTTGAATAAAATGGCTCAGCCGGTGATTGCTCTCTGAACAAAGAAATTTTTCTTGACCCTTTGGGGAGGTTGTTTCAGTTTCAATCACATAGCTCGCAAAACCTGTGCAGGAGTTTCTTCTTTGATACAGTGCCCCAGAGATTTGCAAACAGATTATGCATTTGATAGTTTTGCTCTTGAAAATACTCCTGGTCTCTGGTTAAATATTATGAATGTGGAAAAGCTGGCAGCAAGTGGGCTTAGGCCTTTAGAGCGAGCTTTACTCTTGAACAGATTAGGCATGGAAAACAACTTTCCATTTGATTGTATTTCTAGAGAATTATACTTGAGGGTTTCCCACATGGTTGGTTTGACGTAGGACACCTCTGATGAAATGCTTCAGCTGTTAAGCAAGAGGTCAACTTTGAATTGCTGTGGTGGTTTTTCTGATCTAGTCTTAGAAAATATGCATTCACACAGGAGTTGATACTTCATGGTATCTCCAAATGCCATAATCAGGTTGAGTGGTCTTTGCCTGTTTCTTTGTCTTTTAGGAGAACTCTATAGTTCCCCATTAACAACTATTTGATTCATAAGCAGTTGTACATTGAAACAGTTGCTTCAGGTAAAGAGAAAGTTGCATAGGTGTCTGCATGAGACTGAACACTCTGAGAGACAGCTGCTGGAAAATGAAGTCTTGTAGGAAAGCATGTTAGGCAGTTGCATAGGAACTGTTAAGCATGTTTTTTGCTCCAACAATGTGTTTTGATACTTCTCTATTTGAGTAGTTGTGTGGTTAATGCTGTTCTTTAAAGTCTCTGTCCTATTGGAAAAAAGAAAAAAAGCTCAGTTGCAATACTCCCCATGCTAGGATAATATGGTGAGAGAGCAGAGTCAATACTACCTGCCAGGACCAGTGGAGCACAACATGCTCTAGTTACATCATCTTCTATTTGTGAATTGTTACCTTGGTTGACATGGATAAGAGGACGAGCACCCTCCAGCACTGACACCTTTGGTGTCTATAACTTGAGTAAAAAGACTTAGTACTCTAGTTATAGCTATTACGGTTGTATCGTGGGAGCCAGAGAATAGTGGGTTAAGCTTGTGTATGTCTAGGACTTAAGGTGAGACCTTGTTTGTCAATTTAAAACTATTTTCTTGTTTATTTGTGTTGCAGAAGTAGCTCAAAGAAACGGAAGACTAGGCCTGTTGTTTAAGCTAAATCAGAATTAAATGCTTATGATGCTCTGGGTGAAACTTATCTGCCATTTATAAGACCAGTCCACAAGAATCATTCATGTTACCTCCTGAAAGCGGACCACCTTGTTTAGTTCCATTCACCACATTTTCTGTAATGTGTCCTTTTTCTCCGGTTAATGTTTGTTGACATTTTAGGTATTAAAAATTAAGATAACTGGTGAAAAGAATGGGTGAGATTTTCAAAGTTGCTATGTAATCAAGAAGTGTTTTAAGTGGTCCCTTTTTGTGGTGTTTATCCACACAGCCTCTTTCAGGATGCCCTTTTCTTCTTCAGACTAGGACATCTGGGCTTGTAGTTTCTTAGCAAAGTAAGACTGTTGATGGAGGAGTCTCTCCTTACCTAAATTGAACTGAAGTTTCAAGGTTTATGTAGCATCCACAAAATCATCATCAGTCCTCTGACACTGTCGCTGGGAGGGTCAGACCATTATGCAATAGGTGGTGTAAAGTATATTTAGAAGAGTGCTGATTATTTTTTCTGGTTGTGTCTTTATTGGTTGCCAGACTTTTCCTTTAGATAACAATTCCTTAAATCAAGTGGTCTGACACAGTGGGAACCAAGGTTTTTGGTCTGAGAACTGCACTCGCATCACTAGATGGTTGAGGGAAGTGACGGACTGGCTAATTTAAAGATAGCTTATCATTGCAGCTCCTGCTGCCTTCTGGGTCTTTGGTAGCACTCCAGAGAGCTGACTTCATCCCCACATAGGGATCAAGGTTGAAAGCTGAAGAAAGTTGGAAATTTTATAGTTTGTGTATGGGGATGGAGAGCTGGGAAGGGTGGGAAGATGGCAAGAGTTTCTCTGGAGGCTGGGGGAAGTAGAGTGCACGATGTTGTGGGGTAGCAGCATTTGGCTGGCACAGAGGTTCTTAGGTTCAGCCTCAGCTTGAGAAATTGAAGTTACCCAGTCTGAACATTCCTGCCACAATTAAAAGTGTCAGACTGTGACCTTTAGTATTCTGAGTAAAGGAAAAATTGTTACCTTAAGGAATTTCCCATACCTTGAACCAGAACAGAATTCACGGCTATGTTCTGGAATTATCTTGGTCCTTGGAGACAGAGAACTTTCTCAAAATTTACTGCTCTGGGAAGCTGCTTCTTTAGCAGCTTTAGTGGTTGTTTCTATCGTTAGACAAATTGGTGACCTTTTGGAGAGCATCGTGTTATCAAACAGACCAATCAACTCTTTAGCAAATGTATAAGATTCATCTTCATTTAAGTATCTATGTGTAGATTGAAATTGAATGTGTGTCTAATACATAGATTTTGCATTGCATTTGCCAAAGATGACATTTATTTGGTGTGTCTGATTCTTGCAAAAATAATCTCCAGAGACATAGGACTTGATTTTCTGAGCACAGCTCTTGTTGCACTTTGTAATGAAAAGTAAGTGCTTGGCCCTTCCGGGAATCAAAATGTGGGTGATTCAAAACTAGTGTCCAAAATTTTGAGCATTCCAATATGAATGGTTAAAATATTAAAATTAAGACTACCCAGAGTAGAAAGCAAGGGCCCTCAGTGTTAAAATGCATACATACACGTGCATGCACACACAAAATTAATATAAGGGATTAAAATTCAGCTCTGATAAAACTGGAAAATACACACTGTAGAAGGTAGGGTAGCATGTCTTCAAAGGTTGGTTAGTGCTTAAGGTGACAGAAAATTAATTCACGTGAATGACAGTTGTTCCTGAGAGAGTCATCAGATGCAACTGTGAAAAGTCTCCTTTCCTTGAATCCCACTTAAGATGAGAAAGTTGTTATAAATGTTTGATAGAACAAGATGGACAATTGCCCCAGGTAGGTCTGAGGTTTGACCTCTGCCACAAACTGTTGCAAGAAGCTGTTTTCCACAGTGCCTGTTTGATTTAATTCCTTTGCAGGATGACACTAGAATGGCTAAATCTCCGATTCCTTTGTCTTGCAGCCCTTTTGCTCCATTGGTAGATCTAGGGAGATTAGGAATGCAGGACACAACATCACTATGTACAAAGTTTGTATCAAATAAAAGGATTCAATTTTCTGCCAAGTTGGGGTTTAACCTCTCCTAGATCCTGAGTTCTGCATAATTAATGTATTTTCAATATCTTTCAGCATTTGACTTTCAGAATTCTCTCCCAGAATTAATCTTAAAGATGTTTCAGTATTCTGCCTTCAGGAAGACAACTTGCTTTTAGCTCATGCCATAATTTTTGGTTTCAGTTTTTGGATGTCATGTATCACTCTGATTAAATGTCTCTTTCTTGCAGAAGGCTATTCTCATAGGAAAAAAAATCAAGCTATTATCTTACAAATGTGTGGCAGTTAGTGCTAGCATGGGCTAGTATATTTTTTAATGGCAGCAATCTCTTCCATTTTGTTGCATGTGAACAAAACCTCTTGCCTGCTTTATATCATCAAAGAGCTTGTCCAGATTTGGCGGTTTTACGTTGGGTAATATTATGATGGACGAGTTGACAGTTCATTAAACCAAAGATTTTTTCCGTCCACAATAGTCTGTCTTCTGTGTATTTACTATTATTAAAGCCTGCACAATAGCATCTGTAAATAAGGCATGCCTTTCCTCTCCACTAGCGTCGACAACTGATGGTGGATGCCTACTAACGGAAATAAAGCTAGAGTCCTGCTGGGCTAACTTTTAATTCAACAACACAATGTGTATAAGTAACTAGTGCCATTGTGGAAGAACCGTTTCCTTCCATTAAAGCAATATTACTGTCCCTGATAGTCTTGCCTGTCAAATATACCAAGATACGAAACACTTTTATTTATCTTTGTAGCAATTCAGGAACCAACTGGTAGTAAGTACTAGGTATGACCTGTGCAGTTTTACATGCAGTAGTAGCTAGATTCCTAGGTTGTTGAGCCACTGTGATGTTTGGGATGTACATTCTTTGAAGATTACTTCTAAAGAAAGGCATCCAAATCCTTAATTCGAGATTCTGTCTATTCCTGTGGTGTTTACATTCCAGTATGGCAGAAGATCACTGAAAAAAGAAAAGATGAAAATGCACTTAAAAAGGGGTTTCTCAAAACAGGTCTCCTTCAAAGCATCACAGTCCTCCACCTACTCCCCTCTTGTAAAGACTAGGATTAGTGTTTTGTGCAGGAAAGAATATACATTAGTAGGCAACTTAGCAGTTTGCCACCGTGCTATTAGTTAGAGAGCCATCTGCGATGAAGTACTGGGCAGCGTGTTAGAGAGCCTCTTCCACTGCTGGAGCCATGTCATCTTACATTAACACAGCTGCAAAGTTACTCGCCTCTGTTTTTCTGCATGTTATCTTGGTGCTATTGTTTTTACTTGCTACTTAAAAACTACAGCCTCATCATCTTCCAGAGTGCATGCTTGCGTTTTTTTTTTTAAGTTTCAACTGTATAATAAAAGGATCGAATATTTAAAATTGCTCACATGTTACTTTATTAAATGCATTTGTAGGAGAATGGGAATAGTTACTGTGCGGCTTTCTTGTAGCATTGAATCTTCCAATTGTTTAGTTTTGAATTCACTCTACTTAAAATATGCAGCATATTTTTTTTATTTATTTTGTGTGAATATGGCGTTCATTAAAGGGACTAATAACAAAGGCTAAAGCTTGGCACAGTGTGGCTGTTATGCAAGCTTTCCCACACGCAGCTCTGCCAGTACCCCTCAATTCTGACCTGCAATAATACCCTTGCTATTCTAGTCCTGGGCCTTGCCTGAACAGCGGCTGCAAACTGTGTCAAATCATGTGTGTGTGATTTTTGTGATATAGACAAATGAGATATTTAAACTCGTTTCTACTTCTGACCTTACAGTAAGTCGTAGGTATTTTTATAAACAATTTGAGCAAGTAATTTCTTAATAAACCAGGGGCAATGGCTGTAACAGTAGCAGTAAAAAGAAACTGATGAACAATTTCTAGATATACCAAAACCCTATGTTTGTATGGGAAGGTAATGATTTAGAAAATCTGTTTGCTGATTCAATTACTGTTAACTTTAAGAAAATTTGAACACACCTCTGGTGTGAATGGGATTCTCTTATGTGTCTCTAGCAAGTATTTAAAGGATGCAGAAGGATGATTTTTTTTTTTAAATTATCTTAATAAAGATGGCATCAGACATTCAGCCATCGTTGTATAGCAGCATGAGTGAAAGGATCGATTCCTTGAAAGGATTTGTGCACCTAAAATTATAAGTTGTTTTTTTTTTAGGGATGTTAATAATTTAGGGTAACTTTAGTAACTATTCAGTGAACAATCAGCAACATGTGGTATGTAAACTGTGATGGAGAGCGATGCTTTAAATGCAGGCAATGCAAATAAGCATTCCAGCAAGCAAAACAGATTCACCTACATACATACACTACATCCCAGTTAAACATTAATTTTAAGATTAAAAATAGCCTTTCTGCTACCGAAGCACCTATGTAACGCTGCTTCTGTCCTTTAAAAAACAGTTTTATGAAGGAACAGTTGAACCAAAATTGAAAAAAGGGGGCATGTAGCCTTTCAGGCTATGATGATTAGTATTAAGATGAGTTGCACTTTAGCTAGGCTGAAACTTGTTCGTAACAGAATGTTAAATACTTACTGAAAAGAAAGATTATGTCTATCTAGTTACACCATTCCTTGATATATGCACCATGTCAGAGTGCCATTGTCTCCTGGGTAAAGACTGAGAGTTCAAATACCCACTATCTCTCCCCTGGTGCTCCAAATGCTCTGCTTTGAAGTTTTTATAATCCATCTGTCATCTTCTAGCAGGGAGGGCACATGTTCTGTACCACTCAATTATAGAATTCTCTTTCGCCAGCTACAATGAGACAGGAAAGAATGTTATGGGTGGTTGAGAGAAACTGTCAGATATACTAAATTCCTGGGATTCATATGGATGATGTTATTCCAGTGTAGGAACACAGCATGTGTTATTGTTAAAATGTATTAAGGATACATCTTGTATTGTACCGTCTAAGCATTTTGATATTTGCATAGTTTTGTTAATATTTGATTTTTATTTTAAAAAAATGGAAGCAGCCAAACAGCCTGAGTTTTGATAGTTTCATTTGTTTTGGGCAGCAAAAAGTGACCAAATATGCATACATTTTGGAATATCAGAAATTATCGTGGTTTCTGTTACATCAGTGAAATGGAAAAATTGTATTGTTTTTGTGTAAGAGCCGTGGAACAGTGGAAGTGTTTATAGACCGGTAATATTTGCCATACCAATTGTTTGTATTATGATATGAACTGAAGGCCTGAAAATTATATGTGCTACCATCTGGTGAAAACAGAAGTAGCATTTCATTATGTGGTACATATAAACAATAGAAGCAGTGTATTCTGAAAGTGTAGTTAATATTTTGCTTAAAGAAATCTACCTTATAGGGACCTAGCTTGTTTGATAGCACGCTGGCTTTTCATGTACTTAGTCCCTGGGGTGATTTAATTTGTTGTCTTATGTGAAATGAGTTTGATGATCTCAGCTAAGTCTCTAGTGGACATTAATTCACGGTGTAAGACATCCCACATAGTTTTGCAGAGGCTGGCATAATTTTAAAATAGTATGTTTTGCTCAGAACAGGGTCACTATACATGGTAACTGAATTTATTGGAATGTGTAGTTTTTCAGGGCAGCTTTATGGTACCTGCAAATGTTGTGTTTTTACATAAATGCATAGTCTGGCATAAGTCAACCAGCCACCCTCAAATTCAGTTTTAAATATGGACCTTTATGGGATCCCTTTAAAGCTCCCGAAGTGGACAAGAGACTGTGGGAGTCTCCAGATGGCACAGACCCCTTTGTAAACTGAAATCTAACTCCTTCAAACATGTTCTGAGCAGTCAGCAAGACAACTTCTTGCTCAGACAATATCTGCAGGATAAATACATCCTCCTCTTCCAAACAAACAGGAATCCTGCCATTTCTGGAACCTGGCAACTGCTTTCAGATAAAACTTACTATTGTGACTTGCTGTTTTGCAGCCTGTCCCCTATCTGTCAGGTCCTCTGTGTTGAAGCGAGGGCCGGGGGCAGTGGAAGGGAGACGTCCCTTTCAGGTTAAGGAGGTAAAGGAATTGCCCTGTGGCTGAATTCTGGTAATCTGATTGCCCAAATGTGTTTGGGCTAGGAACAGAAGGCAATATCTGTGTTTATCTGACCTGGACGGGTTACAGTAAAAATGGAAATAACTCTTAAAAAAGCTCCAGTGGAGAAATCCAATAAATTGGAGAAAGTAGGATCTAAGGTAAGATGGTCCTTTGCCTTCACTATGTGGGACCAGGATGCTCAGAAGCAGTTTTGAACGCGTTGACTCAGTTGCTGCACTTCATTTGGGTTGCACTTAGCCGCTTAGATCTGACTAGTCTTAGTGTCTTACTCTTTCCCACCAGCTGTGATCACCAGCTTCCTGATGCTGTAGGCAAATGGGAAATTTTTAGAATTCGACTCTCCTCGGCCACTGTTCTCTTCAGTGGGTATGCCCACAGGTGTCCCATGGGAGGTGCTAATGAAGCACCCCTGAAAATAGGGATGTGGACTGCAGCACTTGATGACAGAGCTATACTTTTGAAGGTGAAAACATTCTGTAATGAGGTTTTTGCACAAAGATGGCCTGTGTTGTATTACCTGCTGCATGGGCTGCTGTGGCTGAGCTCTCTTGACCTGTCCTCACATGGCTCACTGGCCACAGGTAGGAACTACCCATGGGCACAGTGTGACCTGCAGTTTTCGAAGCCTTTTAGCTCTAAAATTGCTAGACTTTTATTAATTTTTGCATTGGATCTTTCAGTCTTTACTCGTCTGTAACTCCCATTAGTCTTGAGTTAGCTGAAACTTAACTCTTGATTTTGTTCGTAATGCTGAGACTGGACACCCTGGGCTAAGAGATGGAAGCTCACTTCTGGTTTTAATCATATCTCCTAGAAGGTACCAGATATTTTCTCACTGTATTTATATAGCAGCCAATACAAGTTGTGAAAAATATTTCCACTAACTGCAGATTTGTTTTTATATATGTTTTACCTTTAGTATGTTTATCTAACCTATATATCGACAAGGAAATATTCCACTAATCCCATACTGTGATGTTTTATTCATACATAGGAGCATTTTTTTTTTAATTCAAAGTATCGTTCTGAATGCTTTGCTTGCTCTGTTACTAGGCTTTTTTTTTTCCTTTCCTTTGCCTAGCTCTTCTTGCTTATCTTTCATTATTTCTCTTTAGCAGCTTTTTAAAATTTATTTCTTTCTCTTTCTTCTTACTTTCTCCTTCTCTCTATCTTACAGGTATACACTAACAGTAGAAGTCCCAGTTGGAAGATTATCAGTGAAGAACAGAGTTTTTAGGTCCTAGCAGAAACTTCATCACACTGAAAAAAAAAAAAAAAAAAGCGAAGATTGCAGTTTGCAGGACCTAGTGAAACCTTGAGAGTGTGAAAAGTATTTGCATTTACTCTCTGACTTTCACTGGGTCTCCTAACCTGCACTCTGAGGGCTTCCGCTGTGTTTTAAGCCTGCTGTATCACAATTTTGTGTAAATGGCAATAAATGAAAGTAGCCACCCAGTTGTTGGTAGTTGGTATGTTACAATGTCAGCAAATCTTGAATTACTGTTTTGACGTAAACATTTCCTATAAATTTGTATTTACATAAGCCTAGTTGTGTAAAAACAAACAAAAAAATTCTACAAAAACAAACACCCTTCCCCAAACCTAAAAAACAAAACGCAAAACACCCTCCTTCCCCCAACACTTAGTACCCATGTTAAACAACGATTGTAATGATACCCTTTACCAGTGCTGAGGCAAATGTAAAGCTATTTATTCACTGGAATTTTCTGGATATAGCTATCTTAATCAACAGTGCTTTGCCAAAGCAATTAATATTTTTGATGGGCAAGTAAAATATGTGGGTTTCTTGCAGTTTATACATCCTTCTTATGGTAAATAATGCCAAATAGATTTAGTATCTGGACAGATAAATTTTTCATTATCATTTGGAAGCCTGATTTTAAATATATTACTTTGAGAAATACAACATTGAGATTTTAACCAGCCATATTGTGCTACAGCTTATTGTTCTGTTGCAGGGATAATGCATTAATGTTTATTGAGTTCTTTATAAATTTATATGTGTTATATATAGTCATAGTTTCCTTTGTGATCTTCTGTTTTATTAAGCTGGAAATTTATAAAGATGTGAATTTTAAAATAACTGGTCATTAGGTAGTATGTTGCAGTTTGGGAAATATTTTGTTTTGTTTTTAAGCTTAACGTGTTTTGTTTTTTTTTTTTTTGCTGTCCTTTCTGTATTTTCCCATGAGATTAAGGTCGTATTTTTTTATGCATGTTGAAAAATATTCACTTATCAGTATGGGTGCAACTGTAAACAAGTGATAAAGTGACAACATTTACAACAGCAAAACTGACAGCATTTGCTTTAATTTTCTGCCATTTTTGTAATTATATCAATCAAGACCAAAACTAAAATGATATTTTAGCATGCTGTAAGAAATGAGAAATTCAGATCTTAAAAGACCATTACAATTAGCTTTGAAACATTCACCATTTTAACATAATTGTTTCATATAGCTTATACGTCTTCATTTACAGGCAAATATTCTGTTGATCTTTTATAAACAAAGTAGCACCCATCTGCTTCTTGAGACACTCCTGGCGCCTATTCATTGCAAAAATAATACATGTCCTAATGACTTCCACATATTTTGAAATCTCCCTTTTGAAATTGGTCTTGGCAGATTATTTGCAGGTACTTGAGTTGCATCTGTTTGCAATTTTGCAAATGCGGAAGACTTTAATGTTGAGCACTGCAAGAGGGCTATTTTAATCCTCAGATAACATAGGCTGTCATCAAAAGCCACATTTATCTTTTCGAAGGTGGGGCAAATGTTTAATGTTAAAAGACAGTAAAAGGTCAAGGTCAAGGCTGAGGTCTGAATATTTTCCTTTCATAAAATTGTATCTTTTGTCATTTACTTCTTGCATTTCTTTCATTTAAGTTTCAGCTTAGCTTCCCATTGCCAAGAGGATGTTTTGCTGATAAAAATGAAAGATCAGGAAGAGAGTAAATCTGAAATAATTGTGAACTTCGGTCTGTTGTACTTATTATTACCATGTGGTTAGCAGCTGACCAACTTAAGCCGTTTTTATTTACACTACAAAACTGAGCAGCATTGTCCTAGGAAAGTACAACTTTTCTTTTATTCGATCACTAGACTATGTTAAAATGGAGTTCAGGGTCTCCCTTCATCTCACAGAAGCAAGGAGGTAAGGATGAAATGACATCCTTAATGTACCTCATTGGGCCTTGTTATTGCAGCACATATGGTACACTATGAAGGATTACCAATTGTTAGAGGACCCCTGCAAGAGTTGGGCACGGTGGGGGTGAGTTAAGGATGACGTTTCAGCTTTAATTCCTCTCTTGTTTTCCCTATTACCATTTGACTGTTAACGTTTCTTTCTTTTTTTTTTTTTGAGACTAAATTTTGTCTCCTGAACATTAAAACGTCCCTTTTCCTGCATGAAAAGGATCAGTGTTTTGATACAGAGGGAATCGGAGACCAGAAGCTTTTAGAAATGGTTATTTCTAGGCATTTCTGTGTGTGTTGTTGTGCAGTGAGAATAGCTGGAAACCCGAAAATGTGCCAAGGTTTTAAACACCATGAGGTTTAGTATGAAAGAGGAGTGAGTGAATGTTTTGTGCAATACACGTTATTTTCATGTTTCTTGATTAGCTCTGCGCCTCTAAGAGGAGTGTGCGCTTACCTGTGAACTTTCACTCAAGTACCTTGAAGTTTGCTGCACTTAGAAAGTTTAACAAAATGGCTTGTGAGAAAGTTGTTTGAGACTATGTCCTACTGAGCAGCAGCCACCTCTAAGGGGGAACAATAAAGCTATTTTTACAGCTTGTAGCAGTACAGCACAGGAATAAATACATCAACCAGATAAAATTGCTGCGAGAACTGAGGTGGTGGGATGGTAGTATTTAAGATAGCATTTGACCAGGGGTTACAACTTCAAAAGTATCTCAGGGAGCTACGTGCCTGTGGCTTACATCTTCTGAAGTGTGTGGCCTTTTGGGTTTTTAGGTGCTTGATCTCCATTTTAGTGGGACTTAGGTGCCTGAATAAGGGTCAAGGGCTTGCATGCCTTTGGGCTTCTGGCCCTGTGTTCAGTTTTCAAAAGGATATCATGCACGTCTCTAAAAATGTTTCCCAGGGTGGTAAATTTAATATAATTGGGGTGGTATGCATACTGTCAGATGTTTACTATGGCCAACC
Organism: Microhierax caerulescens; assembly: GCA_035590215.1. NCBI lineage: Eukaryota > Metazoa > Chordata > Aves > Falconiformes > Falconidae > Microhierax > Microhierax caerulescens. Next base: position 9,817,583 of record JAVJGJ010000033.1, read on the forward strand.
AGAATTTTGCTTTTCAGTCTTAAATGAAAATTCAGCTTATAGATCAGCCTGGTTTCTCTCTGTTATCTTGGCACACTGGTTTGGTGCTGTCTTATAGGATGTAGTGCCACCTCCTCTATCAGCATGCTCCCTCCTCATTACCATTTAATTATTTATTGTTTCTATTGCAGAACACTTGGGCCTACTCAGTGAACAGCTGTCTATGCTGGGGTGGAGCTGAGTATTTGGGGAATGAGTAAGTAGAAGGAGTTGCAGTAGCAGTCAGGATGGAGAAGTTGGAGTCTTTGCTGCTTAGTGAGAAGAGATTATTTCTTAAACTGGTATGTAGGAAAAAATAGAAAGTTGGGGACTTGTGAGTTTTGAGATTGAGAATGAGCCACACTTAAGATGGCAAGGAAATGGCATTGCCAATTAAAATTGATAAAATAGGGGAGTGGCAGGAGATTGAAAGGAAAGACACATAGTTCAGTTTTATCCATTCAAGTTTAAATTGGCAGCAATATAATTAGATGTTCTCGGGTGCAGGCAGATATGCAAGGCTCAGGTAGGAGGCAGATGTGGGTGTCATTGACATAAACTTGGAAGAAGGCATGTGAGCAAAAAGAAATCACCTAGAATTAAAGGAGTGAAGGAGAGAAGGGTAAAACAGTGATGTGGGACTCCACAGAAAATTAAAGATGGTAGAAGAGTGTTGTAGCAAACAAGATACTTGTAGAACAACTTAGCAACAAGAACCGCAAAAGAGATAAAAAGATAGATTCTTGGAGCAATTAAGCTGCTCTCCTGCTGAGGCACTGACATGGTTACACGTGGCAGATTAGTTTGTTTTATCTGGGGGGACAGCAGCACAAAGTGGTCATCTAGTAGGGACCCATCGTCTTATTGTTCATATGCTTTGAAAAACATATTGGGCATTTGTCTGCAGACAATTTTCAAATTATAACTTTGCCATTATCCTCACTTTTTTATGGCTCAAAATAAGAGTCCACGTTATGGATTTGTGTTTTGCAAAACCAGCAACCTATCACTGAATGTTTGTGTACTTCTGCAGTCCAATGCGTGCTGATAGCCATATTAGATGATGTTTTTTACATCAAAGTTGTCTTATCTGTATCTTGCTTATATTATTTTCTCTAATCAATTCCCTTTTGTTTTCTCAGCTAAAAAAAGTCTCTATAATAATCCTGGGGATTCACAAGGGAGGTTAAGTGAATGGTCCACCTGCTTCGTTGTACATTGACAGTGGAATGACAAAATAAGTTATTGGTCCTTATTTGTTGCTCTTTAAATGGGTTTGTGCTGCCTGCTCTCTGCTCAGCTGTTCCTGCAGGCTGGAAGATACTGCCTGTCCCTGTGGCCTCCAGGACATGCTCAGAGTCAGGATAGGGTGGTGCTCTCTGGGGAATTTCTGGGGCCATGTGAACACGTAGGAGAGCTAGGGTCACTACTGATCTTCGCTCCCTTTTGCTGCTGGTTGAACAGAATATACCTAAGCATTCTGCTTAAGAAGCAAGTCCTGTCCTCTTGTTGCTTCCTCATTTTTATTGCCTTTAGAGGCATATTGATGTTCACCTGCCCAGATATCTTTACAGCTACTAATGAAAAAATACCTACATTAACAACATAGATGCAAGTGCACCTTGGGATGAATGTATTATTTATAAAGACTTACCATCACACTCCTCACAGTTACATTTTATGCTGCTTGTGGGTGTACTCCTGTGTCTTGTTGGCAATGCAATTAGTTGCACTGTGGGAGATTCCCAGGTTCAAAGCCAGGCATGTAAAATCTATTTCACCCCTTTTTAATATGTGGGTCTTTTTGTAAACGAAAAGAAAAAACCCAAAATCATGTCACTCCTGCACAAACAAAGCAGAATAACACTATTTGTGAAAATCTTACAAAGTCTGATCCAGCCTCTACTGCTGCTTTTTATACATCTCAGCTCAGCATAGTTGTACTAGACCACTACCGCTCTGCAGGTGGAAGTGTGAGGGCCATTGAACACTTTAAGTTTTTCCAGTGGATCACAATTACAGAAACATCTGTGCTAAATAACTTTGTGCAGATGCACTGTGAAAATTCAGTGTTCAATAGCCCTCAACATTTCTAATTTCTTACTTGTGGTGGTGTAGTTTAGAAGTTGCACATTGGGTTGCAGTATAAAGCATATTGGAAACATTTGTGAAGGGCCTTTTTAGAATGCTTATGCTGCAGTGAAAGTACTCCCAAGCGCTTTTGTTGCTTTATTTAGACTTATTCCATTTAAAAATGGACAAAATGCATGCTAAGGATGCTGTTGATGTAATGCTGCATGGAAGTGCAGAGGTCTGGTATATTGGCTTGAAAAAAACCTAAAATCAAATTTTTGGGGGTTTTAGTAAATTAGGGACAGGAGGGAAAATCTGGGTTTTAAAACTATTGAATGCTACAGTGAGATCATACGATCTGAAGAAGTTGAATGCGTGTGCTTCCTCAGGATATATACTCTGCACCTTCCACTCTCGCCTAGGTAATCTCTGTGTTACAACAACAGGAATGAACTAAAATCTTGAGGAATACAGGAGCAATTCTGTGAATACTTTGGATGGTTCCAGACTTAACTTCCATAAAACAACTAAAAGGTGTAAATGCAAGTATAGTTGCTGCTGCTTTTTATGGGGCTGATTTAATCTTTAACGTGATCCATGAAAATGCTTTAAACAGGTCTTTATTTCAATTTCAATGTGGTCTGCAAGGCAGGAATGATTTGCTGGAATCTTTTTCTATGAGACACCCACTGAGGGACTTTTAATACTTTTCTCCTTCATCAGGATATCTGTGAAATTGTCTGGACTGGAGTTAACTATATATTTCAAATTTAAGCCTAGTCTGTTGGGATAGGTAGCAAAGGGACAAGTCACGTGCTGGAAGCAGTGTGATATTTATCCTCTGTTCCTCATAGGCTGAGCTTATCCCGTATCATGGCAGTCAGCCCAGCTCAGCAAAAGCCATTTCCACTTCATTTCTCAATGTCTGATTTTGCTTCCATTGAAGTTAATGGCAAAACTCCCACTGTCCTCAAGTGCAGAGGGATCAGATATTCAGAGAGGTTGGCTACACTTTTAGTGCTTTCATCTGCTTGGAAGTCAGATTTTGCACTTAACGTCTTTTAATCTCCTGGAAAACTTAAGCTTTACTTGTTTTCTCCCAACTATTTCTGTACCCTGATGTTATAAGTTTCTGTGATTTTTACTAGCTAGTGAGAACTTGTTGCCACTATTTTATGTTTTGGTTCATGTAATATTTTTACTTTAATGTGAGAACAGAAATTTGTTTCCCTATGATATGATTTGTTCCCCTACTTTAAATCATTGCAACCTTTCCATGGGCTTAGGCTTTTGTTAACAAAGGCCATAATATGACTAGCCATACGTAATTATTTGTGTTAATGAAATACTTGGCTGCATTTATGGTCCATTCGGAAACAAGTATGAGTCTGATAGACACAAATATGTTTTTCAGTGTGGATTTACATACATTTATGGATTAGAATCAGGCATTCCTCCTTTTATAGTCAGTGTAGGTTTAACTAGGTTAAAAGGTTTTCCTGAATATTCATCCAGACATTTCTTTTGAAATAAGCTTCTGGTTTAAGTTTTGCACAAATTAAAAAGTACATAAAAACTGGAGGAGGAGAAAAGAAGCGAGTTGAAAAGAAATGAAAAACTAAGTATACTTAAGTTTTATGGCTTACAAACCCCCAAATTTCAGAGCTTTGCGAAATTAAAAGGTTAGCTATGAATAACCACAATCAAATCTTTTCTTTTGTCCATATTTAATTCAAATGAGATTGCTCCATATTGACTTCTAATGCTAAAAGGCCACCCATCATGGAATCCCTGCAGCCAATGAAGCAAGCAAGTGAATGCTTTCTTAAATGATGCTAATCAGTCCAGAGAGGCTTGCCCTCTATCCCCATCAGTATTCTGTAATTCAGATGTGCTGATAACCTGAAATTGAATGTGTCAGTATGCAGACATGTGAAGAAAAAAGGAAACTAAAAGGCAAAAGAGGCAGCTATAGAGACAATGCCTGTTTGATATTTTTTTTTCCCCCCTTCCAAGTGAAGAATAAAAAGAATAGTTGGTAGTTGTTCTCAAATGCTTACCAAGAGTCATATGAGAATATATTTAAAATTCATAAATAGGCTAGACAGTTGCCAAATTGACAAATTGAGAGGTAATTACAAAAAATAAAGAATACTCCTCTACCCCCCACCCCCCAAAAACAGTAAGCCCAAAATTAAATAAATTTTAAAAAGATAATACCAACAGGTTAGTGCTTTTGTGCATCCAGAAAAGTTCCAGTCTGAATGCTTTATAAAGAGGGCTCTCTTACTCTTGTGGTATCTAGCAGGAGAAATCAGTTGCTATCTCTCTTCTACATCTTGGGGTTTTTTCCCAAATTTTAGTTTTCAGCTGTTCTACATCGCATCTGGTTTAAATTTTGAACAGACACTTTCACGTCAGATGCAGATTTTCTTCCAGAGTGACATACGTTTGCTGTTGTATTAGACAATGGTGTATCAAAAAATAGATTGAATTAATTTTTCTTTAGCTTCCTTCCAGATAAAAATCATTTAACTTTCTTGCAGAAACTTTGAGTCTCATTCTGTCCTGTTGTGCATGTGGAAGTGGCAGGCATACTTCTGAAGGCAGAATTAGGTCCTCTATTCTTGACATGTTGTGCTGCTTCTCATGGTGCATGTTGGAGATGTTGCTTGAATTTGCATTTGACCTACTGGGCTTCTGCTCAAGTTCCCCCTTATTTTATCTATTCAGAAAGAAGCATTGCAATATATATTCTGTAATTTATAATGTCTATGCTATATAAGCTTTTTAAGATGTTAGCAATGGGAGATCTTTTCTCTGCTGACAGCTTCTGTCACAAATTTATCAGAGAGGAATGATACTAGTGGCAGTGCTCAGATGCAAATTGTGATGTTTGGAGAAAATTTGTTCGTTAACCAAATTGTACTGATACAGTTTCCTTGTACATGTAGCTTGTGATGCTATTGAAAGCCGTTTAGCTTTTTTTCATTGGTGGGTCACAAAGGAGGCAAGTGTCAGCATCGCCATTAATAGTGGAAAAATGGAGATATTTGGAACTGGGACAGCTTGTCCAAGTTTAGTGAGTAGGTCAGTTGGCAGAGCTGGGAAGTGAGCATGGTCTCTTGAACGCAGCACTGTCTACCAGTTCCCGCCGTCAGCCCTCGGTGCTCTTCCCAAGAGCCTGTCTGCCCTCGGAGGGCCACCACCATCAGACACGTGTGTGCAGCGGCTTGTGGAGCAGCTGCATCCATGCCTTGCAGGGCTCCTTGGTGGCCATGGGCTCACCTGGCTTGGAGGTAAACAAAGTGCGTGTGTCTATATGGTGGCTATGGCTTAAACTTACAATTTAGGAAACTGACTGAAAAAGTAACAGTTTCCATCCTGGATGCTGTATTTGTCATTTTGCCTGCTGTTACAGGGCACCTGCAAGAGCTTGCTCTGGGCACGATTATTTGAGGTTATTATGGAACAATAATCTGCTCTATTGGAAAAGATCGCTCTCTTCCAATTTCAGTTCAAGATTAGTATATGTTTCAGGCCTGACTGGAAGTATCTTAAAGGGTTTGGTAACTAGTTTTACCCTCCAGAGGACTCTGGTGTGCGCTTTCATGTTCCTTAGTGCGCCCTCCTCGCTGTCTTGTTGAGCAGGAGTGGACAGAGGCTGTCGTGGCTGACCAGCTCTGCTCACGAGTTGGCCGGGCAGTTCACGGCAAAGAGAGCTGTGAACACAGCACCAGGTTCCTCACGGTCGGCGGACAGGTTCCCGTTGACTTGCGTGTGGATGGCCTAATGCTCCCACCATTAGCCTGATTTTCAGTGTGCTGAGAACTGCAGCTTCTGTTAATCAGTGGGATCTCAGTGTAATTAGCATTTATGAAGGGACCACTCAGATGCCCTGCTGCCACGGCTTTCCAAGTCTATTGATGGAATGGAAAGAGACCAAGAACCGAACTCTGTTCTCCAGTCCCCTGTCTGCCACCAGGAGATTAGAGGTTAGCCTGAACAGGATGAAAATGACATCCTGAATTTTAATTATTTATCTGTGCACTTTTTTATATCTTCTCCTGGCTTGGGTATTTCATCTTATCTTAAAAAATATTTATTTGAAATTGTCAGTGATCAAAGGCTGGGAAACAAAACCGAGCTGGATATGATTTTTATTTTTTTCTTTTGGAGGAAATTGGAGTGTCAGGATAATTCTTGTGTATGCAAACTTTACAAGATGAAGACAGTCCAAATGGTACATCCTTAAGCTTCATAGTAGAAGATTAAAACTAACATACATGTATATGCTTGATTTTACCTACTGTGAGAATTCAAACATAATTGGTATATCTTGTTTTTAATGCAAATTAAGTCATTTTTACTTGATCATTTTATACACACACATACACACACACGTACTCCCTCACAAGCACACGTCTGTGCACTGAATTGATAAAGAAAGAACTCTGGTTAAATAATCCACTTTTGTCTGACAACGGAATCAGTTATAGAGGTGCAAATATGCAGAAAGCTATTTGGAAATGCATCCTCGTAGTTGTCAGGTTTTATTATGCAGGAAGGTGTCATGTTTGTTACGAAGCTGAGTGCAGATGGCAGAGTGGAAGAAATGGATCACTAATTTTAACAATGATTAATGAACACAGATAGAAAATGAATTACATTGGACTATCGGAGGCAAGAAATATTTTTGAGAAAATTTTGACTCATCTGCTGTGCTGTTCTCTGTAAATTATTTTCTGAAATTCTATATGTTGTCAACAGTTGACTGCATTTTCCATTACTGTCTATTTCTGTTCTTAAGTACTTTTGTGTTATTAGAGATACATAATTTCAAAATACCAATACATTCCTGATTACTTAGCGAAAATATATGTAACAGTATGAATGTACCAAAGGCTCAGGCCACAAGTGTCCTGTTTTATCATACTTTCTCATTCTTCACCATTTTATCACTACAATAGAAATATTTAGCGTAATTCTATCCTTTTACTAATAAAAGGAGGTAGTTGGGGCAGAGGAGTCACTCTGTGTTTTTTATAAAAATAAGGAAAAATGTAGACACAAAGTTAACAATAAAATGCAGCCAAGTGGGTTAGCATGCTTTTAAGCTTACAGTGCTGATTCCACCATTTGTGATTTCACAGTCTAACCGGGAAAAACATACACACAGCTGCTTTTTAAATTGCTACCACCCACGTGCTCCACTCCTTCACTGTGAACTCCGCTGGCGCGTATGCACTCCCCGCACTTACCCGCACGCTCAGTGGCCAGCCTCGCGCATCCAGGCTGCAGGAGGAAAATGGAAGTTGCCACTAAGTTATAATTTGATGTTTATCCTTGTTTTACAACCTGCTGAGATGTGCAGCCTCCCCAGCTAACCAGAGCTTCTTGCCGTTTGGATTTGAGAGCTGTGCAGGGCTCGCACATCCTCAACGGAGGATTAGTTCTGCTTGGAAAGAGCTGTGTCCTTCCCACCCCTTCCCTCAAATATTAAAATATATATTATAATAGAAGAGAAATGCAGTGACTGAAACAGAATTAAATGCTTCATTGTCAATTATATAGAGGTCCAGAAGTTGAGGTAAAATAGGGTCAGGGGCTGGCTAATTCTTCAGCAGTGCTGTGAGGTGGTTGCAGGGAGGAGAGGGGTTCTGATGGGTGAGATCTGGTGCCTGTGTTGCAATGGCTGCTGTCACACTGCCTGGGAGGCATGCAGGTGGACTGTGTTAGCAGCGAGGGGGACCCAGAATATTCAGGAAAACAGTGCTTTGGTGGTTTTGGAAAGCTCTCTGGCATGTGTACATCCTGGATCCCTTTTGATGGCATCATGCTGCATCTCTCCTCTGGTCTCCAGGGCTGACAGCTGCCTGTGGTCCAGCTGTGAGTGTTAGTAGGTAGATGGTCATGCTTTTCCTGTGCATTCCTGCATTCCTTCTAGAATGTTTGTGGTGTTACTTTGGTGGTTGTCGTGCTGGTAAGCTTTGGTAGTTCATTGGATGGTGGTTAACTGCTTTGCTACTACCTGGTACTACACGTGAAGCAAAGCTTAGACCTCTTTAACAGGTTTTGTTCCAGGCAGGGAAGTACCCCTGTTTACATTTGATCTGAATTTTGCCTGTCACATCTCATTAACCACGTGTGGTAGGTGACTATACTTCACTCCATTGCTGAGATCTCCTCCTGTTTGATGCTTTATGTTAACATGGTTGTCTGTACTTTCTGCTGTTTAAGGACCTGATCCTTTTACTTGTGTGAAGAGCTCATTCAAGAAATCTCATTGATTTCAAGGAGACTGTTTGTGTGCAAAAGAAGTGCTTGGCGGGATTTAGTCTTAGGCAAGCAGCTTTATTGCCCGAGTATCTGCTTCTCTGTATGCAAAGTAACATTCTAAAGATTGCTGTTGTTTAAAATAAGACAGTAATTCTTGGGGTAGGTGTAAAATTGCTAAATAAATTTGTACACTTTCTACGTAAATGATCTCTTTCCTGCAACATCAGGCTATGGTAGGAGACACATCTTCCTGAAGAGACATGCCGAGCTTGTGAGCAAACCACAATTCCATGTCCATTGCCGCCTTTACAACTGTCAGGCGCAATCCTGCTGCTGCTAAGTGTATGGCAGTTGTCATTTTTAACTTCAGAAGCTGCAGGAGAAATACACTTTGAGAACTTCAGAGTCAAGTTTCCAGGAGCTTTAGTCATAAATACAGGTATATAAGATGCTCGTGAATGATTACCTCTATCTAAATTGTGCTTACCTTTGCAGAAATACTTGAAAAATGCACTACTCTTCAAAATACATCGGGGAGATTCCCCTATAGCATTTGTGGATCTTGGAATACATAAACTAACCTGAAGTAATTTGAACTTCTATCATCAGCTTGCATCTGTGGCCAAGACTTGTGATTTCTTCCATATTCTGTTTCAAGGCATGCCCTAATTTTGCTAGAAAGTGTTAGAGAAAATTTTAAATGACTTTATGAATGGCTCTAACTCTAGTATTTTGCATGTAATTATGGTCCTGATGGGAACATACTTTAGAAAAACAACTACTGGAACAATACAAGTCCTGCTCAGGTTACATAGCATATGCTAAACACTGAGAAAACATACACCGTGCTTTAGTGAACAAGGTAGGGGAATGCTCCTGGGAGCCAATTTAGAATGTGACTTAAGGCAAGCGTGGCTTTTTGTCTCTGCTTCTATTGGCAAACTGGTAAAACAGCAGCAGTGTCTGGAAATCCCTGGGAAGCCCCTGAGGTTGCCGTGCATGTACGGAAACTAGTCTGTACCTAGACCTTCATGAGGATGGGTAGGTGCGAGCTTTGGACCTTGCCTTTGTTTTGGGAAATTAGTATTGCTCTCCAACGCTTCTCTTCTACTTTGTCCTTGCATGGCAGAACTGGGCATGGGCTGTGGAACTTGGACAGAGGTACATGAGAAATTAATGAAGCTTTGGCAAACCAATGCTGCCGCTACAGCAGTGCTATTTTCAATCTCAGTAATAAACAGTTAAAATGCCCCCCCCCCTTTTTTTTTAAATAGGATCAATATATATGCAGTGAAGTGGCTGTATGATCAATGTGCTGGTTTAGGTTTTCAAAATTTCCTGTTTGATAGTATAGTTCTACTTGTCTCTGTTACTATATTTATAAAGGCATGGTTTTGTACCTATTGAGACATATTATTGAACTGAACATTGGTAACGTTGCAGACATGAGGGTATGGGTGTGAATAAAAATCCCCTGTGGTCCTTCTTGGACCTCAAGTGGCTCATCTTAATTTCTTGTGGCATCTTATTAGTTGAAGCTAATGCAAGTAACCTTAACTAAATTTTGCTTCGCTGTTCTATAAAAAGCAGGAAGCACAATGAAAAAAAGCATGTTTTTAAAACATCAGTTTTGTTGGCGTGACAGTTCATGTGCGTAAACCATTGCAAAATGTTCATGGGACCAACCCCTTGGTTTTCACTGTTACCTTGGGTTAACTTAAAATATGGGGGTAGAAGAGTTGGGTCTGTGTTGACACTGGCATTTTCCACTTGAGTGCTTTTTTTTTCCCCGATGTTGTTCTGTGTACGTACAGTACTGTATGCGTTAAAAGATTAAATACTTTGTTTGCATGTATACATGATATAAAAGGTGTATGTATATATGTTTGAAATACGAAATATCAATACTAATATGAGCTATACCATGATCTAGAGGATATCCAGGAGGCCTGTCATACTTCTATTACTTCAGGTAAATAACTGATTGACCTTTGTGGTGTGCTGATACTTCACTAATCAGAACCTGAAATCTGTATAACAACACTTCATTTACTTGATAGACAAAAGAACAATTGCACTTGAAGTAATGTGATTTCTAAATAGACACTGCCTGTCAAAAATAAATGCATTAGAAGTAAAATGTAGCTCAAGGAGACAATTAGCAAACAGAGGTGACACTGTAAACAGGTGCACCCATTATTCCCAAAGCTTGTGGCAATATATTCACATCTTTTAGACTGATGGAAGATCATGTGACAGTTTGGTGAATTATCTATCTGTATCATCTGACTGATGAAGCCTGCTGCAGTTGCAGATCATTTAAAAATGCATCTCACAAATTACATGGTAGCTAGGAAAAAATGCAGGTTTTTCTGAACAATGCTTTTCTAAAGCTATGTGCTGGAATACCTAATTTTTCTTTGAAAGGATGTAGACCATTTCATTATGCTATGTATACAGTCAGTTAAGGTTGTGCAAATTCATTACAATGTTTGTTAATCTATAAAACATTTTCTATTCCAGTTTTAGTGACATTGAATATTTTTTTATGTGCTATTTCTGAAACATTTTTTCCTATGAGCTGAAAGGGAATAACACATTTTTTTATATAGACTTCTTAAATCGCTACTTATCAAGGAAGATTTGAGATGAGAACATTTGACCTACATCTTTTTGTGGGTTATTGGATTTTTTTTTTTCCCTACATAGAAAATGTAAAACAAACAAGAAAGAATCTATAAACAAACTCCCTCTTTCTTTCTCTACTAGACTGTGATGAGAGCAGTATCACTTATGAAATGTCCTCTTATGAGATGTGGTGAAAACTGCCTCAGATGGTGTTTTGTAATTTGATGCACTAACAAGATAGTTAGGAATGAAAAATGCATTTTCCCAAGCTATCATTTCATAAGTATTTTATATTTTCTGTTTAAAACTGTGAATTGATGATTGTCTCAGTAGAAGTAGAGTTGTGTATCAGTGGATAGTTGTTCCTGATGACAGTTAGATGGCAACAGGACACCCTTAGCACCTGAGCGTATTATCCTGGTTTTGTTGTTTGTTTTGTGGTTGTTTTTTATTGTCAGCAACTTCAATTATGGCTATAGTTCGAGGCATTTCTATGGAATTAGATACACCATATAACTGTTTTTTGGCATTTGGCAAATATGTATTCCCAACAGAGGTGCTTCTGAGATGCCCCAGCATCAGATCTGGAGGTTTTCATGTCCCCTTACTGTTCCATGCCTCCTGCAGGTAACACCCATCTCTAAATGAGGAAGTAAAGAAAAACTAAATCTTTTCAGCAATTAATAGACAGTGAACTTGGTCTTGTAAACACTCTAACTTTTGCTATTAATTGCACATACAAGCCCAGAGGCGAACTGAATTGAAGTAGTCCTGCAGATCTTAGGGAAGGCTCTGGAAAAGTCTAAGGATGTTTATTTGAGGGGTTTTCACATAACTGTTTTCTGTTATGTGGCTGAAGAACTGGCTCACTTGAATATTCAGTGTTGAGGATGGGTTACTCTTGTATGCTTACCCTGCCCTAAGTCTTTTTATATAGATGTTAGCAAAAAGGTTGCATTTCACCTGTTTCACTTATTGTAAGTGGGTGTCTAATGCCAGTTCTCCTGAAATGATGTTTTTGTCAGGAATGGCGTAATATTGTCTTGAGGGCTTTTGGGGGGCTGATTTTGGGAGGGGGCAGCCCCCTCTGACTTCACTGAAAGGGCTTGTCCTGCACGTCAGGGCAGGAGTACGGGGAGGGATGAGGGGCAGGCAAGATGGGCCTCCTGCACTGCCCTTCTGCTGGCAGTGCTGCCTGAGCACAGCTGTCCTATTCCTTTGTAACATCTGGACAGCCGAAGAAAATAATTGTGGCCTTCGTCAGCGTTGATATGCCAATGTTTATTGGATATCGGTGATGGGCGTACTTTTGCTCTTTGTGGTTCTGTTTGTTTCGTAGCTTTTTGCTGGTTGTTCCTATGCCATCTTTGGTCTGTGCTTACAACCCACGCATGTAGATCACTTCAGAGGAGTTTTGTCTGCTTAAACCAGAGTAAATTTGGATTGTGGTGGTTCCTCACTGGCAGCTCCCTGACAAAGTGCTTTTGAATTGGAACATACCAATTCTGACTACTTTTCTTCCGGAATGGATGGGTTGGGATTGAATTTGTCATCAAATGGGGAAAGGAGGGAGGACCTGTGCTATCTGTGGGGCTGTTGTTCAGGTCAAGTCTGAAGCCCTGGTCTGCTTTTCAGGTTGGGGCTTTGCACAGAGCCAGTTTTTTTTCTGGACAGTGAATATTGAAGTATGTTACTCAAGTGGTGTAGCTCCAAGACAAGGAGCAGTGGGCTGATGCTGTGGGCTGGCGGTAGATGCATTCAGGTGAGGTGTGAGACCTGCTGGTCCAGGGACTTGGCCTTTGCTGCACTCTCAGCTGCTGTGTGGCAGTGGTGGGTAGCAGGGGAGGGAAAAGGAGAATGCAGAGGGTATTCTGCTCATTTGCTCATCTTCATTTTTGTGGAAGCCCTCATAAGATTGTTATTTTTCTGAAATGCGGAAGGCGAGGGGGAAGAATCTCAAAAACTTTAGCAGGACAGGGAAATGTTTCCTGTCCAGCCCTCTTCCAGGTTTACCCACAGAAATTTTTTTCTTTCCCTTATCTTTTTCTTTAATGAGTCAAGACCCTAAAATGTATTATTTCGTATTCAAAGTGACATTTTAACATATATTTGCCTGACAATGTGACACACATATTGGTTTTTATGAGGGCCTCATTATATAAAAAAAAAAGCATCTACTGAATAAAATACAAAATATTTTCACCTAAATGTTGCGTAAATTATTCAGAAACAAGGTTCCTCTGACAGGAATGTGTGAGGAACTTGGGCTGCCATTGTCTGTAGCACACCTGATCTCGGGGTAGCTGCAGGACTCCCACCTACCCCGTTTGCTGACACAGCGGCTTCCCACAGACTGAAGCCCTGGCCAGTGCAGGAGCTCGTGTCCCCAAGAGCCTCTCCAGGTCTGGGTGGCGCTGGGCAGAGCAAGGTGTGGAAGAAC
>JAVJGJ010000033.1:9831120-9858620 GCA_035590215.1 Microhierax caerulescens
TGGCGCTGGGCAGAGCAGGGTGTGGAGGAAGGGCAGTCACAGAGCGGGACCTGTGCCTGAGCGTGGGGGTAACGTGGAGCAGCCTCTGGGCTGCTCTAGCACAGCCTGCTTTGCTCCCAGCCAGCTGCCCCACGGAGCTGCCTCAGCAGGCTGAGCCTGCCCTGGCTCTGTGTGCCAGGAACTCTAGTGGGGAGGAGAGGTGGTCATAGTGAGGTAATTGAGATATAATTCTTCCTTTCTTTGGGGGATCGCTGTGAGTCCACAGCAGGTGGCAGGATCTGGCGCTCAGAGTGGTCAAATCTGAAGCACAGAACAAGCCGGACCACACACCTGATGCATGCTTGCTTCACAGTCCAGGCAAAAGCAAATGTATTCTCTAACAGTTATTTATTAAATATTCACCAATTAGAAAATATTTCAGACTTCAATATCCTCGCTTACACCAGCCTTGCCATCCTACCCTGTGCACTCAGATACCAGCCACACAGCAGCTGCTGACTTTGAGTGCGGGTTAGGATCCTGCCTTAGTTCTAGCTCATGCTCTCTTTTTTTTTTTTTCTTTCTTTTTTCACTCTTACTTTTTGCCATCGAGCATTAGCACATGTAATGCGGAGTTAAATTTGGGTTTTCTTGGCAAGGGTTAATAATCAATGTAGATCTTAACAAAGGAGATGCTGCCTTATTATACTGTGAAACTTTTTTTTCTTAACTGTCAGTGAAGCAGTACTAATTATTACTCCAGTGTAAATGAGGTCATTTCCTATTAAGAGAACAAAATGCTTAGCCTTGCCTTGCCAATTCATACCATCTATTTTTCACACATACCCAGCTTCTTAGATATTTTTTTTCAAATTTTGATAAAATCCATTCATTTGTATTAGAAAAGTGTAAACCATTGCAATAATAGTTGCCCATTATTATCCAGATGAGCTTTTGTAATGTGTGGGTTGTTTGAATACCATGTGTTAGCTATGGAACAATTAGCCAGCTGAATGGTTCTTTAAAACAATCAGATACTTTTATCTCCCTGAAAAAATACATTCCTTGGAAGTGTACTGTTTAACTGTAAATTCTGAGGAACATTAAACTCTCGTTGCAAGTAGTACTTTAGGATATATGTTGATCAAGGACAAAAAGACATCGAAATATCTTGTCTTCGTGTTTTCATTTTTTTTATGCAAGCAAAAAGATTTAAGGAATATTGTAGCAAACAAAGGGTAATTGTTTTAGCCCAGATGTTGCTTTTGCACAACAAGCAGGTTACAATGTTCCCACAGAGCTGATGAGCCCAATCAGTGAAATGATTAAAAATTGATTTTGTCCCTGTAATTACAGTATGTAAACTACTTAGCTTGGATTGCAAAGGAAGTGATTTTCTAATTACGTATATACTCTGGTGTCTAATGATTGGTTTTTTGAAGTAATGAAGAGAGAGCCCTAACGACTCCTTGGTGCTCTGTTGTTTAAGAAAGACCATCTTTAGAGTAAGCAGCAACAGACAAAGAGTTTAAATTGAATTTTCAACACTGTTAATGTGCACATGGATTTGTTTATTAAAGAGACAGTAGCATAATTTGATTGGTTGAGAACATCATGGCTTTTTTATTATGTAATATATTAAGATGCATGTGTCATGGTATAGGCACGGAGGTGATGGAAACCTTTTCTTGTACTACTTTAAATTCATAATGTTTTCTTACAACTCACTCAATCAGATTGCCACAAATGTCTGTTCATCCCGTGCATCCAGAACACTGTAGGAAGAGAGCTCAGGTATCCAATTTCCCTCTGAGCAAAGTTATTTTTCATATAGGTGGGAAGTAAGTTGGCCCTTTTTAAACACCTACATTGGAACTCAGTGGGCAGCTGTCTGACTTTGCTTTTTACATGTGGAAAGAAATCTTTCTGAGGGAAGAAGACCAGGTAGAGAAAAGCCAGCACTCGGGGTGTCTGCGGGGAGCACAGCCCCAGCACAGGTCCCTGGGGGCACAGGGCAGGGGTGCGGGGTGTGGGTGCTGCTCTGCAGGCACCTCACTGCCAGCTGGTAGCCCGCTGGTGTGAGCTGGGCTGGGGGCTGTCATCTAGCAGAGCTGTGTGCCAGGCCCTGGGGCACCCCAGGTGGCAGAGGCTGTCCTTGGGTTTGGGATGTGCAAAAGCTACTGGAGAACCCCCGCTTTGCCTGGCAGCACTGGGGCAGGGGGGCAGAAGCTGCTGTCCCCTGGGGTTGCTGCTCTGGGATGCTCCTGCCCTGTTGTCCTCCTCTGCCCTGGGGACCTTGCTTGAGCAGTGGGCAAGGTTTTTGCCCAGTGTGTGATTACTGGTGGATGGCACAACTCCAGCGATGTGGATCTCCAGGGAAAGTGTGCCTGCATGTTCCCGGGGCACCATGTGGCCCCTGGGGCTGAATCCTACCCCTTTGGCAAGCGCAAGTCACAGTTAAGCCGCGCTTGCCACCAGCGGTACAGATGTTGTTAGCGGTTGTGCTGACCTGCTGGTCTGCAGCAGGGCCCGATCCAGCCACCACCGAGTCAGACAATGTCTCCTGACTTCCAGGGCTTTGAGTCAGCCTGAGCACAAAAGACAGGAGCAGCGCCGTGCTGAAGGGAGTGATTACTTTTGCAACCAACAACTCATCCTAACAGGGGCATGTTAGTGGTGGTGTTAGCGCCAAAGAACACAGCAAGGTAGAAGTTGTGCAAAATAAATACAAACTGGGATGTTTGAAGCACAAATGTGTGTAGAAAAGCCTAAGGAGCTGAAGAGAGTTGTGCCTCTTTGATAAAATATTTTTTGTAAACCCCTTGGCTCTCCAGAAGTTAAAAATGATGTGTATTCCTGTCCTGTTCTGTTTGCTCTCTTTTGCTTACTTATATCAGCAGGGAAAAGGAGAGCGGTAGTTTGTCACGTGATCTCAGTGATGTAAAGGAGCTTCCCTGAAAGGATGTTAGATCAAACACTGCAGATATTCCAGGAGATGTGGGCAAATCCTGTCATGTGAAATTTGAGGTTTTAAATACCTTGTGTTTATAGGCAGATGGTTTGATGTGTTGGAGATCTCTGAGCACCTGGGCAGGGCACACAGGGAGGAAGGTCTGATGACAGGGCTGTGAGGGGTGACCGGTGCGTGGC
Organism: Microhierax caerulescens; assembly: GCA_035590215.1. Taxonomy (NCBI): domain Eukaryota; kingdom Metazoa; phylum Chordata; class Aves; order Falconiformes; family Falconidae; genus Microhierax; species Microhierax caerulescens. Next base: position 9,834,250 of record JAVJGJ010000033.1, read on the forward strand.
GGGGGAGGCAGTGGTGGCATGGCTGGAAACCATGCCCCAGCCTGAGAAAAGCCGTGTCAGCTCTTACGTTGTTGGGAACAGTGGAAAAATACTGAGATTTATTCCAGTATCCAGCTTTAGGGACTATTTATCTCTCTTCGTTTATGCATGTAACTCCCAGTGACACTAAATGGACCCTGAAGGCCCCGTCGGTCCTATCCTGTGTTTATGATGTACGCCGTGTCCCCGTGGAGGCCTGTGAAGGGTGTCCCGCACGGCTGCTGGGCTGGCCTCGTCCTGTCATTGAGCCTCTTTCCCTGCCTCTCTGACGTGCCTAGGGTGAGAGCAGCTATGCCACGGCATTTCAAGAGGCCCTCATAAAGCAGCTGATGGGGAATAATTATTTGAATATGACGCCTCATGCCATCAGAAAGGGTATGCTGTTTACAGAGGGCCCAAGCTTTGTCTGCTTGAGATCAGTGGGGGTTTCATCTTTGAGTTTAACTGGAATGGGATGTGGTGCTAAAAAGCTCGTGATGAAGCCTTTGCAGCCTTTGTATGATGGGAAAAGTCCCATTATTCAGAACAAGTCCATACTCAAGCATCTTTTATTTTACCATCCTCTTTCCAAAGGCCTTTGGGTTTTTTTCTTCTTTGGGTGTAGAGACGTGCTGGGGGAACAGGCTCGTTTGTGGAGCTGAGTGCAACTGCATGGGGGTGCTACTCCAGGAGGCTTTGCCATGATAAATTGGTCTGTAGGGGTTCACAGTGCAGTTTTTTAATACCAGCGAGTATACCAGGCGCTGGTAAACTGGCCCAGTTTGACCTAAGCGGAACTATCTTAATTTGTTTCTATGCAGCTTGCTGCCTGTACCTTTAAAATATCTGCTTTACATAGTGTCAAATGTGTTAGAATAATATTAGCACAGGTAAGTAAAATACCTTTTTATAAGGCTTTAAATCATTTCTGCTACAGTTTAATGTGTAAAGCTACAGATTTTCCCAATTTGTTCGTAAGGTTATGTATCACAGACCTTAAATCATTTAAGGTTTTAAACCTGAGGGGTTCACTCGCAGTCATGAACTGGAAAGCAGATTGCAAGAGACATTGACATGCTGATCAATGACACGAAGCCTCCAAACAAATCAGTACAGGACTTTAAGAGATGAAGCCTTACTGTGTTCTGTCTGTCATCAGAATTTATAAAGCATCTTAGTGAAAGCCCCTTGAGAATCATTCCTAGAATTTTGCAAGTCATGAGCGCGTATGTAAAATCTGAATATTTTTTTAAACACAAGTAGCCTTGTAATAGCATAGCAAAAATGTAGCCTACGATGTTGGCATAGGAGTACTAAGAACCTGGTTAGTGGAATAACATCTTTTTGAAATGTAACAGTTTATTATCTTTGTTTCTATTTCTTGGCTTTCTTACCTTGAATGAGCTGCAAGTAAACACTAAAAAGGTGTATCTTGAGCTTTTAAGACATCAACAACAGCAGAAATTCCAGACAAACAAGCTGTCACTGTTTTTAGACACTGTGCAACTGAAAATGTTGGATAGGACCTATGTTTCTATGTAGCAGTCCAGGAATTTGCTTTTCCTATGTGTCCAAATATCGTAATCAAAATTCACTTACTTGAATTCTAAAATAGTACAGGCCTCTCTATAAATGGAATCTGAATCCTGCCTAGATATGATTTCATATTTGGGAAGATCAGATCTGATGACAAGGGTTTTTTTTTTGTTTTGTTTTGTTTTTGGGTTTTTTTAAACCGTTTAAAAAAGGCTTTTGCTCTCTTTAGCCAACACTGTAGGTGCTTGGCTTGACTGTCCATTGGTTTTCTTCTCGTGTAGCTGGTATGCCCATGGGAAACGGGGTACCAGATCGGAGTAATGGCTTGTACGTGCTCACCACCCATTAAGCTCAATACTGTAAAATATATAATGAGAAGATAAGCTTTGCCTTTTGGGGCTTATAATTCAAGTATAAAAGCAGAGACAATTGGCATGTAGAAGAAAGCTAGGCTTGAGGACAGAGCAAAAAAGAATGTGTTCCTACGTGTGAGGAACAGTGGTGATGGCAAACCAGATGTCTGCTGCTGAACTGTTAGCAGTTAGCGGTGGAAATGCGAGTTACAAAGGAGGGGTTTGAAGCTTTTGCTGGGGTAATACTCCTATGTCAGGGAAGTTGTATGGCAGAATTATCACTTGGAAAACATTTCAGAGTGTGTGATAAAGCCTGGTTCAATTGCAAGTGAGGGGGGAAGGAGGGGGAATGGTAGACCGTCAAAATGAAAGTAAGTAGCTTATGCTTGGTGTGGTGGAGAAACCAAAGGAGTGAGAAGTGGTGGCATGGAAAAAGTGGGACATTCTGCACAGCATTTTGCATTGGACATTACTGGGACAAGGTGGAGTCTGGAGAGATTTTGGGAGGATACCTGGAAAGTGTTGTATCGCTGTTGAACTAGTGGAGGGCTGCGCTGCTTAGTGGTGAACTCCTAATCTGCAGATGTCTTTCATACTGTTTTCATCATCAACAGAAGTCCTCAAAGTTGTTGTTTGTCCTTCAAGTCAACAAATAGCGTTGTCCAGCAGCGTGGTCCTGTCTGTGCTGACCATTTTGAACCAAATGCCGTAAAGTGCCCAAACTCTTAATTATTTCCCACAGAAATGAAGGATGCAATTCTGTGCACACTGACTACCACAGCCCACCACTGGGGCTCTGTAGAGAAGTCAGTGCTGCTCTGGGAAATCAGTGTTGGCAAGGTGAAGCCATAAGGCTGTGGTGCTTGAACAGGGGTTTCAGAGCCAGAGCCTGCTGTATGAAATAGCTTGGTTGATGTAGATGTAAAAGGGTATTATTTGGAAGTGACCTTCAATTTCATTTGTTAGACATGCATAGGAATAAACATAGTTAGAATTCTCAGTCATAAATTCTTCAGATTATAGCTTCAGTTGAGTGAACTTTACTTTGCTCTAAGAATGCCCTTTGTTTTTGTTTCTATTCTGCTTACTAATGTAATGGTCCTAAATTCACTACTGACAAATATCTTGGAACTATTCTGGCTTGGTTTTTACTGCTGGCTCTTATCTCTTTTAAGTAGGGTTTATTAGATGAGATCATCTACAAAGGACTTATTTCTGTTATAAAATGGAATTAAAAAAAAGTAAAAATACAATTAGTAGCTGTTCTCTTTTTACTCAGTTTGAAAGATTAGAATATCAATGTCAAAGAGAATAACTGGGTTTCTGGAGTATGCTATGCAACTTTTGTTTTATCCTGTTTTGTCCTCTTTTGCTGCACTGTCTAGGGGAAAGGATCAGAGGCATTTAATTCTGTTCCTCAGCATTATCTTGAGGAGAGGTTTTTCCTCTCAAAACAATCCAGAACTGAAAGAACTTTTCTCAAAATGAAATGACCACCAAACTTGTACGTTATGAAGGCTTAAAAAATAAAAGGTGTTAATCCCATTAATATTCTAATTCTGAACAATCTCTGCTGCTCTGTGGATTGCCTGCTTGAGGTGGCATTGTAATATTTTAACGTAAATGTCTGATTCAAACACTGAGTTTTGACATATTAAATTTCTCACAGGTTTTATTTTTACAGTTGCGACCTTCAGTACCTATCCCGTGTCTCTTAAGAATTTCATCAGCCAGGGAACAGATTCGTTGGTTTAAGAGTAACTGGTAAGAATACTTACTTACATTGTTCTCATAACATTTTTCTTCTGCTTACAGATCTGAGGTTTTAGGCTTGTTTTTACATATTCCAAAGAATACATAAAAATGAGGTACCTAAGATTTAAAAACCCTGTTCTCACATGTTTTTTTCTATAGCTTCAAAAATTCTGTGTTTATGTCTTTAGCAAAACTGTTTATTGTGGTTCTTTCAGGGTGTAGTGAGCTACAAATAGATTTTTCAAGAAAAGAATCTGCTTGGTAAAATCATGAGCATTCATCTTACGCAGTTGATATGTAATAATTGTGTTAGAGATGAATCAACATTTATTACTTTATAAACAGACTGCTGATTTTAAAAAATCCACGACACTCATGATTAAGTTCATTTTATCACTTTTTTGGTGTTTTTTCCCCATAAGTTCAATAGAACATCTCATGCATATTATTAACGACCATATTCTGTTGCATATTAGCATGAGAAGAACACCCATGAAAATCAGTGGGTGGAGGGGTGTACTACATTGTATATGTGATTTTCCTCTGAGCTATTCCAGTGCAGTAGAAGAAAAGCTACTGTAAAGTCTAAGAAATCTGACTGGTGTGGAAATCAGTGTGAAATCAGAATTGGGTTATTTGGCCCTCAGTTTGAAATAAAAGTATAGCTTCCTAGGAAATAACTAATAATTAATTCTACATTCTACATGTGTTAATTGATTCTTAAATCAGAATTTATGATGGCTTCTGCTCCCAAATCAAATTCTTATGTTATTTCTTTATTGTAATTGTTATACTGGATTGTCCACTCATTTTTGTATCTTGTGAATCAGTAGAAACTGTGTGATTCGAAGGAATTGCACTGATTTATAGCTGATGTGAGAGGATATTCAGGCATATTAAAGCTTTAGTACTGCAAATGCATAAGCAGGTATTGAATTACTGATGCTAATGGAATTACTCACGTGAGTAAAGTTAAGCATAGACATAAGTGTTTTCAGGATTGATGTCTGTACTTATGAATTTATATAATTTAAGAATATGGCTCACAATTTAAAAAAACTTACTAATTAAATGTGAGCTACTGGATTTTATTCTAGACAATTGACTTGAAAATAATTACATTGACTTGATTCTAGAATAATTCCATCAACTTCAGAAAAGATATGTGGATTTTTAATGCTGTAAATAAGGGCGTAGTCTGACCAGTTCGCTGATTCCTACTAATATCAGGAAATACTTGCAAGAGTAAAGGAGGAACACAGAACTGGACAATTAGTAATACAAATGGTTTCAATCAAATGGTTAAATAGCTCAGCAAAGACGTGGTTCGTTTTGTAATAGCATTTGGAATCCAAATAAAACCATCTGAGTGATGTGCTGTTTGTTGTGATATTAATGCAGAAAACAGAGACAACTCAACATGCCTTGAATTTCAGGGGGGTGTCATGGAGCCATTATAGGTTGAAAAAAACACACCAACCAACAAAAAACAAAGAAAAAATTCCAAGCCCAAAAACTTAAAATACACATGCAGAAGCTTGTGCTTGATTCTAATTAACAAAGCTTACCTTTCTCTTGACCATACCCCTTAGAGGTCATAATGTAAACTATTTAAATTGATAGTAATATTATGCACCACAAAATTAATTTTACATTGTATACAGTTTTTATTGTGACTTTATCTTGTTTCAAAAGTGCTTACTTTCTGATTTTGTGGATATTACTGACTGGATTACTTTTATTTTGGTTTTTACACAACAGTTATATTAGAAATTTGCTGTTTTATTCTTACCTTCTTAGTAAAAATCCTTTTATCACACAATGGGTAATTTATATCCATTACCAGCCCTTTCAATCCTTTTCAGTGGTGCTGTCAGTGCCTTTGGCACAGTAATGATTAATGTGATCTAATAATAGTGTGCCATTATATTACCTTAGTAAAACATGTACCAACATCCTATTCAGATCTACCAAATTCATAGCTTCCTATAATATTTTTGTTGAAAGACAGGATTACTATTTTTCAAAGCAGAATTTTTTTTTTTTTGCCTTTAACATATTTAATGAAATTCACAATTCTTTGCCATGATAATCTTTGTGCATGCATTTGGGCTTGATGGGTGAATTTTATATCATTCTGCATTATTATGATTTGTTAGGAAAATTGTTTGACACGAAAAGAGAGATATGCATTACATTGTTTTGTTTTGTTAAGGGTGCTTTTTAAGCATTCAGTACCTTCTGATTATTCTGCTGTATTTATCATAGGGGGTATATTTAGACTGTAGTATGCAAGAATAAGCATTTGGGCTAGAACGTGTCTGTCTCTTTCTGCATTGTAACCCAGAGACTGCCACATACTACAGAAGGCAAGCTCTATGCTCCTCTGCCCAGTAGTACCAGTTCTGGTTACACTTTGCTGTGGTGCTCTCTCTTTGGCATTTTCTTGCTTTTTTTTGCCTATGGAAGCATGCAGAATAGTGCCCATCTGTGAGCTGGAAACTTGGATTATGCTGTGCTCTGTGTGTTTTTCAACCCAAGCAAGGTACATGCATTCAAAACCCAAATTCATACCTACCTACCCTCTTATCTACCTCTAGTCGAGGTTCGACTGGATACAACATTGCTTGACCCCAATTTCCAGTTGTCAGCTAGTGTCAGTTCTCCTGAGTAGCGGAGAAACTATACAGAGAACACATTTTTGGTAACAAAAAAATGTTGGTGCTCTGTTGTACATGTATGACTGCCCTCCAGTCATTCCAGTTATGTACCTGATGCAGTGTGGGAGTGTGCTGCCGCCCTTGCACTGAGCACTGATTCCCCCAGTCCTCTGCAACAGGAGAGGCTTTAGTCACAGCACTCTTTCCAGTCTTGGGTTCATCTATTTAATAATGCTCCTAATCAGCATGGCTGAAGAGTTTGGATAACACTGCATCTTTGCAAAGCATCTTAAATCTTCATCACCCAAAGATGTCATTATTGCAGTCAGGGAGTCACATACTTAACAGTGTTGCAGTAAAATCGAAATGAAACAGCATGTCCACATTTTAACTCTACTTTGTGATGTTCTGTTAAATACATACTCTCACTGTTTCATCATATCACAATAAATAATGAATGAGAAAAATATTTTAATCTTGTCAATACTGGCAATGTCTAAAAACAAGGGAAGTGTGTGTATGCATTTATGTGGATTCTTTATTTGATTTAGGCTAAGCGATACAGCTGTAACATGATTTGAAATATGCAATCAATGTAAACGAAGAAAAATATTTTGAATGAAGTGTATAAACTGTGTGGTTCTTTAGACATATTTTTAGGAAAAGAAAAAAGATTATGATTGTCATACCATATAACAATAATACTACTACTGAAAATATATGCAGCAGCTTTATTTTCTGCCACGGTAAAGACAATTTTAAGCCTTGGTCATTTAAATCAAAGACATTTTCATCTCTTCCACATAGACAATTCTTCATGACATAACTAGAAATGGGGGAGGAGGAAGGGAGGGGAATAAAGCCTGAAATCTTGCTTTAGCATTGTATTCAAAAGGTTTAAAGAAAGTTCATAAAGATGCTTCCCTGTTTCTAGTAATAAATAATTATTTAGAAACAGAAAAACTTTTTATAAAGAAGTCTCCAAAATCAATTTTCTAACGGAGATATAATTTGTTACAGCTCTAACAGAGCTGTACCAGTCTTGAATTAGAGATACCTTTAGGTTGCACTGTACGTCACTGGACTGTTTACTGTGCAGATTGCATTGTATGTTATTGCTTTATTACATGTGGATCCTGTCCTTGTACTAGTTGGGACCAAGCTGGAATGAAAAATGGTGGCTTCCTTTTTTTGCTAAGAAAAGAATAGTCGGTGAAATGTTTCTCCCTCATCCCTTTACATGCAACTCAAAATAGATGTAGTAGAACAGAACTAGCAGAATAGACTGTTCCATGGTCTGAAGCATTTTCAGGGCCTTGCTAATTATTCTTATGTTGTCCCTTTCATTGGGAGATTATCCTATGAAGTGTACAAGGCACTAGGTTCCTTAGTGTAGTTTTATGCCCGTTTCTTCAGTAAAGTAGGATTGGAATTTGGTGAACTGGTCAGCAAAAGATTATTTCATCTGCACATCTTTCCATCTCCATTCTGGTGGGACAGAGGCCCTTATTTGTCATCTCTGGGAGTATGGCTGGTTGGAAGAGGGAGAAGAGGATCTTGCTGCAACTGTGTAAGCTGTTAAACAGCACCATTACAGTTCACTGCCCTTGTTCGGGTTCCTGTCTGTATTGCTGTACTGTGATCCTTAACACAGGTGGGTAGGTGAGGAAGTGGCTTCTTTTGTGTGACTGAAAGAAAGGCCCCCCCAGTAAGCAAAGGAAGAAAAAAAAAATTAAAAAATCTTGGCCTGATTCTTGAAAGATAAAAAATACAAGGGGAAAGTATTTTTGGCTTTTAAGGCTAATTTTACCTCTTATGAGGCTGTCAGGTCAATGAGTAGAAGTGGTGACTGGTAATTCTTGAGTTATGTTACTAGCCACTGAATTACTGTGTGACTTTAGTAATGAAACATAAATGTTCTCTCTGTTCCCCAGTGGGCATAATACCATTTACCTGTCTCAAAAATGCTTTGTAATTTAATTAACACTTGGAGTGCTCTTTGAGATCCTTAGGTAAAAGCAGGCAAAATGAGTCAATTGTTACAGAAATCCTAATTTATCCCCATTTAAAAAAAATTACACTTTGTCGTGACTTTTTCAAACCTCAAATAATGCTTGATAGGAGTTTTGGGCTTTGTTCTTACTTGGTCCTTAGAGTCACTTATTCTTAGTGATTTGCATAGGTGCAGTGTAGGTATCGCTTTTTAGTTCAACAGAGTATTTCAGTGGATCATAAATTACTAGTCCCTGTTCTGGGAATCTGTTTGAGAGAAGCATACATTTTCAGAGGAGAATTTGAGTTGTGCTAGAAAAGTTCTGCGGTGTTCAACATACACATTTTACTGTTTTAGGGGAAACAGTTCTTGAGTTTTACTTGTGCACTGGATGTAATAGCTTGGTCTTTGTTTCATCAAGTATGCCACTATCTTGCTGATAAATTACACGTGGGTGTACTATTGTAACTATAGCTATTCCACAGTCATATATAGTTACCACATCCTGTCATGGCCACATCACTGACCAATGACCAAACCAAGTATTTCCTTGCTATAGACAATCCCTGTCTATAAGTACACACCAATCTACCTTTGAACTGATCTGAATATTTAATTGTATACACAATTTTGTAAGATAGCTGAGACGTGCAGTTAAGAAGGTGGTTTTCTTCATTCTCTGCCGACCTCCAATAAAGAACTTTCATTAAGACAAGCAGGAACACTTGCAGCAAGCAAGCTGTAACTTCAACCCATCCATAAGATGAATCTTATTTTGGAAACAGCCAGATCTCTCTCTCTTTTTAAATCATAAAACTTGCCTCTTTGCTTCCAGGTATTTAATTCATTCTCACACTTTGTCTTTAGCAGCTCCAAGCATTCATGTGGGGTTTGCTGCCTACCACTCGACTTTCTTTTCAGGTACTATGAAAACAGCACACATAGCCGGATACAGCTGGCTTAAAGTAAGGTTCTTGGGGGAAAACGTCTGTTTACACTTTTTTCCCCCACTTTTAATCTACTTTATGCCACTATCTTATTTTAACTACTCAAAAGGAGTTTAAACACTCTTAGATAAGCAGATAATCTCAACAATCATCTTACAGCTAGCAAGAATCTTGCACACCTGTTTGTGCACAGCCTTGAAATATCTCAAAGTTAAACAAAGCAAGTCTGCCATCCCTTCTGGTATTAAAAACGCCATTATCTTGAAGTTTTTAAGTTATACTATTTGTGTAATAGCACCTACAAGGGAGTTTATATCTTATTCTTCCCTTCATCCCCTTCATCTCCTCTTGTTTCAGAAGAACCCTTTTGGTCTTGCTTTGGTAATTTAAATAGACAGTCTGGTGCAGTTGTGACTGAAACTGGGGGCTGTCTTTCAGCTTTCATGGAAATCTGGGGAGATCAGAATACCTGAAGTGATCTGCCACTGCTTTTGAAATGTTTGAGAGTAACACATGCTCCATTTAACAGAAATTGTTAATATTTTTTCTGACTCTACAGCTGACTTTCTTTCCTGCTCTGTAAATTTTACTTCTATTGCATCTTATTTTTTATCGTACCTTACAACAAAAGATTTGGAGGAGAGGTGGAGTGGGAGATGTCCATGAAGTTCCACGCTTCTGCACTGCTGCAGTGACAGGTAACAGTGCTGGGAAGAAGCGCAAAAGTGCGGCAGCAATAAGGACATCTGTACGTGTGTCTCTAGACTTCCTAAGAGGAGCTTGCTTTGAGAGCAGGTGAAAGTGTGCAACTGTAATGCTCAATGAAGAAGTGGTAAGCCTATCTCTCTTTCTCCTTCATATTCTTTCTCTGGAATATTACATTGTTACCAAAAGCATGGCTGCATAGAAATAGAGCGCATCATAACTCTTTTGGTAGTGATCTCAAGTGTTACTTTGAATGGACATTGTCCTGTGAGCAAATCACTGGAGGAAAATTCTTGTGCTCTTTTTCTTTCCTGTGGGTAACTGCACATTGCATAGCTGACCAAATATGCCAAGACCATGGAAAAAGAGAAAATGGCAAGATGACTGTTTCTCAAAAACAGTAAACACACATTGCAGCCTGGCTTCTTATTTGAGAATGCAAGATTTTACTTTTTGAATAACTACTGTATTTTAACAATAGGCATCAAGTGGTTGCTATGTGATACACAACAGTGTTTTTCATGAACTTTTGGCTGCTGAATAAGCCCAGCAAATATGGGTTCTTACCCTTTTAGTTTTCTGGGTCAATTCATTTTGCACAAAAGAGGGAATGATAATTCGAGTTGTAGGCAGAGAATGTTTTCTTCACATGGTAGGAAAGATGAAAGCTGTTTTTATTTGATTTCTTTTTAAATTAAAAATTATAATTCTTTATAGAGTTACAAATAATTATCTTATTACTAAAGGCATCTTGTAAGCTTGTTACAGAGTCTTTCTCTGTAAAATAATTGCTGACTGTCACTACAAACTAAAAGTGGGGGAGAAGGAGGGGAAAACCAGAAATATAAATGTGTAACGTGTATGTGTAGAAATTACTATTTTTTTTTTTTAATGTGATTTGATTTACCCCAAAAGTAAATACCTAGGTGAATGCTGCTTGTTTGTTAGGTGATGCTGGCTGATTACAGACTATGTAAAGGTGTTTCTGAACTGCTGTTCTTCTCTAAATGCTCAGTCCTTTCCTGCTTATGGGTCAGAGAGGACAGAGCCTGTCAGATTTAGTTGGCTTCCTGATGGGACGCCACATTGAGGATGCTTTTATGTTCTTCTGTTCTTCTGTTGTTGGAATCCCATGGAGCAGGATTTCTGAAAACTCTGGTTTAAAATCTGCATGAGAGCAGGGGCTGGCACTTGGTAATGTGGGGGTGGGGTGGGGGGCAGGTGAGGTAGTAGAAGAGCAGGCAGATGTCAACAGCTGGTGGGAACACCACTCTGATGCACAGGGTTAATGACAGCTTATGTAGGGGGAGGAAGAGGACTCCAGAAACAGGGACAAAGGAGGTGGTTTGGGAAAGGGGGAGGAAGGGCATTCAAGTTGTGCAAGGGAAGAGAGACATTGCTGTGTAAACATCTATGAGAATGTGTAACAGCCTAGCATTGAGAAACGTAAAGATCTCATTTCATCTTAATTAGCTTCTGGAATAAGGTAAGGTTCTTAGGAAGGATTTGGAGCAGGAAGAAGGGTGCTTGGTTGGGAGGAGAGTGGAAGATGGAAGGGTGTTAGTGAGGACAGATCCTTTGTATTGAATGATGAAGAGTTTTGGGCAGGGTGATGAAGGAGATCTAGATTAAGGATTCAAGGGCCACCAGGATAGGATGGGTGGGAGGCTATCATGCTCTTCTGCTAGACTGTTGTTAAGCCAAGACCTATCCTATCCTGTATTAGATGTGTAGCAGCCCTTGTTTAGTGTTGACCGAATTAACGGAGGACACATCTATGTGGCAAATTCCACAAGGCTTTGGAAGGTGGGTGAACAAACCGTTGATGCGCTGCTTGTCACTGTTGGTGTTGGACTGGATCTGGTTACTTCAAGGAAAGTACAATTGTAATTACTTTTCCTTTTGCTGGCTGTGTATGACAGCAGCCATGGTGCTCATCCATACACTGAAGTGCCACAATGGGACAGGTTTTAGAATGAGAAAAATATGAAAATTTCACCTGAGCATTCTGGCTGTTCATTCTTTAAGCCCCTTACCACGCTGGCAAAAAAACAGCTCTAAAGTAGGCTCTGTTTCCTGCCATCTTTCCTCTAATCTGGACATAACTTATCACAGTGGCCGTAGTCTTCCATTTATGTAGTTCACGTAATTCCATTAGATTGAATAAATCTACATAGATTTGTACCAAGTACTTCTGCTGAGAAGGTTTGCGTTTGTTGTCACTGCTTTTTTTTTTTTTTCTTGTACATAGTCAATTATTTCTGTGTTATTGTGGCAAAGATTGTGTATCTTTGCCAGCCAGCAGAGTGTGAGTGTTTCACCTTTCTGAGAGAATTTCCTTACTAAGAAGAAGGAAGGAAGTTACAATATATCCCAGGTCACCATGTCCTGACACTCCATAAAATTCTCCGATTCTCTCCCTGTTTGCCCAGTTGCTCTTCTCTTAAAAATACCTAGTGCCTCTTTTTGGCTAGGTTCATTCTAGCTTTGAGGGACAAACCTTTTCTCTTTTGGTATCAGACCCTGCAACATCCACCCCACCTCAAGCGTAATAGGGATCGCTTGCTCAAATAGAAAGAAAAATTCTTTCACGGATGACATTTTTATTTTATTTTTTTTTCTTAGACGTTCCATGTAAAGCATCTATCACTGGGATAATTTTCCCTCTCAAAGTCATATCAGACACAAAGCTGTCTTCAGGGCTATTTCTTCTAGTTCACTGGACAGCTATTCTGCCTGAAAAGAAAGAAAAGATCATATATCAATCAAAGACTTCAGGAGAATCCTTATGTTCTTTAACTAATAGGAAAATCCTAACTGCGAGTTCTTGATCTTCTGACTTCTGCTTTTTCAGTTTGGAAAACTGCATTGATGTATTTTACAAGAGTATCTGTTGGGTTTATTTTTTTTAATGTTTCTTTTGTGTGTTATCTTGATGCTTGGAGGGTGTTACAAACTCATCTTCACTGGTGATGGTCACATCATAAGCAAACAGTTTTCTTGCCCCTGTGACTTGATTGATCCTCTTCTGAATGTCACTATGGGCAGAAATTAATGCTGCTTAGCAGGAGCAAAGTTCTCATCTTTGCTCTGCTGGTGCTGAACTACTGATTTCCAGCGGAAAAAGACTAAAGGGCTGAGGGACGTGCCTAAGCTGCAGCTTTCTTAACTGGTACAGATGTCTGTATTTACTCATCATTCTGTGTTTCTGTAAATCCATCACACTGAAATAACTAACAGGTAATAAATTCCTTTTTTGTTAATTCATTTATTACTAATTACACATTTACCCTAGTCTGTGATGCTAATTTAAAGAAGATTCAAAGTACATTAGAAATTCTTTGCCTGTAGAAAATAAAATAAATAAATCAGAATACTTTATACAATTTACTAAATGATGTGCACATACAATAACAGAATTGAGTTTAGCACGTGTCCTTTCATCTGTCAGTGTGGGGTGAAACACATAAGTGAACTTGAATGCTACTGGTTTAGCCTAGCAGTGATTACCTGTAGAAGAATGCAGCTGGGTTAATTAGCATTGATAATATACAACTGTGGGCTGGCTTCAGGGGCAGCGGGTTGGTCGATGGAGATAAGGTGCAGGTGTGGCTGGTTCTGGTAAGGGGTTGAGAGCCAGAGAAGGGGGAGCAGCCGAGGGAGAAGGGGAGAGAGAGGAAGAAGCAAGAGGTGAGGGAGAGAGAGCATGTCCTGAGTGAGGTGGAGAGGTGAGGAGAAGGCAGCAGAGGCACTGGGATGGAGAGTGTGCCAGTATGAGATGGTAAAAGACCTTGTTGCAGCTGGCTAGTTTGGAGAGTGCTGCGACAATTACCATCCAGAATGGAAACTTCATCCCTGATACAGGGTTTTCTGGCCTTCTTATGGTACATTTTGAGTGTTAGAGCATGTTTGGAGAGCGCAGAGCAGCACTGTGCAGGTAGACTGGAACCAAGCTGAAGGCTGACTTGGAGACATAGTACCCAAGGGAGCTATTAAATTGACTTAGATACTTTTGCACAAGGGGAAAAAAAAAAAAAGGCAAAACTAAACCTCAGGATTTTTTTGTAGTTGGTGCTCTTCAAAGTCTTCGTTAGCAATATATTATATGTCCATGCTACATTAGATTTGAAGGTATCTTCAGAGCTCAGTTGATTAGGTGGGGCTCAGAAATATGGAGATACACAGTGTTTTGATTTTTGCTGAAAGAGACCCTCTGTTCTCTAAACCAGCAGACCTTGACTTGGTAAGGCTGTGCAGGGGCTGCCTGGCCTGGATTACTTCATGGAGGATTGCAAACAAAATTAAGGCATGATGCAGCTAATTACACAGTGGGAAAAGAGGTATGAGAAAGGAAAGATGTGCCAGGATAACTGCCGTAAATTCTTGTATTTACGTATGCTTAAAGTTGTCCTGACCCAAAATTTCCTGAAGCTAATGAATTTATCAACTTTAAGTAGATCTTGGATCATATCCTTTGCCATCTTTGGTCAGAATATTGGGCCGACAAGTGCCATTGACTATGACCAGGAGCAGGAGGTTTAGAGGAAGAGGCAAGAAACCTGTGATCAGTTTTGTAGAATAAGCTCTCCTTAAGGATGTTGTAATTATAAGCAGGACACATGGCCGGTGTGTACCATGTGATAGTTCCAAACACAGGGAAAATGGGATGATTTAATTCTCTTTTGCTTTGAAATAAATAATAAAAAAAACCCCAGTTTTATTTAATCAATAGACGCTAGAGTTTGATGTATGGATGAAAACTTACAATCAGTGGAATGATATTTCTGGTTAAGCACTTGTCATCAGGAACTTGTTTGACCTGTGAGCTGCTTCATTTCTTAAACTTAGATGTCTCTATTATAGAACTTCTAAAGAGTGTTGCATTGCCAGCATGGGGAGCGTGTGTGTGTGTTTTAATACAGATGCATCTTGTAGGAAAGGAGATAAACCTTTTTCTTTGTACACAGGCACATACATGATTTATCAAACATATTGTATTACTCTGTCTTTACAGTAAAACGTACAGTGGATGTGAATTACTCTATCTGTGTAGGATTAGAAACTATGATGTTCTGTCTTGTATTCAAGAAGAGGATTACTCTGCAGATAACGTGCAGATAATTTACTTTTAGTGAGGCATTGCAGCTTAAGGACAGCAGAATCAACTTTCTTGAGGTAGAAGGAATAGGAATTGGTATGGAACAATATAGTGTAGTTGACCACTCGTAGGAAATTCAAGATAACAAATATATCATTGTGTATTTATTGAACAGTCATTTTTTTCCGTCATCCTAAAATGATCTTTTGATTTAAAAGAAAATAAAAATAATCTATTGTAAGTGCTGAGTACCTTGAAATGCACTGATTTTATTGCATGTATGATTGGCAGAATTAAATGCCAACTACTCATGTAAATATGAAACATCTGTACATTATTATTTAGGGATTTTTCATCTGTTGATTTTAGAAATGAGGATTTTATGAGTCCTTGCATGCATTGTTGTGTATTACTTACACACAAAAGCAGTCAGTAATGAAAGAATAGTCCTAAAATATACTGTATATGGTTTTGTGATTAAGGTACGAAATACACAGCATATGAAGAAATACAATATGCATTGCATTTGATTTTAGGTGTGGCAGCAGCAATTATGATTTCATAACAGTGGGAGTAACATGACAGTTCAAAAGCACAGTGAAAAGATTATGTTTTTTTTATACACAGCAATGTAAATTCTTAAAATAACAATGTAATTTTTACATTTCTCACTGGATATCAGGATAATCCAATTTAGAACAATTTATTTTCAACAGGTATGGTAAAAACAGATATATCATTCTGGAGCATGGTATAATACATTAATTTTTATGAGTGAGTTATGAAGATGTACAGCTCAGGACCTAGGATAAACATCATATTCCTTAATTAATCCATTACGCTATGGCACATATGTGCCACTTTTATTACTCTAAAATGAAAAATGGGGGTGGGTGGGGGGGAAGCAGCTTCTTTTTTTTCCCTTCTGTATTAGAAAACCTTTCTTCTAAAGTCATAAAAATGTAAAATCTAATGTACTAAACACCATTAATGAGTTAGACATCTAAGTTCCTTGAAGACTTCTAAGATTAAGAGCCATCATCTTTTGGTAATCACATTCAAATACGTTCTGTAGCGCAAATGTTTTAAAACAACTTATTGATGCAGTTCCTATGTGTTTAAATGAATCTAGACCACTGGAATTCCAGCTAGAAATGCAGGTTGATCAGTGACTGAGCCATAATGTAGGAACAGTAGTGGAAAATGAATGAAGAAAAAAAAAAATCTGCCCCTTTAACATCTCAGAATGCGTTATTGTAGATGCATATAGTTTCTAAAGCTTCCCTACAGCTGCCTACAATGAACCTTTTTCTCTTATGGGTCTTAGAGCTTCCAGTCAAGATTCTCCCTTCTGACCCCTCATAGATCCCCAGCAAATATGGTGTATTTTGTTAAAGGACAGGAAACTTGCAATTTCTAGAGGAAGGATGGCAAAATGTCCACTTCTGCTTGACTACTCTAGCCTCAGCTTAGGAAGTTGTTCCCTTTTGGCTCTCGGTATGTGTGCGCCACGTTTTAACCACAGCATTTTATTTACAGATGAGGATGA
This sequence comes from Microhierax caerulescens, assembly GCA_035590215.1. Taxonomy (NCBI): domain Eukaryota; kingdom Metazoa; phylum Chordata; class Aves; order Falconiformes; family Falconidae; genus Microhierax; species Microhierax caerulescens. Next base: position 9,850,864 of record JAVJGJ010000033.1, read on the forward strand.
GTATTAGTCTTGTAATTATAACTATTTTGCATTTACAGTAAAGGATCTACAAGAGCTTTCATCATCCATTGATTAAAGAGTTAAACTTCGCCACAGTCCGGTGGCTAGGTAAGTTGTACTAGCCCTGCAGGTCAGAGTAACTGCGGTTTGGGAAGGTGGGGAGACTTTCTTAACATCTGTCACTGGCAGAGCTGTGCAGGGGTGTATCTTGGAACAGTCTCCAGATCTTCCTCGCTTCCTGGGCTCAGTCTTCTTCTCAACACCGTGTATCTATTTGATTATCTAATATGGGAACTGTTTTTCCAAATGTTGTATTTCATCTTGTATTTATGTACTACAGCTGGGTGCTGAAACAATTACTTGCAGTGTGCCTACTAAATTTATCAGAATTTCTTAATACCAAACCTGTAAGTTTTATGAACGTGTGTTTTGTGTGTGCCCAAGACCAAATGATCTTTAAGATATCTACGTGAATACATTTTAATGTAATTTTACTATGTTAGGCTATCTGCCACTACCTGTCATTTCTAAAATCTGATACTAACAGAATTTAGTATTTGTCATTTTACATTAAAATAAGAATAGACATAAGCCAACATAAACCAAAATACTATTAATGAAAAAAATAAAATTAGAGATTATTTTGTATTGGAGACATTAAATTTAATATAAATTAGCACAATACAAAGAAATAATGTTTTTCTGCTATCTCAGCATTAGAAGAATAGCACTGCTTTTCTCCATATGTCTGTGTCACCAGGTTGTTATTTCTTTTGTTTAGTCATATAATAGAATGTGTTGAGACATATTATCCTCAACTTGTGTAACAGCCTACAAATACTGATTGCAGTTTGAGCTTGTTATGGAAAAGTATTGCCCTGTGGGTTGAGAAAATGACCAACAGCGGACTATAATCTATGAAGCTGAGAGTAAAATTGCCAACTAGAGGTCATTTTTCAAACCAAGGGGCAATAGTTTTCTACTATAAACTGAATATTACAGTCAGTATATGTTTTATTAAACCATTTCAGAAACTTGGGAGCAGTTTCATTTAAACTTCTTGCTTGATGTGGCTCAGAGAACAGGCCCAGGGCAGCTCACAAAAGAGGCCTGGCATAGTCTCTATAATAAATATTCTGTATACTCAGTAATTATGAAGACTTTAGGGCCTTAATGGTGAATGGCCATATCCTGCCACCATTCTGCAACCTTAGCAGCAACTGAAGTCATTAAGATTTGTGCGTAAATATCAGTGCAGGCTGCTGTTTCTCACTCTAATACTGTGACAAACTAGGGTTAAACTATATAGAAAACCCAGTTATGGCTCTTACAGTCTAAAAGATTAAAAGGGAAACACCTTTCCCCTTCTCCATACCCTTTCTTTGTTTTTCTTTCCTACTGAAATATGTAGACAATGGATCTCTTTATTGGCACTCATATGGGGGTGATTGCCTAGTGCCTTAGTCGATAAGAGGATTTCCATTCTGGAACAACAAATAACAACAGTAACATGCATGAAGAAAGTGAAGCCTTTATCCTCCTCCTTTAACAGACCTTGCATATCCATAAAGAGTTTTGCCACCCTGTGCCTGGGGAACAGAGGTGCTTTCTGCAGCCATTGCTCTGAGTGACTTCTACTCTTTGTCAGTACAAAATCCTTGGTGGACTTCAGGTTTTAGAAAGAGCGTTAGGGAGTTCTGCCTTCTCTGCTAAACAGGGGGGCAAAGAAAAAATGAGAAAGACCATAGTGATTTGGGCAGAAGGGAGCCAGATAAAATCTTTCACTTTTTCCTTGAGAAGCCCTGATGAAAGCATCTTGTTTAGAGTTCCTTTTGAGATTTCTCCTTAGTGTCTCTGTAAGCTTTGGTGTCAGCTTGTTGGTCAACTTGGTGTCTGCCTCGCAGGATTTTCAGTTTTCTGTTTTGGGGCAAAGCTCACAGACTGATCCTAGTTTTGTGGCATAAGCATGTCACAGTCCAATACTACTGTGTTGTCCATAGTAAACATACTTAAGTGACTGCATGCCTAAGTTGTAACTTCACTTGTTACAGTTATGCATGTAAATTGTGCATTCGTCTGCACTTGCCAGATTAATGCATAGTTGCAGCTGTAGCATGGTCAAATTAGGTGCAAAATTTGCACCTAATGGTTTTGCACTCTGAGTTTTTAAAAAGCAGACCTTACATCCATATGTGTGTGTATATTATACAGACACGGATATAATTTTGTAATGGTCATAATATTAAAGGTCTACATAAAACTTCACCACCTCAGTAAGGGTGATGGATTAGAATAATAAAAATTGGAGCAGCAAAAGAACTCTTATGCGTCTAGTCCATCTTCTTGACATTACAGGATTGTTCCCTACGGGGTATTTTCTAATACTTTGTCCAGAGCAGGTTTAAATGTCCCAAGCAGTGAAGTTCCTACTAAAGTTTCACAGTTATAATTCAAAGGATATTTTTCTGACACTTTATCTTAAATTGATCAGTTTACCCTGTTATGTGGGTCATAACTTCAGGGACCTGTCCTGTTTGTATCTCCTTGGTGCTTCCATGCTTCTAAATATTTGCAGAAAGCCAACCATAAATTACCTTGTTATTGACTGGGTCCTTCTCTCCCATGCTCTGCCTAACACAGTGTCACTGGGCAGAGTGTGAGGGTTTTTTTTTTTTCCCAAAAGTCTCTTGTAGATCAAAGGACTGGGACAAATGAAGATGAAACTATGAATTTACTGTTGCATATATTGCATAATATATACATGCTTTCTCTACATGCTTATGTATCTAGTCTGCTCCTTTCTGGGAGGATGTTGCTTAGAGGTCTGTCTGATTTTACTGGGCACTGTACAAACATATAATTAATCTCATTTTTAGCAATGCTTAGCTCCAAGCTGAAGATGTAGAAATAGAAGGTTATTAGTTTCTAAAACATTTTTATTATGCACTTTCTGTTTTGATTGACAACTATTAGTATTTTAGGATGATAGAAGTGAAACTTGCTCTGCCTGATAGCATCAAATATAACGTATGCTAAGTAAACAGAAGCATGTGAGCAGGATCATATTGATTGTATAGTTACATAGCAATGTGGTAGGAGACCAGAGAGAGAATAATTCTTCAAGAAGGATATTTGATATTTTATGCTTTTTAGAAATACATAGGATTGAATTCTGCACCTTCTTTCCTCAGGGTAGCTTGCAGGTTTGTTGTTGATCTTGGCGGGGTTGTTCTCAAAAACTTCCATTGTTCATCTTCTTCCTTCCTCTCAAATTCTCTTTGTAGGAGAGGAGTAGGAGAAGATCGTTCTGAGAGAAGTTTCATAACTCTTCTGCTTTACCATTTGATGGTTTGTCTTGCAGCTCCAGTCAAAATTTGTATTGAGCCCTTCATACCCGGTCCTTTTCCCAGAGAGCTTGACTGTCCAAGTAGATGAAAGCCTGGAGAGGTAGGTGAGAGGCAGAGTGAGGAGAAGTGTTGTGCTACAGGAGATTTATGGGGAGAAGGATGGAGCCACTGTGACCAAATCACAGTTTCTCATTTGGCGAAAGATCAATAATAATTTTAATTGAGTAAATAATAATTTTGTCTCCAGAACAAAAAGAATAGTTACTATGAAGTATGTGCTATTTTCCCATGTATTTCTGCTGAATATTTAATATAAAGCAATTAGAGGCAGGGCAAGAATTATATAGCTCTTAAAACCCAACAAATAAGGAGACTCCTGTTTCCAGGACACAATTCACCCACCTAAAATTACATGTGCAATTCAAGTTAAAAGGAAGAAGCTGGAATGTTCAGAACCCGGTTCAGAAGGTTGTGCTTAGGTCTGTGAGCGTCGACCACAACGCTGGAGCCAAGCCTGGCTTTAGAATGGGACAGCAGAGATGTGCGTCTTCTGAAAACATGCATAAACAGTACAAGCTAAGTTGATAAAGATGTGAATTGTGCTGTGTGAACAAGTGAATTGAAAGATAAAATTGGCATTAATAAAAAAGTAGGAAGACTGTGAGCTCTTTTTTTTTTTTCCCCAAATAAATTAATTTCACCTTCTATCCTTTTCAGCAAAAAAGTGCTTGGCTTAGTGTTGCAGAAAGTTTGTCAGGCACAGAATAAATTAGGCGGAAGTACCTGGTTTAGCTTATGTAATGAAAGGAATAAAGCTGTGTTAATGTAGTGTTCTGCTTGTGCTAATTTTTCCTAATTGAGACCTAGCTTGACTGTTTCAATGAAGTTACTGTGCGTACCTATCATTAGTGGAAGAAACTCTAAGAAGCAACTCTTCAAATTGTTCTCAAGTCAGGTTTTTTTAAACACATAACCAAGAGTTACTGCTTGTGTTCTTTGCTGGGCATCAACACAAGTAGCTGTAAAATCACAAAATATCGTTAGGTAGTTGGTTTTAGCAAACTGATTAACTGGAGAAGGAGAATCAGTAGGATTGGTACATTTCACCTTTATTTACTCTCTTAGGTAGTTGAGACAAAAAGTATCCCAAGTGAAGGGTGCTTTTATTTTTCCCTGAGCATACCTTTATGTACAGTGCTTGACTTTTAATGCAACTGTTAGGTAGCACTTTTAAACAGTTGAAATGTCTACCTGCAATTAGAATGTCTTTAAACACAAAATTACATAAGCCCCCCCAATCATATAGCATTTATTATGAACTGTCTGGTCAAGTTCTGCATTCACTCCTTAAATATAGTATGTTGTACTTCATTGTTGGAAAATTCTCCTTCAGATTATAACCTCTTCTTCTCTTTCAAGTGCAAGTAGTTGACTGCTGCAGCATTCATCCAGTGCACCTTTTGTATTTACTTCAGCCTTTCATTCCTTGAAAGTGGTTTTTCTATTGACTGGTGCTTGGCATCAGGCTGATGCCATTAAAAAATATACCAGTCTTAAAATGCTTATTATGAATCTTGATTGGTGAGAGCGCTGAAGGTGCTTGTGGAAGTACAATTTGTGAATAGTAGTTCTTGTCGACCAAGATGATGTGCTATTGTGTCTGGCATCCTCATAAATTGTTATCAGTCCTGTTACCAGTGTACATCTAGCCCCTTCTTGTCCATCTGTAATGCTAATGGGTCATCTCTTTGGGGCATTAATATTCACGTTTCGGAATGATACCTCTAATGACAGCTCTCACTTCGAGGGAACAGTTCCATGTTATGGTGGAATAAAGTGTCACAATATCTTACATAAATAAGCCAGCTGGCACGGGAAGACAAAAGAATTTCATCTGGCAGGAGGAAGAACTGGAGAGGAAAGGCTGTGGTGCATGGTTGCTACTGAAAACAAAGGCACTACCCAGTAGAGTATAAATGAAGAAATGTGCCATCTGCATCACGTTTGTGGTTAGTGAGGTTGGTTATACGGGGGTTGGGACTATATTAAACACCTTTCAGGTCACCTTTCTGGATTTTGCAGCCAATGTTTCTGTAAACTTGTCAAGTATAGTCCAGTAGACTGCCCAGTGCAAATTGTAATACTTTGTTCTGGGATTCAGGAAGAATTGTGTCAGAGATGTTACTCAAAAGGACCTCAAATAGTCATCAGGGTCAGGATCTCAATGCCAGTACTATTTCCATTTGAGCATCATTTTTGTCTCCTGTAATGTGAATCCTATCCTCAAATGCTTGCTTAGGGATGGCATTGATATTTGATGGGAGCTACAAATGCATCCGAGATCAGATGGAAAATATGTATATAATGTGTCTGTGTACTGTAGGTGGTAGCTGGGCATAGTAATGGAGTAATGCCTTAATATATACAGTATCTTTATTATACAGTCAAGTGGAAAAAATGGATGTTTCTATTTATCAGGTGGGTTTTTTTTGTTTTGGGTGTTTCTATCTTTGACTGATACAAATATTTTGGAATCTAAACATATCTCCACAATACTGTTGTGTCTTTGTTCTGGATTTCTTTCATCTTAACTTATCAACACAGTATATGAGCCATTTTATCCTACAGTGTGATCATCATCCTAGTGTGTATTTGCTCATTAATGTCAGGTTAAGATCTGAAGAAATAAGAAAGTAGGAGTGAAATTTCCTTTTTTTTTGTTTTGTTTTTGTTTGTACTATTTTTTTAATACTAATAATGATGGAAATAGGCAAACTGCAGTACTGTGGCTTTGGGGGGAAATATACATATGCATTTTCCTGCAAGTGTTGTACTGCTTCCACTCCTGGGTTGGCTTAAGTTTTAGTACTCGATATGACCTTAAAAAAAAAAAAAAAATTGACCAAGTCTCTCTTTGTAGTGGGGAATAATTGTTTTGGTATTTGTTGAAATAATTGAAATACCCTAATGCAGTATCTCTTAAAAACAGATTTATATGAAATGCACATTCTGACCTTTGTATTTTTTTCACTGAACAGATTTATTTTTTTACCCATGTCCATTGCATAACTCCGTGAACAGTTTGTAAGGTCTGTTTTTTCTATACTTGATATTCATAGTGAAGAAACTTTCAAAAGAGAAAGTACCAATGGAAAAATGTAAGACTTAATAATGTAATAATTTTTTAAACTGTTTTTGGTTGCTAACAGGACATGCATTTGTTGAATGAGCCTTCCACACACACACCCCCCTCACCCCCCAAGTTGCCCTAGACCGTTTTTGTCTTTTAAATAAAAAAAAAACAACCAACAAAAACATCAGAAAATGAAACTCAAATAACTTTCTGGTTTTCAACTAATACCTGAAAGTTTCCTTGAAAGGTGTGGAGAGGAGAGAGGGATGCGTGAGTGGGTCAGGAAGATCACAATTTACTTATTAGGGTTTGGGTATTTTGACTAACAAGGTCAATTATCACAGTTGGAGCCCGCTCCTCTCCACTAACTAAACAGGAACAGGGCTGTACTAATCCTGGTCATATGCAGCAAAAAATGTCCAAGTTGTAGCACAGGGTTAGCGTTTGAGGATAGATTTAGATTAGATATTAGGATGAAATTCATCACTGTGAGGGTGGTGAGACTGGAAGAAGTTGCCCAGAGCAGCTGTGGATGCCCCATCCCTGGCAGTGTCCAAGGCCAGGCTGGACGGGGCTTTGAGCAGCCTGGGCTGGTGGAAGGTGTCCCTGCCCCACGGTGGGGGGCTGGAACTAGATGGTCTTTAAGGTCCCTTCCAATGCGAACCAGTCTCTGATTCTGTTTAGGGAGCATTAGGACACGAATGAGGCTAACACACAGTAGGTCCTATGGGGAGTAACAGGGCCCTGATCCTTGTGCTGAGAATGAGGTCAGCGGCTGTTTTCCAGTCAAGAAGAACCCTAAAGCACAAGGAGAACTGGATGCATGCAGGTCAGGTGCATGTTGAAGGTGCTGGACCAGTCTCATTCAGAGCTGCTTCCCCTGTCCCCTCATGCCCTGCCTTCAGCTTAACCATCCAGCCATTTACACTGCTTATTTTTATTCCTATAAATTGTTCTTTCCTTTTGTGGGGACAGATCACTACCCTCAAACTCACAAAAGATAATAGTTAAGAATACCTTTTCTCTTGAAATTTTATTGATACAATTTCTAGCATATATTTTCTGAAGTTTTCAGGGGAAACTATGCAAATGTTCTGATGGAGTTGAAATGCCTAGTTTACATTTGATGTTTTTAGATCATTATGCTATATTGTAATACAGCATGTTAAAACATGAATGACAGAATTTAAGGTAGTGTTTTGACTTTGCCAGGGTAAACGTTTCCATATTGCAGTGTCGGTTTTGGCATGTTTTGGGTTGGAACCAAATTTTCTGCT
>JAVJGJ010000033.1:9863620-9876288 GCA_035590215.1 Microhierax caerulescens
AAATTCATCCCTCTCGTGAGAATGTTTGTGTGCATAGAATAATGCTTCCACAAAAATTTGGATCAATAAGCATGCAATACACCTCGTGATATAAAGCTTTTGGCAAAATGACTTTATCACATTATTTAAAACAGCAGGTATGTAATCAGAAGAGGCCGTGTTACTGTTCAGCATTTTTTGTGCTTTGTAGAGGGGAAACTTTGAGCTTCAAGACTGGTGAGAATTGTGGATCAAGAGTGGGCTACTTGCTCTGTCCTTCTGGGACAGAGGTTGGGAAAATGCCAGATATTTATGCCCATTTGTTGAAAGTATATCCCTTTTGACTTTAAAGAGGTGGAAATGTCTTGTGGCATGGGTTCTGTGAAGTCTCATGCAAGTTTATTATCCTTACTTTGTGGGAGTGGTGTACTGCTAGCTTCCTTAGTGGTTCTGCCCAACAGTTTGCTCCAGAAATGCTTTTTGTTGCAGTAAAATACATATTGTTCCTAAGCTTTATTTTTTTCTCAAATGTAACTTGTTTGAAAAGTTGCAATATGACAGGGTGTCCAAACACATGATTAACAAAATGTGCTTTGCCTCTTTCAATTTGTAGAACAATGAAGGAGTCTCTTTGGTTAGAATAGTCTAATTTAAAATAAATTTTAAAAAAGTATTCCAGGGAACCTGAAGATATCCCAGCTGTTGGTTCTAGCTATTGATTGAACACAGTTCTCCAGTCAAAGACATGGTCATATTGATGAATTCCTGTAATAAACAAGCTAATGTGGATCATCTTTTTAAAATTAATATAAAATAGGAAAAAGGAGCATGTTTTGCATGTGGAGTAATGCCGATTTGGTATTTGCATTTATTTACAGAAAGGATATAAGTAAAGGCACTTGGTTCTGAACTTTCTTTTTAAAAAAGTCTTGTTCATTAAAGAAATCTTGCTTCTGCAAAGTCGCATGTGCTGATGGTGTTTGAATGTAAGCATAGCCTTAAAATAAGACAAAAATGGAAAGTGTCTGTTCCAAAAGAAGATTCCTACGTTATACAAAGACTCAGTGGAATATAGATTTCTAAACCTTTGGGTGCAATGCTTAGTAGTAATATAAAGTTCTCCAAGCACCCAGGTAACTTAGGTGACTGTCCTTGTAGGTTCGTATTTACCCAGGACTAACACCTATTCCTGCTTGTGTTCATAGCTTCCAAGTTTTGTGTAAAGGATCTTGGGGCTGAATACAGGATTTGGGAGCTCAGCCAGCTGCCTAATAGATATTGCAAGACTCTGCTCTTAAATGAGTGCTTTATTGGATGTAGGTAGAAGTGCTTTGTTTAATCAGGACTTGTGGCACTCTAGGAAATTCTAGAGTGATCATATATGTAATTTATTTTGTTTCTGTTCAGCATTTTTGAGTTCTTTGTATTAGCCAATCGTGAAATATTTGGAAAACACATCATTGAAAGTAACATTTCACATTTGTATTTTCCCACAAGTATATCTAACTGTTAATGAAAGCCATGGGACTGAAAGCTGTTGAGACAGAAATCTTATTCAGGAGACTAAAGCTGTAGTGCTCTCTGACTCATTTGCTCCTCCTGTGTCTCCTTTGGGATTCGGCCATTTTTGAAAGGAATTACAGATAGCAGTAGAAGAATAGCTTTGTCGCTGGCTATTCATTCCATCATGTTTCAACATAGGGCACAGATTAATGTAATTTATTATGTTGATTTTTGTTTTCTGGACATCTGTTCAATACACCCTAACTCCTTCTGTATAAGACTCTGAGGAGCCATCAGTTGGTAACAGTTAGAAAACATTGGGCTAGATATTCACTGGTGACTTGGAGGTAAAACTCTTTATGCACTGGATCTCCAGTGCCCTGAGCTATCCAATTGTCTGTGTCAAATAACCCCAATGTGCCTTGTGTCAAATATTACTGATGTTACTATTGACGTTGTGTCAAAAAATGTCATACCCAATGTCTGTCACTGAAGAATGGTGCCAGAGTCAAAATTTGACAAAAAACACTTAGGGACAGATAATGAAAGTACTGTGCATCTTTCTCATTCCCCTCAAAAGGAACTAAGTGAACTGTGAGTCTACTCAAATTTTCTTATGTAGCACACATTTAGTGTTGTATATTTCTAGCCACAGATATTATAGATTTAAACTTCCTAAAAATATTGGTAAACAGGGAAAGTTACTCAAAACAAGTTTTAAATGGCTCAAGTTAGCATGCACAGCTGCAGTTGTAGAACAGCCCCATGTGTCCATCCAAGATGGTAGATAGCTTCAAACATACAGATGCAATGATGCAAGAGATGCTGGGTCATAGGAAGCACAGTGAAGAAAACTGATTTGGTTACTCTCATTACACTTCCCTGTGTATTATTTTAAAATGCTAAAGCTTTACAAAGTTTGCAAACCATGATAATGTATGATAACTTCCAGTGTTTTTGTGAGAAGGTGGTGTTATATTGAACTTTACTTCCGTTATACTGTTTAACATGGCTCGATATGGCTTTGTCTTTCCGGGTCGTCTTACAGTATTCTACAATTTTGAAGGCAGGATCTTCCACCTGTGTGGATGTAGCCGAAGAAATGTTTACGAGTGTCTCTGAAGAGACACATTTTCAAGCCTTTTTCCCTTATGGGATTTGTAGGATATTTTAAAATACTCTGCCACTGATTTGTAGATCTCTTTATTTTTTCCCCGGAGGGTCCGAGTCCTTTGATTTTAGTTGGTATTATCTCTGAGTCTCTCTGGCTTGTGGAATCTGGGTCTGTATCCCTTCACCTCCAGAGGCAGCATCAGCAAATTCTGCTCTTGGACTAGACTGTGGGCAGCCGTATCTGGCAAGAGTCTTGCTTTGAGCAGACAACTTCAGTAATTCCAAAGAACTCCTGTTAAATAGTAGTGATAATAATAAAATAACAGTGGACTTTAAGGCAGCATTCTACTCTGCTTCTAAAACAACTGCCCACAGTTTTCTCAAGTAGATGCCTCATGTTGCCCCAAGAGCCTCCGGACTTGTGTGAAGTAGCGTCGGCTTGTGTTGTCTAGGCAGTTTGTGTGATTTGTTAGAGCCACGAGGTCAAATCTTCTCGAGCAGTAAAGAAATGTTAAGAGACAGTGCTTGATGTATCTGTCAAAAGGCTGACATATCGTGAGCTGGTTTAGTGTTGTCCAGCTTTCCATGAAGTGAAGGAGTCGTATGGAGACAGTAAACATCCTAATGTCTGGGTCAACATACAGAATCAATTACTGGAGAGCGGCTGTGGTTCCATTGCCTGCGCCATGGCCTACCTGTGCGGGCTGCTGCTCTTTTGGAGGCAATGCTCAGAGCTGATGAAAATCCCAAGGCCTTGGGATTGTGAATCACCCACTGCTGGAGTCCTGTTTGGGTTCTTTGGTACATAATTGTTTTTTAAGTGTTGTGAACTTTGGATCCATATTAATTTTGTTCCTGAAACATCTTTGCCTAAAAAACAGTAACAAACAGAAATTGGTATGCTCTTAGATCACGAATAAAAGCTGGGCTGTAGGAAAAATAAAATCCTTCCACAGTAGTACTCAGGAAGATAACAAAAAGATAGATGCAAAGCATTTGCCTAATTACCAACATAACTGGATTTAACAAACATGGAATAAATTACTTTTTTTTTGTTTCATTATGTGAAGTAATTTTTTAAAAAAGAGTGTAGTCTTGGGCATTTTTTCTCTGAAATATACAGTATTTGCAAGTTCAGTGGTGCCAACATTTCTCAAATAAGTGAAATGGCTTAGGTGATATTTAAGATGATTTCATGTGTGATGAATGGCTCATTTACTGTCCTACATTTAATCTCTGAGCACATTGAAATATGTGTTTCAAAGTCTGTTAGTACATCTGGACTCACTGGCAGGTTCTCTTCAAAACAGCAAACAAAAATCTTCCAAAGTTTTTCTGGGAACTTTGTATAATCTTGATCCTGTTTTTGGAAGACTTCTTTCCACTTACAGGCTTTCCCTGCTTTGCCTCATGTTCCCTTATCCCAGGAGAGATCCTCTGTTATGGCTTTTGCAATATGCAATTTTTGAATTATTTAATAAATAACACAGAAGCTTCTCCTGACCTAGTCTTGGCCTCCAAGGTGAGAAGCAGAAGAAACAAAGGAAGCAGCTCAGCTCTACGATCTCAGTTACAAACTGAGTTTGGGATGGAACAGAAAGGAGAGGGTTTTCATTTCATCCTGTACAAATTTTAGGCATTAAAAAGTTCTGTTTTATTGGCCAAGATTTCTCAAGCTATTCTATTTGAATAAATAATACATATTTTGAGAGAGATTCCTGAACGCTGTCCTTTTGGCCTTCACTTGTGCTAATGAAGCTGTAGGTTAAATACTTGCTCCAATTAAAAAAGAAGGACAACAAAAGTGTGAGCTGCCATAGGAGTGGGTGAGTGAATGTGTTCTGCTAGAATAACCTAGTCTGATGCTCAGTATAACTTACGATGTGTGAAGCTAAATGCCTGATCTACCTTATTCAGAGCCAGACCTGAATGGAAGCCTCTCCCATTCAAAGGGAATGTCATTTAATCCCTCTGTAAGGTACCTGTGGGTCCTTTATTTTCCACTACTTTTATGAAATCCTGGTAATATCAATTTGTTCTGTTCTTTGTAGGGCTTTCTGCCTCTGCCCTCTGTAGCAAAGGCGTGATTTCTGAATTTGTATTAATTCTAGAAACATTAATTCCCATAAAAAGAGTTAGTGGCTGGACTTCATGCTTGACAAAACACTTTGCACGTTAAAGTAACGTGGTAAAGTTTGTTTAATATACAAATACAATGTTTCCATCCATTTAGTTTAAGGTCCTCTTTCTTATATTTAGTGGTTTACTAATGAGAATACCTGTATAACAGTAATACTTTAATGGTATTTACTAACATAAATATTTGCTTTCTAGAAGCAATGTTACACAAAATTCCTGAACTGCAGTCTAAGCAGCTGCTGGAATGTTTGAGGTAAGAAACCTGACCTTTGAGGAGGATCAACATCAGGAAAACAGTGTTTCCACTGTTTGTGACTTCTGTCCATAGTGAGGGGGTTTGGAATGGCAGGAGGGTGACCAACGCACACTGTGTCACGGCTGAACCCCAACGGAAAGTTCTTGTCATTATAATTACCTTGATAACAGAAAAAATTTACATGAATTTTAACATATCCTTGTATGCTCAAAACAGTTTGGCAAGGTCTTTCTGCAGCTGATAAGGGAAAATAAATAGAAAGAGACCTTCATTTATACTAAATGTTAGGAGTTGCAAAACCTGTGTGGAAAAGAGGAATCTTGAGTCAGCTTTGTTCTAAATGCTGATGAAGTTACATTAGCCACAGCTTGAAAGCAGAACAAAAATTGTCCTCTTTGAGGCATCATCTTTTCCACATACATTCTGCTCATTCTTCCTTAAACTATTTAGTTGCCAGCTATTATTCTCAAGTGTTTGCATTCAACATGCATCATAAAGTATCATATCTATGTATCCATGTTGTTGCAGTCGATACTTAAATGATGGTCCTGATATTTAATCAAAGCAGCCTTGATTGGGTGCACAGATGACAGTCAATGATAGAAATGTGAAAGAATGAAGTTTCACCAGTCGTTCGTCAACTGGAGGGCTTTTCCAGATTGTAGATAAGTATACAGAAGCCTTCTGTAATAGTAAACCTCCCACAGGTTTATTCTTGGAAATGCAGGAATTTGCCTTGTATGTTCAGGTGAGTGTTTATGTGAGACAGGGGCAGGAATGGTCAGGTGGTAAAATTTTTTTCAGGGTGGGCTTGCAGTTGAGAGATGCAATGGAGATGCCCTTACAATGTCACTTCTCTTAATTATTTTTATTTTAAGGATTTCTTTGCAAGGGGTCTTATACTCTTCCTTTTTTTTTTTTTTCTTAGTAAAGTAGTTCTACTTAGCTTATTTATTTTTCAGCTTTAAAACATCAGCATTTTATAGATCTGAATTTCACAATGTGAGGATGATTGCTACGTACAATTTGCAAAATTGTGATTAACCAGCCCCTGTTTCGAGTCAGTTCTCCCTAATTCACAAAAGGCTTCCAAGAATAGTCTGCACAAAATTCAGTGTGCAAATTGTAGGGCAGAATTTTAGAGGGCAGTTTAAAGAATGAAGTCCTAAGGGTTTTATCTATATTTATATCTCTTGTTAAACCAAACTCTTATGTAAATGTTACAATCTGTAAATAACAAGCTGAGCAGCTTTCTTAAAGGAAAGATTGCATCCACATTTTTTGAGATTTGGCAAAATTATTAACTTACACAATAGACTAATATACAAGTATATTTGGAAACAACTAATGCTAGCCTGTGTCTTCATCTGTATTTTATGGATATTTAAAGGTTTAAGAATACATAGACCTTTCATTTTGCAGTAAAAATTGTCTCAAATTGAAAAACACTGCCCTTAGTGATAGCTTGAAAAAAATGGAGATAGCTTTTGTATACTTTTACTTTTTATAGCCATTAATGTTGTAGTAAATCTTGTATTATTGTATACAGTCTAGATTATTCTTCATTCTTTTGCCTTTGGACAGGAAAGAAATTACTGGCTTCCATCAGTGTTATTGGCAATCCCCATATTCTGACATCTGTTCCTTTCTAAACATTTTACCAACCTTGATGAAATGTAGTTTAGTGTTAGAAGCTGACTTGAAGAAAAAATTGGATGATAAAAATATTAACATTGATTAAACACCAGAAGTAATTTACCAATGACTATCAATATTTTGATGGCCATTGCAGTTTATTTCAGAAAAGCTAGACAACTTATAGAAATTTTAATCACATTTAATCTTTGAATTAAGCTGAATAAATGAAATCTCATTTTTTAAACAGGAGGATGAGAGACTGATTTTGCTCAATTTTAGTCAAACTCTTTGACTGCATTCCTGAGAATTTTTGGGGCATAGTTTACAGATGCCATGCAATGTACATCTCCCAAAATTAAAAATCTCAGTTAATATTTTCTAATACACGGTGGAGATGTTATTCATGACTTTGTCTGTGGAGCTGTGCCACTGCAACGCTGGACCTAGATTTGCCTGTGCTGGACCAATTGCTGGAGTAGGGGATTCCTGCAGGGTGCTCAGAGGGGCCTCAGACAACAAAAGTGGTGGGTCTCTGGTAAACCACTGACTTTACACGCCTTCTTTATTAACTTGGCTTCATTAAAATAAAGCAAAGTAGTAAAAGGCGAGTGCGAGTAGATTCTGTCTCTGGTACCAAGTGTTGAGCAATTATGGTATGTATTTCCCCATGCTGTGGGGTGGCAAACTACAAGAGGACCTTTGCAAGAGGTTCTTGAGGGTTGGGGCAAAAGAAGAATTGAGTGTTTCATTGCCTAGGATTGGAACAAGCTAATTACATTGTGAAGGAGTATGGTATGAATAATATCCTCTTGGGAAGGGAAGTATGGGGGAAATAAATTGAAAAGGGCTACTATAGAGTGTGTGTTCTGATGTTGTAAAAAGTAGACGTACAAGAGGATGGAAAGGTGTGATTAGATTTTTACAGATGCACTTAGCAGGAGTCTCAGTGGAGCTGTTGAAATTCATGGGATTTACTATGGATTGGTAGTGTTTGGGAGAAGAGTTTGGGCAATGCTAAACTCTGAGACCCATGTCCTATGGGTGGATCCTCCCTGAATGTTTTTCACTGAGGCCATGATACTTCAAAAGGGAGAAGAAGACATATTTCTCCAGCACTGTGTATGTATATGAACTACTGAGGACAAAATGAAATTGTAGCTCTTGATTAATTCACTTAGTTGCACCAAGATTTTCAAAGGTGGAATTACTCCTCTAGCAATAGGATATTATAGGACTCCAAAGCTATTTTTGATTCCCGTACGTTTGAGAGTAACTTGAACCATTGAGGGTTCAAGGTAGTTGCTAGGCTATTTGAAGTGGAGGGGATTTGAGAGATTTGTTTTCTCCATTTACAGAAAATTTTAATTTGAAGGAAAATTTTCCTAACAGATCCTTTAGAAACTCAGCATTTAATGTGAAAATAGTTTTTCTTTCATTTCCTAGAAGTCATATATGGTAGGAGAAACTGAGTGGTCTGGTTAAAGTGGTGTGTAAACTGACAATTTTAGGATTCTAGTACTCTTTGCTAATCATATAAAAAGATATTTCACACATTTCAACTGGAGACCTCTCAGCATGTTTTATAAATTCATTCAAAGATGAATGAATTCTCACAGTTCCTTGCTGAGGATATTTAGTAGAGAGAGTAAACATTATAGACAAAATGTCACTTTTGGAAAGTGCCTTGTTTTTCTTGAAGCTGATTTTTAATTTTTTTTTTGTCTTTCTGAAAATGTTGGATTTGACTGTGCTTATATGTTCCTAGCAGGTGTACAGTCAGGTGGTCAGGAGACTGCCCTGGGAAATGGAATGACTGAAGTTCGGATGCATGCCATTCTGGAGTCAGAGTGACTCTGAGTTAAGTAGAAAACCAAGAATAAAAAAATCTCTGAATTAGAGAAAGGAACAGAACTTGGTTCTCTGCTGTGGTGTGCTCCTGTAACTACCAGGAGACAGATCTTGATTCTTTTGAAAAAGTGAAGTCACCATCTAAAAATGGTTGCTTCAACACAACTTTTTAATACAAACCTTCATAATAATAATAAAAATCCATTCCCCCCCCCAAAAAAAAAAAAAAAAAATCAACCCGAACCCAAACAAACTAACAAAAATCACCAAACAAAAAAGCTAGAAATCAGAGAGGGAAGAAAGAAAATTGTGATTCTGTAATATCTCTTGTTCAAGGTTGAGGAAGTTAAGAAGATTTCAGTTATTTGCCCCCGTGTCGCACAGCTAAATCAGCAGGAGTCTGACGTAGGGCCCAGGAGTCCTGACTAACCAGGCCGATGTGATAATCGGGAGGTGTCTGCCCTCCCTTTTTAGGCCTGTAATGCCTGATAGCCTTCTCGTGCCATCTCGCAGGCTCCCTTTAACATATGGTTTCAAAGCTGTTGACATTCACCTGCTTAGATATCTGTACAAACTACTAGTAGGAACTACATAAATATCTAACAGATGCACACGTTCACCCTGGGATTAATGCATTCTGGACTCGGACCCGTCAGCATCACACCCCTTCACAATTGCATTTTATTTTTTCACTTGCTCATGTGGTGTACACCTGTGACATGCTGGCAATGCACTTGCTTGCAGTGAGAGAGACCCTCAGGTTCAAAGCTATCCTTATATCTTTGTTCCCTTATGCGTGAACCTTTTGAGGTTTTCTCTTAGTGTTCAAAAGGCTTGAGCGTGGCACTACATCTTTAAAACCTATTCTGACCCTTTTTTGAATATGCTGAATATAAAAGCAGAAACAAAGCAAGGAGAACTAGATAAATAGATGCAGGGAGACATCATAAGGAGGAAAAAAAAAAAAAAAAGCTCCTGAGCTTGCCAATATTACTTCATGCTTTTTATTGCAAACCTGTAAACTAACAATAGACCACCACCTCACGCAGCTGGGTGTGTGAATTGACGGTGCACTGAATGTGTGGGCTTTCTAAATGTAGCACTGTAACAGGAACACCTGTGCTAAATACCTTTGCATTGATTTTTTTTTTTAATTATTTTCTTTTTTACAACATTCACAGTCCTCTTTTGGAAGTCTGTATAGGGGAAAATGAAGGACTTTGCTTTAGTTTCAGTTATAAGACATCTCTCAAGGTTCAATGGAGCTGTTAGAAAATCACAGGGAATTACATGCACTAAACAAATGCGGGATTGGATCTTAAAATGGAGGAGAAATTGTTCTTCTGGACCCAGCTTTGCTAAGGTACATTGGCTTTGGCTAGTAGTCTCCTTGCAGTTCAGTCCTGGTTTGTTTGCTTGTTTGGTTGTTTTGGGTTTGTTTTTTTTTATAGAAAAAAAATAAGTAGCCAATGTTTCAATAGCCAGTTTACAGCAACAGAAGGGCTAAGAAAAATACTAGTAGTCTGTAAATGTATATCTTAAGGTGCATCAGTGATTTCAAATTAATACTCAATAATTCATGGTTGTTTAATGAAATGACAAATCAGAAAAAGCAGAATTGAGAAATTTCTGTAACTTAATTCTCATCACTGCAGAACCATGTAGTTACTGTTGTTGCTGCTATTATTTGGAGTTGTAGATTAGGTTTAGTGGTATGTCTGATGTTACATTTCAGGGATAAAAGAAAAAGATGCTTTTCACTGCCAAGAATTTACCGTAACATTCTGGGCTATGAATCTGAGAACCATAAAGATGGACATTGTCAGTAAAATCTAAGCATGCTTTTTTTGGTCAGTTTGTCAGCAGTGTAAATGGATCCAAGGGTTGCTCAAAGGGCTAGTTAACCTTTTCTCCTTTAACAATACCCAAATTTGAGGTTCTCTCACCTAAGTACCTACCGATTTATGTCCATAATTTCTATTCATTCTGAGTCTCTCTTTCTTACGTTGTTACTTGAAATGGAAAATATTGGTTACATTCCAAGACAAAAATTTATAGCCTGTCATTGTAGCCTTGTGCTATTTCAATACAATAATACAAATGCATTCCCTCTTTGTGATAAGTGTATTTTTCCTTTTACTTTCTCATGCAATGTTCAGACCCTTTCCAGACTGACTTTGTCTCTGCGGTCCCAGAGATTATAAATACTCAGCGAGACTTTAAAGATATTTGTTACCCTTTAAAGCAAGTTGGCGCAGACTCTCTTGTTCTGTCGCACTCAGGCTGGGGCTGCGGGAGGCAATTTTGATCTTGTATAGCTAAAAGTTGGGGCTTGTGATACTTCCCCGTTAGGTCAACTTATAAACTTGAATATTTTCCTTACACTTTGTATGGGAAATATGGCATCCTCCAATGTTGGAGAAGCTTAAAAAAAGTTTTCCAGGCCCAATCGAGCTCCTGTTGATGTGTTCAGTGAGAAGGAGATGGAGCTTAGGAACACAGAAGTGCTGCACTTTTTGGAAGCGAGAAGGAGACCCACTGGACAAAATTTTCTTTCCAGTAATTGAGGGAAGATGGGAGTCTCGTAGCAGTAATGTGGACTCCTCTAATTACCACTTCCAAGTTATTAGCATCTGGAGCCCTTTTTCCCCCCTTTCCTATCTAGCAATTGCAGAGTGGGATAGATTAACATTGCAGAAGCTGTATAGTGGACTGTGTTTCTCACTGTTGGCATTTGGTTGTTTGCTGAAATGGATACTTCCAGCTGAAGTACAGGCTTTTTACCTGGCTTGGAATCACACTCTGTTCTCTTCATAGATAATGTATATTCAAGCACCAAATTATTTATTTACTTCTCTGCTCCCTGCCCCCACCAAAGAAAAAAAAGCACATCTTAAAAAGCCAAAGAAAACCAGTCTGACACATGTTTTGCACATGAAGAATCACGTCCATGGTAAAATGGGATCCATATGTGTGTTTTGGATGTGAGCATCAATGCTCGGTTTAGTTTTGCCCACATGCCAGGGTGTGTGCACCGCTGCCGAAAGCTCAGAACTTTCTTGCTAAATCACACACAAAATTTGAACTCAGGGTTGCATTAGAGTCATAAGTTCATAGTTTTCTGTTGTTTCTTTCCCCATGTATAGTGTCCTTTGTTTACAACCCAAATCCTCTCAAGATTAAACTTTAAAAAGACTCTGTGATTTAATGGACTTAGGATCAGATTTTAACCTCCAGCGTGAAACGAGCCTGACTGTAGCACTCAATAGCAATAGAGGATTGTTTGCAGTTGTGAAGCAGTGACCGCCAAACACTATTCAGAGAAAAAGATACTGGGACTAATTTTTGCATGGATGAAATATTCAGATGAATGTTAAAAAATGGAGTAACAATAGACAGTGATATACACAAAGGGTAAAAGAGAAATTACTACCATTCCAATGTAGCATTGCACATTCCCTCCCCATCCCCAACCATAATGATCTTGGGAAAAAGCTACATATAAAGAAATATACCAACTTGAAGCTATCTTCCACATATGTCCTGCAGAAGGATCTGGACAGATGGAAAATTGTCCTGCATGAATCTGTTTGCAGTTTTAAAATTTATAAAGATAATTGTCTTTTCAGTTCATCTTCTAAGTTCAGGGCTTGTTTATGCTTATACATTAATTTTATTCCTTCCCTTCACTTTCTCCCAAATAGGAACAATCTTGTAGCAAGATCAGATCCTTGCTGTTGCCCAGGTACTTTGTACTCCTCTGGCAGTGGAAAGCATCTGTGACTTTACTGGCCAACAGAGGATTTGAAATACCATCTCTTGAGACAATTATTATTAAGTGGCAGCAGTAGCAACAGTACGCCACCTCCTTTCTCTCAGGATATCATAAAGTCATTGAATGGTTTGGGTTGGAAAACGTCATCTAGTTGCAGCCCCCTGCCATGGGTAGGGACACCTTCCACTGGAGCAGGTTGCTCAAAGCCCCATCCAGCCTGGCCTTGGACACTGCCAGGGATGGGGCATCCACAGCTGCTCTGGGCAACTTCTTCCAGTGTCTCACATGGAGCAGGGAGACAACCTGTGACTATCGGATGAGTTCTTTGTCCAATATAGGTAAAAAGGATGAATTGGCTAGAGAACAGCTCTGAAGCTTGTCCTACTGAATACCAAGTTGTTAGCTGGGTAATCCAAA
>JAVJGJ010000033.1:9881388-9883888 GCA_035590215.1 Microhierax caerulescens
AGTCCCAGAACCATATTCATATAGGTTTGAAACAAAATTGACCTTCTTGTTTATGTAATCTGTACATACAATAAGTGCCTGATTCAGTAACAAGCTACTCAACAATGTAGATTTTCTGAGACCCAGAAAAAGAAGCAAAATCTATTATACTTCTGAATAGACCCATCACCTGTGCACTGCTAATGCTCTGAAGTTTCTGCAGTCAGAAGGGGCAAAATTAGTGCAGCAGATAGATTCCCCATCTAAGGCAGAAGACAAAATTCTCATGGTCGATGGTAGAGCAGCTGAATGTAGAGTTGCAGGAATGGAGACGCGTAGACCTCTTCTCACTGCTGTCTGGCACCATTCCCCATGGTTGCTATTGTCTTTTGAGTGTAGGAAGTTTTGGGGCTTTGCCCCAAAACAGTCACTAGAAGATACGTGTCCCAGTGGATCCTCTGGGCTCCGCACCCACTGATACACGAGAAGCATGTGAAGCAGGTTTCCACTTTGCACGGTGGATGGGAACCTTTTTATTTCCCTGCCTTTCATAGCTGTGGCTGAAGGCAACTGAGTTATGGCTATTTCTCTGTCAGAAGAATGCCAGTGGCAGAAATGGAGTAGGATTTATCTTTAGTGCAGAAGAGCTGTGCCTTCTGCACTAAAGAAGGCCCAGTCAGTATAGGTGTAGGACACCCACGCTGATAGCTGTGTGAGCTGCAATTCTGCATCTCACAGACCTGTCTACGTTGTGAAGAATGTGAGGATATGTGGAAACTTTGGGCTTTGGTCTGAAGTTTCTGAAGCTGTTCTGTGGGATGTTGAATATTTGCTTCCATCTTCAAACTGGAAAGGTTTGATAGCAGAGTGAAACAGCTAGAAACCCATGATTATTAATTCACCTATAAGTGGAATTTCATTTTACGTGCATATGTATTTTATTTTGGTAAAATTTTGGACTTTCTGCTCTTAGTTTAAAGAAAACCAACTTTTGCCTTTAACTTAATATATGTTTCTTTGCCTAAATGTGTAGTAGGAAGCTGAATTTCACTCTTCAGGAATTTCTCCAGCTAATGAAAATGCAGTTATTTTATTCATCCAGTATTCACTGTGTGTTAGTGAGTGATGCGCCATTAACAAATATAGTGGCCTGCACACGTGCACTTGTATGTGCATGGGGGAAGAGAAGCAAACGGTTCACTCTTTGAAGGTGACAGCACTGTAAAATCGAGGAAATGGTGCCTTGTTGAATCTGCACCCAGATGGAGATGGACTTGAAACAATAGTGCTGACAGAGGTGTGAATCCTCTCACCTCATCTTAATGGGGTGTTAAATTAAAAACTTAGTTATGACCATATAAACATTGTTGTTAAGACAGTTGTCCACAGCACATAAACCTAACATGAGTCATTGAACACATACATTTTACAGTATATTAAAATATTTATATTGTTAATGTGTAATATAATAGAACCTACTGGATTTATTTCTAAAATTTGGAAATGCATTCTGTCTTTTAAATTACTACTTAAGTGTTTAGTTTATTGATGTGTGGTGTCATTTATAAATTCACAGCCACCTTATATGGCTTATTTAGATTGATCATGATTTCTGTTCTTTAGTAATGCATGTGAAATACATTGTAATTTTACTGTATCCAAAATAATCAGGTTTAGAATATGTGTATTTCTTGCAATGTATTGCTGAACAGATTCTGAATGGGATGGCTCCAGGACGTTTGCACGGTCTGGGAGTGGTAGGTTTTGCCCCATGCATCACGCTAATTTTCTTAGAAGAATTGAGTATTACCACAAAGACTTTTGTAGACTTTTCTCAAAAAAAAAAAAAAAAAAAAAAAAAAAAAGAAAAAAAAGAGAGCACCTGTGTCTTCAAAGGTGCTCATATGGAGCTAGAGGTGCATCAGAGAAAACCTCACGCTGGCAGGTCTGATACGTTTCTTTGCAAAGCTGCTGTGCGTGTGTGATTGATATGTAAGTATGCAGCAAATACTTTGCATCCCAGCTATGTGAGCCTCATTGCACATGTTAGAGCTGTCTGCGTGTGGGTAGTAAATCCGACGTGTCTGGAACGCATCAGACTTGCTGGACATACATAGATCACTTGCTTGTTGTGGGATTTGGAAATTGTCAGATTGCTTCGTTAGATTTGGGAGGTTTGGGTCATTTTAACTAAGCAACCTATCGTGAACTGTAAGCCTAGTCCTGTTTCTCTTCCCTTATGAGAAACAGTAGGAGTTCTTTATCCTTTGGTAAAGAAAGTTTCTCAGGTGGGGAGCATTGCTTTCTCACAGGAGTCTGTTAGGAGAATATTTTCCATGTTCAGAACATGTTCAGAAGAGGTTTATCAAGAGAACCCAGAGAAGGTCCCTCAGAATGGAGGTGGTGCATCTCTCTTCTGCTTGGACTACTAATTTTACAAAGCAGAGGAGTGTGACCTGGAGGTACAGTTTGTATTTTTTTAATTGTTGTTTAGTCAGAAACAGTTCTCAGATCTCAGACT
>JAVJGJ010000033.1:9888888-9905295 GCA_035590215.1 Microhierax caerulescens
GCGCGCTCCCTTGCATCAGAGCTCACAGGGAGGAAACTGAACCTGTGTGACCATTGTACTTGTGCTTTCCCTGTAGGGTTTTTGATGAATTTGCATTAGGTGATTATCCCCTCATGCATGTCTCAGAAAGGCAGGTAACTCCACATTGTCAGTTTTCCATCTGTAGCATGTGGATAATTATACTTTTCTGCCTCACATGGGTGTTGTGAGCACTAATTAGTTAATGTCTTTTCAGCACTTTTATCATACAAATACTAAGCAGTTATTGCTATAATTATTATTTCTTATTATTTTGTTGTTCTTCAAAAAACAGATTTTCAGCACCCAGTTATGTCTGAGTATTTGAAAATAAAACTGCATATACATTAAAGGATACTGTTACTGGAATGCCAGTTAGTTGCTTTAAAAGGCTGATACATGTTTCATGCTTGGCAATTCACAAAACCACCCCAACTGCAGCAGCGTTTTCTTTAAAATTAACTCTGAAGCAACAAGATCATACCACCAAACACAGAAATCCAGTGTCTGTCATATAATAAGGCATAACATGGTTTACATTAGTTGATTAATAGTGCATGCTTTGGGTATGCTGTGAGCACTGGAAAAAGCTCAGTTGGCTGGAGGGAATGTGGCTTTGGACATCAATGGTTGAACTACAACCGTGTCAATTCAACAATGCAGTATTCCTGAGTTCATGCCAAAATCACTGGGTTTCTGTAGAACTTCAGGTTCTCTCAAACCCCAGATTTAAGTAAAAACTTAAAACCAAGCAAACAAACAAAAACTTAAGCAAAGCCTAATGAAGAAAAGATGAAGCCATCGCATTTCCCGTGATTCAGTGTGGAAAGCACGTGCCTACCAAGGGTCATCCAGGGGACGGTGAGCCACTCAGAATAATGCTGCTTCAGCTACGGAGTCCAGCCCCAAGATTCCCTTGGCCTTGGGATTTTCTAGGGCTAAGGGAATGCCTTATGCTCTGCATGACATAATTTTTAAGTCTGGAAGTCCTGGGTTTTGCACTTGGGAACAGAAGTGCAGCAGTTCCATTATTTATTTATTTCCTCACGGAAGGAGAATCCTGATGTGGAAAAGTTCATTCTTGCAGATAGAGGCCGCAGCTTCTGTAGCAGGCTTCTTTTTTCTGGACTGCTGTGGAAGCTTTTCCATACAGTCTGAGGACAATATAGAAGGATAATGGCGTGAAAGATTCAATTTCCCAGGTGGAAAGCATAGGCATAGCAATGAAATTCTTATTACGTACAGCCACTTGGAATTGGATGCAGAACAAAGCAGATCTCTGGCAAGCATCTGAAGGGCTGAGTGATGACGGAGCACTGTGGGGTGAAGGAGTGGAGGCTGGCAGGTAGAGATGAGTGGGTTAGGAACTATAGGAAGCTGCTAATCATCAACTTCTTGTCCACGAAGACCAGGAAAAAGGAATGCAGCTCAAGCCTTAACCCATCTTTTTCTCGGAGCCTCTTAAGGATCCATGAAAGCATGGCTGTAATTGGATTAGAGTTTGTGTGGAGGCACAGAGCCCCTGTGCAGATGTCCTTGACTTGCTGTCTGCTTCCCTTGTGGAGCAGCTATGAATTTTGCTGGTGAGGAGAAGGCCATCGTGCTAGGCTGTTGCTGGAGAGCGCGCTTTCCAGCGGGACTCCTCTGTGCTGTGTCACAGCCAGTTCCCTGCCCCATGACCACACGTACAACTGAAGTGGCTAGCTCGCTGCAGGCCAGACTGACAGCTCTGCACGGCATGTGATGACACAGGGCAGGGGACACCAAGGGCTTGGGCACAAGCGAGGTGTGGAGGTCTTCCCGTGATGTTTTGGAGAGAGGAGGGCTGGGGCAGGATTCAATATGATAGGCTTGATGGGGCTATCGGGTTAGTCCTTTCAGCAGAAGACAACTGCTGCCCTGCTCAGTTGATGGATCATGTCAGGATTTCTTCCATTCCCAGCCTTTCCCATGGGATTTTCTGTGGGAAGGTACGATCCCCTCCATGCAATAAGCTGTCAGCATTGTGACAGCAATATAGTACCTGGACTGGTTTGTCTGCAAGTGAGGATTTTCAAGCTAAGTCTGTTTCTTACTGAGGAGTGACTATGAAAACAGAAGTACCCTTTTTTTGAGGGTTATTTTGAAAATTGTCTTTTGGTAGAGTGAGGATACTGTATACGATGTGGATAAATAACGTAGGAGAGTCTTGCAGCTCCTACATAAATGGGCAAGGTTTTATTGCAGTGTTGGAGCCAGTGTTACAAAATTCTCAGGCTTTGGTAAATTCAGCTCTAAAAGCAATTCAAGATCTACAATTAGTTTGGGAATAATTTCAAGATAAATGCATAATTAAAACAGAAAAGATATATATTTTTGAAGTGTGACAACTCTCTTCTAAAGGTTGCCTGTGCTTACATACACGCTGCAGAGTTTTATGGTTTGCACCTGAAGTTACTTATGCACTATGCCCGGCAGCTACATGAATATCTATTTATGTGACCTTGTAATCAGTTTATTAGTTTTTTAGTACCTTGTTGCTGTTATTTTTATCAGCACAAGCTACAAGAAGTTAATTTCAATAGAATTTCATAAACTAAATTTGAAAGAAGTAGTTGACTGAAAGTTATGAAGCAATGGATGCAGTTCAGTCATGGCAGGTTTTTTTCCTATCTTCAAGGAGGTCACAATGTAAACTCTAGTGTTTTGTTGGTTTGTTGTTGGTTTTTAAAGTGTTAATTTTACAATTAAATTTATAATTTTAAACTACAGTGGTTTTAGAAAGACAAAGTTTATAGAGAGTTAACATTTTAGTAAACCAGCAGATAGCTCTGCAGGGAAATAAATGTTACATTTTAGAGCAAACAAGTCCTTTATCTGCTTTCAAAATCTTGTCTGTTGCTTTTTGGTTTCCCCCACAACTATACTGGCTGGTCTGGTAAAAGCTATTAAATCTCTGTATAACACTTTTCATTCTTAGAATAGACTATCACAGTTCCAACAACACACCTACTGCATACTGTAAACAATTTTATTCAATTGATGTCAGAAATTAAATGCTATTTTTTAAAATAAATGCATGAGTGGATTATCTGGAGAGAAATTTTTTAGTACGTACAATTGCAGCACGCAAAATTTATTAAGAGGCCATTGTCAGTACTTAATTTTGTCACTGTGACTAGGTGTTGCTTTGTTGTGGTAAATACGCATGAATAAAAAGCCAACTTTCCAATGCATTCCCAACTGATAGGCTTATAATATTGTGTGCCTGTATCATTAAATAGCAGATCATGCTATTGGAAAACAAAACAAAACTCCATTAATTAAGCATGTACTTGTATCTTTTTATAATGTTTTTACACTTCTAGGAAGGGACAAATCCCGTGGTGTCATCCATGAACATAGCTGAAGTACAAGTGGCCCCCTTTTAGTTTGAGCAAAAAACAGTGTAATAGACTGGGTTGCTATTATAGAAAGTTTATTATTATTGGTATATAAACTAGCTGGGGGCTTAAACACAGAGCAGCTGGGTAATTTAGCTAGCTCCTGGATACAGTTAAAAAAAAAGTAATCTATGTTCTTCTGTCCACAGCAGGGAAATGGTCATCGTTGAGAAACTACTATATAG
This sequence comes from Microhierax caerulescens, assembly GCA_035590215.1. Lineage (NCBI taxonomy): Eukaryota > Metazoa > Chordata > Aves > Falconiformes > Falconidae > Microhierax > Microhierax caerulescens. The sequence goes on from JAVJGJ010000033.1 coordinate 9,892,514, forward strand.
TAGATTGTACCACACCTGTGGCATGTTCACTGTTACAAGCTATGTAGGCTGTAGAAAACATTAAATCCTCTCATTACTGCCTTACATAAGACAGACACTTCAAGCGGTTCCACATTTATCTGAGATTACCAGTTAAACTCATTAAAAAGCAACTAGGGCTTGTTCACTCAATTGGATGTTTTCAGGATTTTGGTGTGCTTCGTGATTAACAACAGTATGTCTTTGATTAGGGAGATGACATTTTTGGGAAGACCTACCCATTCTGATTTTTTGTTTTCTGGGTAAGTCTGAGGTGACAGGTACGTTGTTAGCTCTCTCATTTGTTGGTAAAGCTAAACTTGTGAATCTTGAACTCAATTGTTTTGTTTGTTTAGGTTTTGTTATTAATTTAAGGAAGAAATGCACCATTAACACTTCAGGTTCTAGCCAAGATGAATCTCTGACTGCAGTTACAGGCAACTGATGGAATAAATAGTTTGGAAACCTCTTTATCATTAATGTTGCCTTTTCATTTATACCAATTAAATGAGGGAGAGAAACTTTGACTTGTAACCAGGTAGCAGTACATTGAACTTCCTACCACCAGTGCCCTTCTTTTCTTTGGCTGTATTTTTCCCTTTTTCCTTGTTTCACACTTTTTCACATTGCTACACACTTGTTGCTGCTCACTAAATAAAACCTTACTAGTTTCTTTACATCTAAGTACACTTAGCTTGGGGCATGGTTTCACAGAGATCAGTGGGACCTTATTGGTGGGTTCCTCTGTTCCGACACGGAAGTGTTTTTGGAATCAGAGCTGTCAGTTGTGAGCTTCCATGGACTGGGACTGTTTTCTTCTTTTGTACTAGGAAGTTATTGTTTCGTTAGCTGTGGTGCAGGGTCCCGGATCTGAATCTGGCCGATACCAGCTAAGACATTCAGGCACTGCTGTAATACAAATAAGAATAATAATGGTATTTAACGTTGCTTTTTTTCATAAATCAATCAAAGAAGTCAGAGCAGCAGGCATAACTAATATTACTTACAGTCAGATAGGGCTACATCTCTTTCATAAAAAGTGTTTTTCTGCAATATTTAACCATTGTTGGCAACAATCATCAATATTAATCCTTAACAGCAACATGATAACCAAGCTAGCAGATAAAATGGCTGTTAAAAAAAGTAGGAAAAAAAGGAATAATAGGATTGTGGAATTTTAATATTCTCCAGCTATTTATTAAAAAGTGCTTATTTTGTATGTGTTTATTTCTAATAATCAACTGTAACATTACTTTGCAAAAAACTGTAATTGCTTCTTAATTTCAAATCCCAGTTCCTTTGTGCTGTATACAAAGGTAGGATATTTCTGTACTTATTGTTCACAGCACTCTGTGTAAAAAATCACGTTCATTTCAAGAAGCTGTTATGGTATTGATTCTGGTAAAGACTTCCATTAACTGACCAATCTAAATCTCATAAGTGATGTCAGGATAGTTATGCATTTGCTTGGTTCAAGTATTCAGCCATTATGTTAGAATGCAGGCAGTGTCTGAATATGGCTGTTAAATTATTTCTAAATACCGAACCAGAACAGCTTAACAGTTCTGCAGTTTGAGACTGACACAAAAATGACAATCTGCCACCTCTTTGTTTTTTAAATATTAACGTTGTATTGGGATAGTATTTTTGGAGTAAAAACCTGTGGCACGAGAGGATAAGTGACATAAACAAAGGCAGCTGGGCTGCATGAAATAATGGAACAATAAGGCCCTTACAGCCGTTCTCATCACTCCAGTATGTTAATTAGCATTCTGTTGTGGCCGCAACACTGAAAACATGTAATCTGTATTGGTGTACTGTACAGCTGTGAACACACATTCTTTTTTGTTAGTCCCTAGAGTTAGCCTTGCCATTGGCATATGTGTATGGGCCAAAAGTCAAACCATCACCACTAAAATACCACGCTATAGAAGCAAAAGAGATTTTCTTTTCTTTATTTCCATCATAACCTGTGATGTAATCTGGTTACACGGCTTATGTCTGCTGGGTTTTTTTTAACATTTTGTGTGTACGTCTATGTGTGTGTCTCTATATGTGGGTGTGAGCGTGTGTGTATATAAGGCCAAACTAATAATCTGAAATAAGTGATTTAGGAAGATAAAATGTGCTATAAAGAAATAAAAGCTTTCTCCTCAATAGAATAGTTTAAAAAGTCCGCCATGAGGAACATTAAGAGCTATATTTTGTTTTTCATGGGTAAAGCTAGTTTGATATTTTTATTCACAATTTTATTTAATAAAAATAGTTCAGAAATCATCAGTGCTTCAGTGAATTCAGCTGCATAGGCATGAAGGGCTTGCATTTTTTTTATTTTGATACAAGTATTTAAAAAATCAGTGAAAGCAAACCAGAGGAAATATGATTAAGGGGGAAAAGTTTGCCATTTATACTCCCTTTTAAAAGAATTGATAGTAAAGTTAGGATCTCAGCCCGCTGCGTCCATGTTAACCTTACTTGAACAGGGGTTAGAGGAGACCACCTAAGGTTGATTTGGTCAGATGGAATTCACTCTCCATTTGAGGGGACTGTTATTTCTTTGTACTGCTCCTGTAATTTAAAAGCATGCTCACCTTTTCTAATGCACAGGTATTTACCTAGCAAAGAAGCTTACCTTTTGGAACATAAATTAGATTTAAAATTAAGAAAGAAGATTTCTACTGTTTCCTCTTAAATGTACATGTATGCAGCAAATATTCACTTGTCAAACCTGTTTGCTAGTGTCTATTTATTACTTCGCTGTGATGATCTCTGTACTCACACACATGAAAAAAAGAGGTAGGAAATTTTTTTCTTACAAAATAACTTGCAGTGCTCTTGGGTGAATACATCCTTTATCCATACTCAGATGATAAGAGTGAAGGCTTAGCTCATATTTCTGCACTAATCTACTTCAAACCTGATCTTGAAAAATTACCCTCATTGCACAAAGAAAATACAGCATTTAAGTCACCATGCTGATCAAATTTGGTTCTGCTTTTTGACTGTGGAGGGAACAAATTGTTTGGTGATTCTGTGATGTGAACCAGTGTCCTCTAGGGAACTGAGTAAGTTTTTTGGGTTTTGTTTAACCACTTTCTTTCTTTCTTTCTCAAGTAGATTGTAACTCTTTTAATGAAACAGATACACTATTATAATATTATATTTGTATGCGAAGTATTGAAAGGTTGGGAAAAAAAGAAAGCAGCTTAATACTTTACATTGCTATTGATAGCATGATTTTAGACTAGAGATACCAAATATTTCGATTTCATGCTTGCATTACTGTTTTTATGGAAATAAAAATCAGGAATGCTGCTTTAAAAATTAAATTTCTACAGAAGTAAAATACAGGCTGTCAAAAAGGGAATAAGAACGACAACAAAAATGTTAGTAGCTGTCTCTGAATTTGTCTTTATAGTGGTAAAAGTATATAATTAATAGAAGAATTTTAGCTCCAGATGTGGCTATACTATAATAGAGCCTTATAAATGCTACAGAAAGAAAAATTGCTTGGAACGAATGAGAACCAAATCAAGAGCACACCTGGGTTTGACAAAGATTGCATTTACTGACTGCTGTGCTATCACATTACAGAGAAAGACCAAGTCTTTGGGAGCAGCTGTAGAGAAAGGCCTGGCAAATCTGCATGCAAATAGCAGCACATTGTTAACTTAATCAGATGCCGAGGAAAAGATGTGCCAGACCATGAGGATGATCTATAAACAAGTACAGAGTCCAGAGAGATTGTGAGGGCTAGGCAGATTAAAAAGGTATACCACAAGGGTTCTGTCCTTGGGTCAGATTCTCGTCTTTTATGTTGTCTGAAGGTTACTGCCATTCGAGCTAACTTATCACAGTGTTTGTTATAGCCCATTGTAGTAAATTTGTCAAATAGTACTCGGTTTGTTCTTTGCACAGATATAAATAATTGCATATTATTTTGGGAGTTTGGTGGCTCTTTGTTCCTTGGTGGTAGAGATACGGGTATTATTTTCTGAAGGAACAGTGTGTGATTTCATAACTCCCATTAAATAATATTACTGTATAAATGTCCCAGTGTAGTGAGATAAGAAATAGTGTGATACAATGTATAAAGAGACAGATCTTCCATTAAAAGAAAATCTCTCTTATAAACTGAAGTGCCCTGACAGAAATCATCTTAAGAAAGTTAAAGACACCTGGTCTTCATATCATTTATTAATATTAACGGGAATATATGTTTAAAATCTTCTCCAAGTCTAATATCATAAAAAATAAAGAAGTAATACTATTTAATCACCCACAGCTTAATAGTGCCTTAGTTGTTTACTGCCATTGCACTAATTGCTCTGTACTAATGTGTTTTTGTGTGATTTCCAGTAGTGCTAAAAGAACTGAGATCCATAACCAATTAAATATAGTGTTTTTATGTTAAAAATATAACTGCTGTAGACTAGCAAATGAACAGTGGTATTCTTTTAAAAACAAGAGAGAGTTGGCAGTTGCATAGCTGCAGAGTAATAGGTATTTTTCATTGCATCTCTTCCACAGTGACATTGGAGTAATCTTTATGAATAAGCAAACTGCAGAAAGCTGAGCATTTTATATTGTATTATGGGCCAGAATCTCCTCTCGTACAGTTATAAATCAGGTATAACTTTATTAAAGACAAAGGATTTACACCCACCCAGAAGAGGCAGGCTCAGGCCTTTTGTTTCTGCAAATGGTTTTTCCTTTTTTGGAAATGTAACTTTTAAAAACTGAAATACAGATTCATCTCACACAAGCATCTGAGCATACGTGTTTCAGCTGTACCTGCCACATGGCAAACTGAGTACAGGGACAGTTGTGCCAGGCAGGCAACCCAAGCAGAAGGAAGCGGTTCAGGTCCCTGTCCCTGGCTGTATCATAGGGAGCAGGACAGAAACGATGCTCAGAGACTTGAAGGAGGGGAAGCAACACCGTTTATATACTGTAGCGTACCCTGCCAGAGGGTTAATTGAGTAACATTGTTGTTGGCTCCAGAAGGAGCTCGCTGCCTGAGACAGGGCACCGCAGTGGAGACTGCGAGGGTGAGCGAGGTGAGGGGAAATTGGACATAATAGCATTAATAATAATAATTAAAGACTAAGAGTAACAAAAGAACACATAACTAATACACCAGTCTCTTGCTTTTTATTACAAAATTAATATTCATATGAATGCTATCAGAGTTATTCAGTATTACACTAGTAAGACAAAAGCCACATTGTAATATATTATACAGTATATTACAAGATGTTTGTTTCTGTGGATTTTGACCAGCTGAAAACAAGCTAACAGCACTACCAAACAGTCTGTTTCCAGGTCTCCAGCACAAGGCCCTCAGTCAGCATGGGATGCCCAGACCCATAGAGCAGGGAACGCTCTTCACTTTATATGGGGGGAGGTAATAAGATCAATTAGATCCTCATCCATTGAACTGTAGACAGCTGTTGGTGCATAATAATCATCATTAGAGATGGGTGAATGTGGGATACTTGATTTGCCAGACTACCCGCAGGTATTCTAAAAATGCCAGACTTAACTCTTGAGTATTTTGAGTACTTAAGGCCAACATTTTCTCTGAAGTCTCTCCTGGGACTATTGATCATAAAAGAAGAAAAAGGTACATCTGAGAGCAAGGAGAGCTAGAAGGCTGCCAGGCTGTTTTTCAGGGCTGGAGACAGTTGAGCAGACAAACCCTGCCAGCTGCTATCTAAGCACCACCCTCTTCAGGGCCACGTGGAGCTTGTGAGCAACTAACCCCAGCCGCCGTCCGGATTTCAGACCTCAGCGGCTATGCTCACTAGCCAGCTTCTTGTTCTGTCTTCACACTAGTTTCATGGTAAGAACTGTACCTTTTTCAGGTTTGGGTGGACTCTCCTTCTGTCCATCCCATAGTTCAAATGGCACCTGTTAACAAGGATCACCTCCATTCTCTGTGTTAAAAATGTTAATCTGATTTTGACGTTGCTTTTTGGCAGATGGGTTCTGTAACCTCATCCGTATTTCTGTTTGAGACTTTAAACACCATTAGGCTTTGTAAGCACCAGTAGCACGTCCCGAATTTGCAGTCACTGTGTTGTGATCTGCATTGTTCATGGTTATTCATTTCCAATTTTTCTTTGAAGCCTAAATAAATGCTTGTAGCTTTTGATACTTATATGTTGAAAACATTATAAAACCCCCTTAACTGGTGCTGATATTCCTATACATCCTTGCAGCTCTCTATGTTCTGCACTTTTAACCTTTATAATAATTCTTGTAATTGAGAGTTCTTTTATGAGGCAGTGGGTGCTGCCATTCCAGTAGAGTAAATACGGTATATGTTACTGCTGTTTAGTTTTGATTTGGTAGTGTAAGTAAACAATCTACTTACTTTGGCGGGCTTCCTTATTCATTTACACTCCTTAAAACAGGTGTGAGTTTCCAGTGTAAAATGATGGTATCTCCATGGTTAAGCCATGTTAGTATTTATGGGTGTTTAATAAAAACAGCTCAGCATTCATGGAATAGTAGGAATTACAGTGAAAGCAAATATGTGTAAGAGAGAAGGTGTGTGTGAGATGAGACCTTCTGAATCCTAATCTGAGTTTTTGACAGTGCTTCTGGCATAGTCTTATGTCCCTTACTACTGTTGTCTGAAAACTAGGTCTAAACCCGTTCCTGATGTCACTGGGTGTATACATGAGCAACAGATTTGGCCCTGATTTGGCAAGTAATACTTAGATACCCTGCAAGTTGCTGTGAGGATTAATTTATTAATGTTTGTACAACACTGAACATAGAAAGTGCTGTATAAGTGTTCAGCAGTATTTAAGTCCCCATGCATCACTTACGTATCCTCAGTATCAGGACTATTGCAGTTTAACCCCAGCTGGCAGTAAAGTACCACGTAGCTGCTCGCTCACTCCCACCCCCCCATCCCCATCCCACCTGGGAGATTCAGGAAAAAGGTTAAACCTGTGGGTTGAGATAAGAACAGCTTAATAAATGAAATAAATTAAAATATAATAATAATAATAGTAGTAATGAAAAGAGAAGTAACAAAGGAAGAAGAATAAAACTTAAAAGAACAAGTGATGCACAATACAATTGCTCAGCAGCCACTGACCAATGCTCAGCCAGTCCCCAAGCAGTGATCGGCCCCTTCTGACCAACTGACCCCAGTTTATATCCTGGGCATGATGTTCTGTGATATGGAATATCCCTAGTTCAGGTCAGCTGTCCTGGCTCTGTTTCCTCCCAGCTTCTTGTGCACCTCCTCGCTGGCAGAGTATGAGAGACTGAAGAGCCCTTGGCTTAGGGTAAGCACTACTTAGCAATGACTATACCATCAGTGTGTTATCAGAGTTACTCTCATGATAAATCCAAAACATAGTACTAGACCAACAATTAACTCTATTCCAGCCAAAACCAGGGCAACATGAGCAACAGAATTGGCCCTGATTTGGAAAATAATACTTAGGGACCCTGCAAGTTGCTGTAGGGTTTAATTTGTTAATGATTGTACAACACTGAACATATAAAATGCTGTATAAGTGTTTAGTACTATTAAATCCCTATGCATCACTTATGTATCCTCAATATCAGTAGAGACTGTGGGTTTTGCTCTTATGGACTAGTAGAGCTTAGAAAGGAAGAAAAGGAAACATATTATGGTTCCAGCAACTGGTGAAATAAAGCAACTGGCAAAATGTGCTCTGTTCTACATGCACACAGATAATATTTGGGTAGATGGTCACACAATACCACTGTGCAAATATTTATCTGTTTGCAAAGAGAATCTCAGCCTTTATTGCCCAATGCTGCAAACCATTATTCTTTTAAACACCATTGGATTTCTCATATGCATAAAGACTATTTTTAAGACTAAGGGTCTGTGGAAAAAGAATCTAACATATCTCTTTAGATTAAATTGACTGTACTGGTTTTATGGCCTAGCACGTTTTTGGTAGATCAACTAGCTGATTGCACTTGAAGATTCATCTGCATAGTGGTCTTTCCTTAGATTTGCTTTCATGATGTGTGCAGGAAGAAATTAAGCTTGTGCACTTAAAATACTGAATATCTGAGACGATGGCTAGATAGAAGGTAATAGGAATCTCTTAGTTCTCTTTGATGGTTGCACTGTCATCATCAGTTTGGTTATAGCAGCTGCTCCCTTCTTGCTGGTCTGTTTTATTTCCTGTTCTTGAATAATCTCTCTCATTCAGAGGAAGTAAAGACAGCCATCTTCTGGAAAGCTGATAAAATGGGATAAATGAAAATGATGAAGACATCAAGCCAGACGTTCTCTCTGTCTGGCATGGCTGAACTAGGGTTCAGATGCTACTTTAGAGATTTCACCATACTTTTGATTAGAGATACATCAGTGATGAAGTATCATGAGATGGAGTATCAGAATCATTTGGGGAAGAGTCAGCAATGCAAATGTGTTTTGGGCTGTGGCATTTCGATGCTTTCAATAATCAGAAGACATTTTCCCTCTGTGATTCTGGATCATCCGGGCTTGGTAGCGGAAGGCAGTGTGGAAGCCCCATGAGTGCAGCAGCCACGTTCCTGATATAGCCTGATAGGGGCTTTGTGCGTGGTGTGAGCAGAGCACGGCCGAACCCTGACCTCAGCTCTGGACAAGTATGTGAAGTTTCTTTCTACTTCTGATTTTTAACTAATGCCTAGTTATTAAAAGTAATTATATTGTCTTTCGTGGAAATGTAAAGAGGAAAATCTACATGAGAGGGTCAGCTGGGGAACGTGAGAGCTTTACATTCACTTGTCTTCTCTCCAGTGCTGTTGTCTTCCAGGTAGAATTTACTTTCCTTCAATATTTTTTTTTTTTTAATTCTTTCTTCTCATTGGGTACCTAGCTGTGACAGTGAATGAATGTATCTGACAGGTGGCCCAGCGCTAGGTCCCAATATCACTTGACAGTTACGCCTTGTAAGATGTAAAAGAACGTTGTATAGGAAGAGCAGTGACATACGGTCAGCTCAAATAGTGCCATGTTTCTCCTCCCCTCCCTGTCCCAAGAGTTGTAACATCATGTTTTGGTCACAACAGTCAGCAATTAGTATGAACCAAGCAACACTATGGTTATAACTGGCTACAGGTTACAGTTACAAAGGTTACCACTGTGAGGAAAATTAATTGGCAATATTTTCTTAATGTTTTTGCCGACTACAAGATTGAAAGAACAAAAGTTCTTTTATGTCCTTTTCCCAACACTCCAGCTCTTCCCAGATAATTCCAGCCATTCAGCTCTCCAACTCAGAAGCATTTTAAATTAAACTAAATGGGGAGGTGATCATCACCAAGTAATTATAATTATAATCGGAAGCAAAGCTTGAAATGCAGTTTCCCAAGGTGATGCAGTTATTCCTGGGTGTCAAAGCAAATCTCCCTCTTCTCCATGCCCACTGTCTCTGGACATGGAGGGAAGCTGGAATCTGACCCTAAAGAGCAGTAATGTATTGTAGTCTGCTGGTATCAGAAATGGAGCAGGATGGAAGCAGTTGAGTTCTCCCAGTGTCTAGACCAATTAACTCCACATGTGTCCTGATACCATCAGTTGTTATTAAAGCTGGTATTTTTGTGGTCCATACTGTCTGTTTTTCTGGTGAGCAAAAAGGACCCATCTTTTGGCTGAGTTAAGTTTCTCTCAAGTGGCATTCCAGTTTTTGAACATACCTTATTTTAAAGTGAAGTAGCAGTCATAAAATACAAGATTGAAAGGCACAGCACATGTTAAGTTAGAGCTTCAAACAGTACTGCTGTCCTGAACAAAGAATCTGGAGTTTTGTCTTTAATTAATCTGCCTGTACAAAGATTGCATGGATGTGAAGTGTTGCACTGTACATCAATACTCTCCATCACAGTCCTCTGCAGCAAAAGAGGCTGAAGCTTTTTTTAGCACTAATGACCATATAAATACAGCATTGAGATACATGATGTTTATAATTATGATAGTCTATTGTGCAGCCTTCTTGTATTTTTTTGTAAGTAGCCTCTGTCAAGAACAACTACTACATACACCTGCTTTTTTTTTTTTTTTTTTTTTTTTTTTTTTTTTTAATACCATGACTAATACTATGGGGATGCAGCTGTAGAAAGCAAGCATGGTGTATGGGATTTCCAAACTTCTGCTGCTTCAGAATTGTTTACTAAATGTCATAGAACCATAGCCTGTTGCAAACATACAAAATTGTATTAACGACTTTATTATTTTTTCCAACTATTTTGTTGCTGAATGTGTTTCTGTTATCAAAAGCACCGATGAACAGTATCATATTGCTTCCTGTGTTGATGTGGAGCTTGTAAGAGACGTGACCATTACCATTCATCTTTTAAATTATTTGGTCTATTTGTGGGTACTTGTTTGAGTGTCTTCACTGTTCCTGAAGTTTCACCCAGGTTGCACCAAGTAAGGTCTTTTAAAGGTGCTGCTGGCACAACTTTTTCATCTAGGCTTTCTTCCTACATGCAGAATAGATTTCTTTGCAGCATTCTGGTCAGAAGAAAGCTGCTATCTAACCATGACCATTTCTATACTGCAGCACACTAAGTCAGATTCTGTGCTCTGAATCCCTGTAGTCCAAAGCAATAGCCATGTTGTTTGGTTGGTTTTTTTTTTCCATAGCTGTGACATAGATTGGATTCCCATCCATTACCTTCACAAAAAGCAATGGCTCATTTTTCAAAGTACTGATTGGCAAAACATCATGGATGACTGTTATGTATTATGATTATTTTTGTAGATGGGTTATTTGCTATGCTCTTCAAGTACTCCCCAGGCTTTGACTCCTGATGTTGTCCAGGCAGTTGAGCTGGTATACCATAGCCTGTTTAACTAGTCTCATGAGAAACTGTTTGCCTGCTCACTCACCTAAATTGGTGTTAGTGTAGTGTGTGGAGTGGAAAGACTTCCTTCAGTTCAGGCAGTATGTTCTAGACCAGGGATTTTACTTTTTTTGTTTGTTTGTTTTACATGGTTTCCCTATTTAGAAGCTGCTGGTGCTGGATGACTGCTGGCAGTCTGCTGGACAACTTTAGAAAGCCATAGCCTGGCTGAATAGATCATGTCACAACTCTAAACATTAGAGGTGGAATTGCATCCGGTGTCTGTTGTTGGCTCTTGTTCTGTCAAGGCTAGAAAAATGCTAGCTGATTTGATAAGCAGTTAAAACATCCTCTAAAACAGGAGCATGAAATAGGCTGGATTTGTACTCGGTGAGAGCTCTGTAACGGCAGAAGTGTGCCTGATCAGATATTCCTGACCTCCACCAATGGGCTATTGGCCCTTCTGCTACTCCGAGTTTTTGCTGTCATCAGCTGTGCTGCCAGGGTCTGTTCTAGCCAACTCTTCTAAGCCATGGCCAGCTTGCTGGGAGCAGAGACCACTGGGCTCCTCAGTGCAGATTTCAAGCAGAATGGCAACTGGCACAAAGCTCTTGCTTTGGCACCCTTCAGTCATCCAGGTTCTGTTCTTTATCCCTCTCTTCCCAGTTTTTCTCTTGCCTTGCCAAAGAAATGTGGCACTAGCAGAATCTTCCATTCTGGGCAATTATTTTAGGTACTCTTTGCCAGAGGACCCAGAATTAGGGTTTTTCCTCAAATTAGTTCCAGGAAAGAATATGAGGAAAGGGAGACAAGAGGATGGATTTGTCAGCTTTTGTATTGGCACTCTTAGGGCCATGTTTGCTGGCTTGTTTTTTCTACCTTGTGAAACTTCAGGGCAGTCCAACAAAGAATTAGTTTCTCTTGAGACTGCAATCCCTGTTGTATCAACCCAAATGGCTTGCTTCTCTCTGGAGATGCCAAAAAATACTAGCAGTAGCTGCTTGCAACAGGTTTCTCCAAAAGCAAACTGGACATGAAGATGGACTTGGGCATACCTCTCTTTTTCTGACAGTTCTTTCAGTGAACAAAGGAAATCGAGAGCTTTTTGCCTTTGGAATAGTTCCCTGTTTAACTGTGGTGAAAGATTAAATCTGAGGTCCTTGCACAGCCCCCTGAGAGCGACCTCCCAGAACTGATGATTTTCTTGCCTGTGAAGTTTGTTCCCCCTAAACCTTACTTCAAAGCTTGAAGCAGAAGTCGTGAATTTTTGCAGTTTCTTTGGAAGACCAGAATTTGTAGTTAAACATACATTTAGCACACTAAATGCACGATCAACAACAGAAAGAAAAACGTACCTCCTTACTATCTCTGGACTGCCTTAAAGGAGGCAATGAATTCTCCATTTTTCTCCTTCTCGGTTTTGGTAGGAAAACCTGAGCACTTAGTTTCCCTGGCTCTAGCTGTGAATAAGCCCTACAGGTTCTCCCAGAGGACTGTGGAGCCTTGGCTCTCAGCTCCCCAGTTTGACCCTGCAGTAGCTGCTTGCATTCTCCCCTGCTGAAAGTGAGCACAATCCTATTAAATATTCTCCACAAGAAGAGGGGGATGGGGGGGGGTGTCCCTGTAACAGCCCTGGGTTAGTAGCAGCACCCTTAGACTTTACTGTCTGTAGTTCCTACTATTCCTCTGAAGTACTTGTATGGAATGGATGCTTCAAATTAAGTATGACCTGGTTGTCCAATCCCAATTACCTAAAGAATCCCTCAATTTGCTTAACAATTCCCTCACAGCTATTATGGCTCTGACTGATTGTCCCCAGGACTCTCTTAGGCTTACAGCTCATGTAATTGATTCTTCAGTAGTAGCCTGAAGGGCCATTTGGCTTCAGCCAGGGTGGGGAGATTGGGGGGGGGGGGGGGGGGGGG
>JAVJGJ010000033.1:9924206-9931706 GCA_035590215.1 Microhierax caerulescens
GGAAAATGGCTGCCCTGGGTGCGATGTCCTCGGATGGTTTGTTTGCTTCTCACCGAGGCACCGCTCCTGCCCTGCCCTGTGCAGTATACGCCGAGCTGGTTTGCAGCCCACACATATGCAGCAGGGTGAGGACTGGGCTTGCGGGTCACACTGGCTGGCCGGGGCCAGAGCTGGTTTGTTTAGGTCAGGAAGGCCAGCCCATGAACCAGTCCTGATACCGACATGCTCTGTGCGGTGCCGAGTCTTGGGGAATGCTGTCTTTACAAAACATTTAGGATAATTGAAGGTCAAAAATTTACTACAGAAATTTCAACAAACATATTTTGAATTTCTTAGCAATCTCAAATGTGATTTACAGTCGGTTTTGTAAACGTATGTTAACTACAAAGAACATTGTGCTTCTGTTCCCAGTGCGAGAAAAGGCAGAGCGTTCTGTGTTTTCTTTGTAAGAGATCAGAATCATGAACATAATGTAATAGACTACATACTTAAAAACTGAAAGCTAGACATTTTCCCTCCCATGAAGCATCACAACAGCACATCTAAATTGACATTTCCAGACTTCTTGTTTTTGAATACCTGGTGTTTTAGTTTGGGGAGGCAAAAAGGGCAGGTTGTAACGAAGAAAGATGTGAAAAATGCTATTTTTTTGTCAAGGCACTTGGAATTATCAGTGGTTATCTGTTGAAAGGTAAATTTCAATGAGGTCCATTCAGGTGGGGGTTTTCGTGTTTTTTCGCTTTTGCTTGTTGGGGCAGAATGGATACAGTAAAATTGTATTTCAGGCCAGTCCGAGGAGGATGGTTGTGTCTATAGGGAAATCTGTGGGGAGCCAGAAGGACTGCATGGCTGTGGGCATGGCTGTGATGCAGAAGCACCCCTGCATCTCTGGGGTGTCGTGGGGAGCAGCCAGACCCTGAGGGAGGGCTCTAACTGACGGGAAGAGGCTGTGCAATGGTCTCGATGGCACCAGGGTGGGTGGGGACTTTGAACTGCAAGGCCTGAAACAAGAGGGTCACTGGGGAATGAAAGCCCCTTAGCCCACCTGGTGTAACCCTGTCTGGTCATAGATCTAGACAGGGATGATGGATAAAGAGGGAGAGAATGAAATTGCTAATTTTCTTTGAGAAATTAGGCAAATTAGATTGGGTTATCTAATTCATAGTGGAATGATGAATGAGGAGGAGTTTTATTTCAGTCTTGCATGTGGATACAAGATGAGATTTTGGTAGGTTTTGCTGCAAATAGGCTGAAAAATACAAAAAGCCTGGTTTACCTGAGAGCTGAACAGTAGCGAGGTCCCCGTGTTCCCAAGTGTAGTAACTGGGAATTGGAGGAGAAATTTCACAGGGCAGTACTTTGAATACCATGGTTATACTTTGCAATGAAACCAGGTAGGAGTGAGGAAGAGAAGAGACAATTCAGAGGCAGGAGCAGGACTACAAGAAGCTGGGGCAGGTGAGGGTGCAAATACAGTTTTAAGTGAAGAGCTGTAGCATCTTGCGATTGCGGTAGCTGGATCCTAGAAACCGAACAGCTGCTCAGAGTATGTGGTATTCAGAGGTGGTTATTTCTCACTAAGCAGAGGATTTGCTGACCTTTCTGTGTATTTCATCAAAAATGTATAAAATTTCCAATGCCAAAAGATCAATGTGTGTAGGTCAGGCTCCTTAGACTTGATCCAAAATTATTAGTTTTTAAATGAAAAATTACAGGTTTATTCTTTTGAGTTTTTTGGGTTTTGCGTTCTTTTTGACTCATCTTATCTATATTCTACATTATGTGTGTCTGTATGTTTGTGCGAGGCAGAAAATAGCCAAAAAAGAAATACAGAAAAAATTGCCATGTTCCAACTACAACTGCTGTTGTTACTTTATTAAAGTTATCTTTGAAAAAGAGCCACAGAATAACTTAAAATCGCAGCCACAACTCCCTTTCCTCTCCCCAATCCAAATAACCATACATTTGAACTGATGCTTAGGGTTAAACATCAGAATTAATAAACTCCACTGGGATCTGTCAGCATTTCCAAACTTCGATAGAGCATAAAATGCTAAAATTAACTACCCAAACCTTCCTGAGCATGTAAAGGCACCAGTTCCCATTAAGGTCAACTGAATAAATGAAATTTAGACTGCATTTCTCAAGCTGTTACAGAATAATGACAATTCACAAGTACTTTTCTAAACCCTTTTGCGTGTATGTTTGTGTCTGTACATGCAATGCATTTCTTGGGTTTTTATGTTGTTGTTTGCCAGCATGCCTTGTTTAAGCATGGTGGGCAGAAATAACACTCATGGTATGTGAAATCCAGACAGAAAGTAGATTCTGGTTTGGGGTTTTTTCTTGTGGTGTTTTTATTGGGGGGATTGTGGATTTTGGCGGTACTGTTTTTTTTTGAGAAGCGCATAGGCATATATTCAAAATCTGTAAACTTCAGGCAGTGGCAGGCCTAAACACTATAACTCAGATGTTTAGCTAATTGTTTTGAACATTAAATTTGGTTTGTTTCAAAAGTTAAGCAAGCTTTCAAAAATAATTTTTTTAAAAAAGTCTTTTTATGTACCCACATTTTGAATGATTGTGGTCTGCTGCCCAGAAAAGTTGCATGGAAACCAAGAATTTTGTTTTTTTACTACATGGCCTTGGGTGAACGCCTGGCTTGACCATGTTCCCCTGCCTTTGGAAATCAGACACTACAAACTAAACTTAAGTGCAGTCTTACAGCTTATAGGTATAAGCCTTTTCCTTTTATATACTTGATCTCATTTAATATTTTCATAAATAATAACATTGACAGCATGTAAGTAGTGGGTCCCCAAGATGAAACCTGAATCTGAGCACTGTTAAACTTTGAAAAAGATCTGCTTTACATCTGAGAAAAAAATTTCAGCTTGTCTTCATCTTTAATGCACATTAATGTACACTTCCCCCTTTCCTTCTTACAAGATCTGCATTGTATCACCATCTCAGTCATCCTATTGAGGACCAAATAGGTCTCCTCTTGGAAACCACCCATGTTTTTGTTAGGTTTTTTGTTTTTTGTGGTTTTTTTGTGTTTTGTTTTTTTTTGTAGGCCCTGATCCTGCAAATACTTAAACATGTGTGGACTTTTACTTTCAGGAGGCACCTTTTGAAGTCTACTAGACTACTCCCATGAGCACAATTATGTGCGTTTTAAGTGTGTGCAGATTTGGGCCTCAAATTGTCTAGCAAGTAGCCACTGTGAAGCCGTGAGAGGAATGGTGTCCACCTGGAGTGTGCCTGAAGCCTTTGTAGGAAGGCATAGTGAGTAAATGGTTTTGGCTAAAGCCAAACAGAAAGTTGACAAATTAATTCTTCAATAACACATCAAATTCAGTAATTTTATTAGTGAATAAAGTGTCAAATCACTCCACTAAACACCACAGATCTTAGTTATGTTCTAACATAACCTTATAGCATCATATAGTTTAAGAGTTATTAATTTAAATGTTTATATTTTAAATAGAATTTTATAGATACATTATATCTGTATAGAGTAGAGAAGTGGCAAGGATAGAAGATTATTGTGGACAATTACGCAGACCAGAACTGAGCACTTATGTTTAACAAACAGCTTTGAATTCTAATTTTATGCAGTATCCATAGTGTAGGTACAATTTGTAGCGATTACTGTATATTATGAAAGTTATTAAGATTCTTAAACTTGTTGAGGCTTTCCACAACACCTTCCCTAGATTTTAATTGGTTTTATCTAGTTCCATAAGAGAGCTCTTTAAAACAAATCAAAGTGCCTTAAATCACATGTCTTACCCATCGAAGGACAGAGATATTCCTTCTATAGTCTAGCAAGTTTTCCTAAGAACTGAAATCTGAAGGTTCTCAATGATGAATTATAAGACTTGGCAGAAGATAATTTATGTGCCTTTTGATGGGCTTAGTTTCAAAATGACAAAATAACAATGTTTTGTAACAGAAGGGTTAAATCTTAATCTCAGAGGTTTACAAAGCTTCTAGTTGCAGTCTCCTTAAAATTTAATATACCTCGTTAATGCTTACTTGCAAACACTGAAGGATTTTTATGATTATAATCATGTGTTACAGCACCTAGTACTGTTTCTAAGCAGCATACTAATCAGCTTAATGAGATATTACTGCACTTTTTGTTGACTAAAGCAAAATCCCTTTTATTGTTCTAAAGCTTGTCCTTTATTTTTTCCCAAAACATTATCTTGTTTTATTGTACACTAGTAAATATCATACCATCGGGTTTTTGTCAAATCATAAAACTATCTTTCTCATTGCAGAATGTGTAATATATTGAATATAGTTAATGAAACTGAAAGTTACAAATGGATTTCTGGTTTGGGTTGGGTTTTTTTTTTGGCTTTTCTAATGGAAATGGGAGAGATGCATAACATTTCTTTTTCTATAGATTTAGAAGTGTAAACAGGTGCAATTTCACAAGAAGAAAGACAAGGGAGGTGGTGAAAGCCTGTGCCCCTTTTGTAATTAGATTTTGAAATGGTAGCATATTTTAAAATAATAATTAATGGTTATTGGTAAACATGCAGAATGATGAAAGCACATGTATGATCAAAATTGTGTAGCACAGTGGGCATTTAATACACTTTTTATTGTTTTTACACTAATTCCTTTGCATTATTATGAGTAGGTAAAACATGAAATGCAAATTGTACATCAGTGATTCAATGCTGGTTATTCTTTCACAGTCTGAATCTAAAATATCTTCTGATTTTCAGAGATGGAGGAAGCTAGTTTGTGCCTTGGTGTTTCTTCAGCTGTGCCAGAAGCTGATGCCCACCTCAACAGCACCATACTCAATGGGCAGTATTCAATGAGCCAGAAGCTGCACCAGATCACTTCCCAGCTCAGCCATGCCTTCCCGGAGCTCCAGAACAGGCAGAATCCGGAGGAGAAGGCGTCAGTGCCACTAGAAGACAAAAGCCACATGTCCATAGCAAACCAGCCCATCAGCAGTCAGATGGCACTGTTGGCAAACCAGCTGAATAGAGAGGTTGATACCAGTTTGAATGG
This sequence comes from Microhierax caerulescens, assembly GCA_035590215.1. Lineage (NCBI taxonomy): Eukaryota > Metazoa > Chordata > Aves > Falconiformes > Falconidae > Microhierax > Microhierax caerulescens. Next base: position 9,929,247 of record JAVJGJ010000033.1, read on the forward strand.
GCGTGTGGATCTGCAGCAGTTCTTAAATGGACAGAACCTAGGGATTATGTCTCAGATGAGCGATATAGAGGATGACGCCAGGAAAAACCGAAAGTACCCATGTCCTCTCTGTGGGAAACGCTTTCGATTTAACAGCATCCTGTCACTACACATGCGAACTCATACTGGAGAGAAACCATTTAAGTGTCCATATTGTGACCACAGAGCAGCTCAGAAAGGCAACCTGAAGATACACCTGCGTACCCATAAGCTTGGAAACCTTGGCAAAGGTCGTGGAAGAGTCCGAGAAGAAAACAGACTTCTACATGAGCTGGAGGAGAGAGCAATTCTTCGGGACAAACAGATGAAGAGCAGTCTCTTGCAGCCACGACCCGATGTGAAAGCACAGCAGCATGCCCAGCCAATGCCTCTTGCAAACTGTAACTTGTCTGTGCCGGCTAATCACAGCACACCTGATATTTCAAACCCTGTTCCCTCTCCAAAGCCAGTCAGTGTCCAGGAAGAAGTTGTCACTCAGACAGCTGGGTTCAGATGCACGTTTTGCAAAGGCAAATTTAAGAAGCGAGAGGAGCTGGACAGGCACATAAGGATCCTGCACAAGCCTTACAAGTGCACCCTGTGTGACTTCGCTGCCTCACAGGAGGAGGAGCTGATTAGCCACGTGGAGAAGGCTCATATAACTGCAGAGTCGGCACAGGGCCAGGGCTCCAACGGGAATGGGGAGCAATCCACCAATGAATTTCGTTGTGAGGTGTGTGGCCAAGTGTTTAGCCAAGCCTGGTTCCTAAAAGGCCACATGAGAAAGCATAAGGATTCCTTTGAACACTGCTGTCAGATCTGCGGGAGGCGATTCAAAGAGCCTTGGTTTCTTAAAAATCACATGAAAGTTCACCTGAATAAGTTATCCGTAAAGAACAAATCTCCCAATGATCCTGAAGTACCTGTCTCCATCAGCAGCATGTCCCAGGAAGCTCATGCAAACTTATATTCAAGATACCTGTCGTGTTTGCAGAGTGGGTTTCTTCCTCCTGACAAAGCAAGTCTAGGTGAACAAAATCAGATCTATAACAAAGGAGATATGCCCATGAAAGAGAAAGAAGTCTTGGGGAAGCTCCTTTCACCCATTTCTGGCATTGGCCACAGTATTGCTGAAGGGGATAAACATTCTTTATTGGGCTGTCTCAATCTGGTGCCTCCTCTGAAATCCAGCTGTATAGAAAGGTTACAAGCTGCCGCCAAAGCGGCAGAGATGGATCCAGTAAACAGCTATCAGGCCTGGCAGCTTATGGCAAGGGGAATGGCCATGGAACATGGCTTTTTGTCTAAAGAGCAGCAGATACAGCGCAGCCATGAAGACACTTTGGCAAATGCTGGAGTTATGTTTGATAAGGAGAAGCGGGAGTATGTGTTAGTAGGAGCAGATGGCTCTAAGCAGAAAATGCCTGCTGATTTGGTTCACAGCACTAAAATGGGCAATCAGAGAGACTTGCCAAACAAACTAGACCCTTTAGAAGGCAGTAGAGATTTTTTGTCACATGGTATGAACCAGGGACTCGATTACAACTTACAAAGTCATGGAAACGTAAAAGAAAAGCCAACTGAATGCCCGGACTGCGGAAGGGTTTTTAGAACATACCACCAAGTGGTCGTTCACTCCAGGGTCCACAAAAGAGACAGGAAAGGAGAAGATGAAATAATTCAAGGTAGTCTTGATGAGCGACGTGGGTCTGGAAGTGATCAAGAGTCTCAGTCTGTCAGCAGGTCGACAACACCAGGGTCCTCTAACATTACTGAAGAAAGCGGAGTAGGTGGGGGTCTCTCGCAGACGGGGAGCGCCCAGGAGGACAGCCCGCATCCTTCCTCACCCTCCTCTTCAGGTATGATAACTTCTCATTCCCTCTCTGCACTGAAAGCTTCATAGCTATGTTTGAAACCACTGCAGCGAAGTAGTTGAAATATTCTCTTGTTAGGTTGTTTCCTAGCGGTCCAGAGGGACGTGGTGTTGTGTGCCAGGACATCTGTGTTTGGGTTCCTGCAGTGTCCTTGAGGTTAATTCTGGGCTCACCCTTTTCTTCCCTCCAAGGGCAGGTTTCCTAGCCTTTCAGCTGTCTCCTCCGCCACCCCACCAGCAGCAGCGTGCAGGGTCTGTCCCATCGCCAATGGCAATGTCACTTCTAGGGGCTCGCCCTCCAGGTTTTGGAAAGTGGGTTTCCCCCCCCCCCCCCTTATTCATGGTGTCTCTCTTGCAGATCTTTCCATGTCCTCCATGTAAAAGGGTGAGGAAAGATGGCTTCTTTGAACTAGAGTTCAAAGAAATAGGATTAATAAACAACGTGTTGGCTAAACTCTCTGATTGCCCTTGTTCCCACAACCACATTAATTACTGAGCTAAGACATGTACTTGTACCTGGCCACTGGACTGATAAAAAGAGATTAAAAAGATACAAATTACTAACTTTT
>JAVJGJ010000033.1:9936706-9943568 GCA_035590215.1 Microhierax caerulescens
AACACCTCACTGTCGTGTCTTTGCAAAGCACATGCTTTATGACCTCTGGTGGGGGACACAGTGAGTGTTGTGCAAGGCAGATGTCCAAGCCCTGTCGCGACGGAAAGGCTGCAGTCTGATTCTCTTTCCCGCCTCTCGTGACACATTCAAGTAACATGGTCTATTGGTACTGAGAATGTGATCACAAAAAAAACCCAACATATTTTTAGTTGCCTGGAAAAAAGCCCAAGTCACAGTTTCCTGTTTAGCCCTCAGATTGTAGCCTCTCTGTGTGGGTCTGTGTGTCTCTGGGTAAATAGGATTGTAAATGATGGCATGAGATGATAGGTTTATTATCAGGGACAGCTCTCAGCTACATTGAAGAGATGTTTCTCTTCGTTTAAAAATTAAGTAATACATTTAGAGATTCAGCTTAGATGAGACCCCAGATGTGAACTTCGTCCAAACTCTCCCGTTCTCTATTTCTCTGGTCTCTGACATACTGAAACCACAACGTATTTCTGTTGTATTTCAGTGCCATTTGTAGGTTGGTTTTTGGCATTTGTTGAGGCCACTCTCACAGGTTATAGGGGCACCATTAAATTGTTACAGCAGAATCTAACGCAGCATGGGGAAACCTGAAATCTAGCCCAACTCAGTGTTGCCTTTCCAGGAAGTCTGGCGCCAATTCGGGCATCCAAATGCCACTGTTTTTCCTGAGCCTGCCTTGGTGCCCTAGTTTCGCACCCCAAGTTACAGTATAAGCCTGAGAGTCCTAGAAGAAGGTCCACATGTCTCAGAAATACTTTTTTTCTAGGAGGATAAGAAATAGGATTCGTGATCCTGAAGCCCTGAATAATTTTGGCAAAAGTATATTGCCCATCTTCTTGGTGAAAAAAGTAGTTCTTTATCAGAATACTGATAAAGAAATCCACGTTCTTGGTGGCTTGAATTGCTGTCACTTGGCAGAGCAGGACAATGGGACTCTCATTGTTTCCCAAATCGTTGCTGTCACTTCCAGCTGACATTTTTCTTTACTGCTGGTCTGCATAAAAGCAGATTTCTAGAGCTTACGAAGGGCGAGCACTACATCTCCAGTTACCTGTTTGGTAACGAAAGTAAGCTTGTTTCCTTAAGGCTGAATGGAAGAGCATTGCAAGCCTGTCCTAATAGAGGGAAAGCACAGGCAGTTGCCAACACCGAGCTGTTCCCCACCGTCCCTGCTACACAGGCTGACTTGGACTTGTGGCTGGCAGCTCTTCCAGTTACACAAGGGGTGCAGAGAAAGTCCCTGAGCGACAAACAGGGATGTGAATTCTGACCCATGTCATGTGTCTGTGATAGCTGCATCTGAGGGGTTTTTTGAGTACCTGCAGTAGGGCCATTGCTGCCGATCAGTTTGTAGCGGCATCAGCTGGTGATCCTCAAGTGGACTTTAAGAAGTCTTTGGCTAACACTGTTCTCAGCTGTGGGGCATCCCTTCACCCTTGTCCCTAGCAAGCCCAGCCTGAGCTTGTGGCATCTTCTCTAGTCATGGCTGGATCTAGTTGACTGCAACAAATTAACGCTGTTCTTCCTTATTTGAAGATGAAGGTTTCCTACTTGTACTTTCAAAGACCTTGCTGCCTAGGCTAGCTGCAGGTTAGATAGTCTGAAAATTTATTAGACAGTTACTTTGGGGTCCAAATAAAATGCAGAAGCTTGGCTGCAGTTTCACAGGCTAACGTATAACTGAGTATTATCAAAAGTGAGGGGGAAGAAGAGGGGGAAGGAAACATTAGGCAGAGATCCAAGAATAGGCTGAAATACCAGTGTGGTATTTTCTGTTTGTGCACCACGATCACGCGGAGTGTGACATTCCTAGGAGCTCAGTCATGGGCAGCCTAAGTCCCTGAAGAACCAAAACATGTCAGATACCAGAGGTCTACGGCATGCAGACAGTGTTGGGCATTTGTAGGCATTGGCCCTGGCAGGGTCCCAGACCCACCAGAGACACATCTCAGACCCTCCCCACCTGCCTCCTGCACCCCAGGGAAGGTGGGAGGGAAGGCATGGCATACTTGCTGGGTGGAAAGAAGCTGTGGTGGGATCTTACCAGGCCCTCAGCTGGGCTGAGCACAGCTGTCCCACGGTGCCAGCATGGCCGCTGCAGGCCCTTCCTCCCTTCCTTGGTGGCAGTAGTCAGCCCTAAATGACACTCCTTTTTCTCCTGCTAAAAACCACACTCAATATTTCTAGACTGTTTTCCACTTTTTCCCAATTTTTTGTACTTTAAACTTCCATTGTCACTTAGCACGGACAGAGACTTTGAGAGTAGCCATACTTTGGGTGTTTAAATACTAAGCTAAAGAGTAGGAGGCAGAAGTAAGGACAGGACATCTGGACCATATCTGGGATTTTGAGCTCATTTCTGATCTTCCTAGAGCAACAGAGACACTGCAGTGTTAATGTTCACTATCTCCCTGGTTAGAAAATTTATGAATTGTACAGTAGTTACCACTAATTATTTTTCAACCATGCTTCGTAAGAATGGGTATACATGGGATTTTTATAATCGTACTTCTGTCAGCTGTGACTCCTGCTTATTTCTGTCTAGAGTTCTAGCTGTGTTTTACTCACGTCTCTTTTTTAGGTGTCTCCTTCATTAGGTTTTTGGAGTGCCTTACCCCATCATAGGCTAATGTAATTGAAAAATAATCTACTCACATCTTATCTATCATAGAGTTAGGGGAGTAGTCTATTTACAAAGACTGCATAACTCTCCCTTTTAATGATCTAAGAAAAATTCAGAGAGGGACAGAAGCAAATGTGAAAACTTTCTGAAATGTGTTAAGCATCCCTCTTAAATACTTCATGCTTTCCTGGGAGATTTATGGAATACCAGGTATGATCTGACTGAGACCAAAAGGTGATTCAAAGATTTCTGTGAACAAAAGAAAAGCAAACAGCCATTTTTCATCATTTGGAGAGGATTCATGGAAAGAACAGAACATCTTTGACTTTGATTATTAACTGGAAATAGACTATCATATAAGAATGGCATTTACATAAAGAAGAGAAATGATGGAAGTGGAAGCTGACAGTTACCGTTCCTTTTTATAGTCTAGTGCCTTTATTTTAATCTTATGGACATACATATGTGGGTTTATATGTCTGCATATGTCTTTGATCAAGTATATCTGTTGTGATGAATATTTTCTATATTATTATACCACTGAAAAAGTAGACAAGTGAGTTCTGAAGGGGAGGAGTTTGTTTATCAAGTATTCTATAATTTGGTAATTTTATTTGTTCTCTTAAAATAATTATGATGCTGGTACGGTGAAGAACATTTAAGTCAACGTTCAACCACATTTTCCACACAATGGTATCAGGGTCACCACAGTTATTTCCTGTTCTGTGTAGAAATAATACTGTGGTTGCACAGATGCTACTACCTAGTAACTATGTGTAAATGTTGACTTTGAGGGCTTGACCACTATAGTATAATTACATAATGACCTATCTTTGCAAGAGGGGTAAGGAATGAAAGTGGACACTACTGGAAAGGGCAACCAGTAGTAGAGGACAGAACACTTCGTACTGTTTCCTTGGCTGTTTCTTTTAAGTCTTATCATTGAATATACTGATACTTTGCAATGAAAACCAAACTCACTTTTATTGATGCTGAAAGCACAAGGGCGTATGACTTGGGCAGTATGATAGCACAATGTTATCTGTGAACTGCAGCCAAAAGAAAGGTATGAAAATTAACTAGTGTACAAGGGAATCCTTGTTTGTTACTCATCTACCAAAACATTATACGTACTGCCCTTTATGTTAAAGCTAAACACAGCAAGTTTGTCTATGTTGAAGAAAGCATCTGATGGCAGGGTTGTGCTGCCTTTCTTGCTTTCTACTCAGTCTTCATGTGGGTGACAGGTTCAGTAGCTGTCTGAACATAGAGAGGGAAATTGAAGCCAGGCTGCTGAAATAACACCAAGGAATAGCCCCCACTTCTCCTGCACTGAAAGAACTGTGAAAAGACCTGAAACTACGTTTGCAGCAGCCAGAACTGAAGAACTCACAGCTGTGGGTACAATGGATGCCCATCAATTCCCAGGCATTCTCCTCCCAGCTCCCCTGTGGTGAATAGCGATTTTTTGCAAACATATCTTAGGGCAAGAAAAGTTGCACAGTAGTGACCCTGGTGCAGGTTCTCAGTCTATTGAGAAGAGTGATTAATATCAGAATTAGGCATGCTGCAGATACCTTGTTTTTTTATGTGCAGCAACACTGAAGTGATCTCATCAACTATCTGAACATTCAGCAAGTCCAAAATCAAACGCTTGTGTGTCAGATATACACAGCTGTATTTGTACTGTTGCTCTATCTAAAGAACATGCCAATTGCTTTACTTAGAGTTGAGAGAGAGACTCATTACTAAGAACATGTATAGCATTATCAATGAAAAACATTATTGTTTTTTTCTTGGTGGTTTTAGTGTCCTTGCTTTTCCTTTCATAGAAGCCCATGCTAATATAACTTCAGACAATGTGGGACTGATTCACTACTCCCATGCTCAGTGTGTCATCATTTACACCTCTGCACAGTGGGTGGGAAATAAAGGCACGCTAGAATAGTAGCACTTTGTGCTAGTTTACATGTGTTTTGCAGAAGTGTAAACAAATGTGCAAGGCAATGGACAATCTGAGCGTGCAGGGCGCTGTTGTTACTTTATTTCTCCCCAAAAGTATACAAAATGCACTTTCATCAGCGAAATTTCAGCAGAACTGAAATATAGCAAAGTGTAATTTTTTACAGTGAAAGAAGGATGTCCAGCTGTACATTCAGGTTTGACAGTTAGAAGGTAGGTGAGTGTGTCCTTACCCAGTGATGTCGACTCACTGGGTTTTTATTTTCTGCCCTTGACTGGCATTAAGCTTCTACACCTTCCGTTGAAAGAATTCTGATTGATAAAACATTTTTGTATTTTTTACTTCCTGTCATATATTTAAAAAGCACTGCTGACTTGAATTTAACTTGATGAGCATAGTGAGCCTAGAAAACATGGTAAGTTTTTTCTAAGTTAAATCCTCAACACACTGCACTACTGTGCTTGTTCATCATCTGGGTTTTCACAGCTCTAGTCAGAATTTCAAAAGATTCCTTGGCCAAAGAAAATACCAGACGTTAAGTAGCAGAGGGCTTTCTTAAATTGTAGAGTAAATTTTGGCAAGCATAGAAGGCAGTGTTTCAAAACTGTCTGTTTTCATTGTTGCTGTGTTCGCAGAAAGGTCCATAGGAGACAAATGAAAAAGAACATGAAGATTACTGTATTCAGAATAAATATACAGAAGGTCAGCTTTAAAAAAAATTAAATAGGGTAGACTTTTTAATAGCGATCATTTCAGACACTGTGTCCCATTCAGTAATTTTCAAAACAGTCACTGATGAGTAGGTAGTATAAAAGAAACAATGTAAAATTCATCAGATCAATTTAAAATATTCTATAAATTCTTGAATGAAAAGGAAAAAACCCACAAACCACATTTGAGCTAATTGTTTTATGTAATTTCTTTATATTATGTGCAGAAAGCAGCTTCTTTAGTTGTATCTTTATATCTAATCAAATGCATAAAGCTGCTTCTCAGCTGCACATGTGGAACCATACTGAACATCAAGGATTAAAGGAAATAGGTTGTAACTCTACTCAAAACCTTGAAGGCATAACATTTTTTACTTTCAAAATACCACCAGAAAATGAGTATCCTTCTGATCTGACTCCTGCGTGAAAAAATTATGGGACAGGTGGACTCTTTCTCTAAGGGATAATATGAACATCAGTTGACATTTAGACTGTGGAAGGATGACTGAGCTGTTGAGCATGTAGTAGTTGTTATGTAGGTGTTTCTTTTATATGTTCTATTTTGCTATCTAGTTTAATAGTTCAACTTTTTTTTTTTTTAATGGTTAAGGATATGGTAATAGAATAGTTGTAAAGTAAGAATAGAGTCATTCTCTGTTCTAGTAGCGGTTAATACCATCTTTTGAAGTATAAATCAGAAGGGCAGGAGTGTGAACCAGGAGTCTTCCAGGTTCATGGTTGGTATTTTGTCAGTGCAACCCCGTCTCACACCAATGATCAAACTCAGTAGGTAGTTAATACTGAGCTAACCAGGTTTGCCTGCCTATGACAGTGCCAACAACAGTAATGTCACTTTTAAAAACTTGCAAGACTGTACACCAGGAAAGAGGCGCTGCACTTCAGACTGATAGGAAACTGCAAAAGCTGGCCATCTACTCCACTGCATTCTGAAACAGAGCGTACACAGAAGTAGCATTAGAAATAGTTTTTGCTGATGTAACTATTGCATCTACTATTTTCTTACACTCTTACCATTTATAGTACGTTCTGCTGATAAGCTGAATGCAGCCTATATGTGAGGAGAGAGATGTAGAAATAGATGACCTACCCTGAAGTAGTTTGCTTGTAAGGTCTTCCTTAGGTGACTGGGTGGGTTAACAAAAATTCAGAACTTCCCTTGAGACAAGTAACATGCCATGTTTGCTTGCATGTTTGCTTCCCTTTTAAATATTCTACAGATTGTACAGACAAAAGACAGATTAGGCTTTGCATCAGATTTACTAGAGCTCTACCTCCTTGCCTTTGGACTCCAGCTTGGATTTTACACTTCTGTCTGAAGTTGCTGAAGAATTAAGCTTGTGTGTGCACTGTTTGTATATAACAGGCTTTCCCAAGCGATTGTTTAGCACTATTAAAAAAACAAAATCAAGACTGACAATAAGATTCTGATAAATGTAAATGGATTCCATTTAAAAACGGCTCATGGCATCTTTCTGTAATGACCATCTTTTTCCTGCGTGCAGAGTGCTGGTGGCA
>JAVJGJ010000033.1:9943582-9964114 GCA_035590215.1 Microhierax caerulescens
AATACACAGATTTTGAGGGATTTTGGCCTGATTTGCATTTACAGTACAGATGTTTAGCACTGTTTGGCAGTGTAGTGGACTTAAAGTATAGGAAGAAATAAATGCAGGTATGCTTCAAGCCTTCCTGATGCTGTCTGACTGCTGTGCGTTGCATAGGTATTAAAGTACGCTCTTGTAGCATTCTCAGTTTGAAACTTCTAACGCTGCATGATTCATAAAGCCAAATTCTGATATACCAGTGACATCTACTATGTTTTAATCAGTTATGTCAGTTTACTGTAGTAGAGATTAGTACTAGTTTAAACCTAGAGTTTAGTACAGTTATTTGGAGACAAACATGAGCATAGTGATAATTTTTACTGTTCTTCTGTAAATAATGTGTTTTGGGAGATACTCCTTTCTTCAGTGTCTGTCACAGGATAATTTTTTTTTTAATCCTTACCTGAATTTTTATGTGTTTTATTTTTTAATTTCCTGTCAATAGAAACTGAATTAGTGGCTCTATCTGTTATTAATATTTAAAATGTGGGTGTTTGGAGTTTTTTAACACCCTAGTTGCTATGTCCCTTTAAATCTCCTTCAGTTGTTCTTTACCTCTAAACAATCTTTCATTACCAAGTTGTTTATCTGAGAAGAAAGTGAGACTGTCTCTTTGTATTGCTGAATAACATCACTCTTTTTCTCAAGAAGTCATTAAACACTGACATCATATTGTTCTTCATTAGATGATCTGTTGCCTGAAAGTATCTTGGTGACACTGAACTTGAAAGCAACAAGAGTACAAGTGCTAGGATGCCTGGAGAGCAGAGACTAGAAATACCTTGCTCAAGCAGATATCCAAGATAATTTTACAAAGGCATTAACAAATACAAACCACCCCCACAGAGGTAATTTTCACCTCTGAATTTTTGCTTCTTAGTCCAGCCCAGTCTTCATCCGTCGCTGTTACAATGCTGGAAGCCAAGTCCAACCTAGCAACAATAGCCATGTACAATATATAAACGTAAAGAAAAATAACACAGCTGCTGGTAGTGTCCAGATACCTCTCGGTGCTTTGCAACAATGAAAGGGTGGTTTCTGTCTTGAAAATGTATGTGTGTGCACTGAAAAAGACCTTCAATATTCACAAAGATCACAATTAGCGCTGCACTGTAATTGCTGTTTCCTGATTAGCTGGAAACCTTATATACTCAATAGATTTTATTTTTCATGTTCATGAACTGCATGAGAAAAGCTTACAGTCCAGTTGTTCATGAAATTTGTGCAAGTATTCCTTCGATTTGTGCTGTTTCACCATTTGTTTAAGAACTTTCAAAATTCTTATTCCTTTGACTTGGTGATTAGATCTGATGGTGAGTTTTAGTATGATGACTGGATAAGGATAATCTTAAAGTCTTTGTAAATGTTTGGCCATGTAAACTAAAATTGAACTTTTCTTAAGGATATTGCATTGTTCTCTAATTGTAGTATTCTGTAAAATATTCCTCCCATGCACTTAGCGTAGAAGGAAGAAGAAAACTGACATTGAAAGAAGCTGAGAACATTTTCCCAATGATCTCCAAACCTTGTAGGAGAAAATAGAAAAAAAGTGTCTTAATTCCATCCAGGGGTGGGGTCACTTACCTCAACACAGCTGCCATGGTCTCATAGACAATGACCACAGAAGCTTGTGGGTTTTTTGACTCATAATAAAGCAGTGATGACAGACAATGAAATAGATTACCCTTCAGAAGTATGAATTACATTTCCCCTTCAGATGGAATGGTGGAAGTGAGGCAAGCACAAGAGCTATGTGTCCCAGAGGGGTGTCCATAGTCTTCCTCGCTTACACAGCATGTTCTACCTGTTGCTTCAAGTTCCCTCTTCCCACTTAGCCCCAGCTGCAGTTGAGAGTCTTCCAGATCAGGCATTCCTGCGGCTCCTAGAACACTGATTGCGGAGGAGGTAACACTAGGTGAAGCTCCTACAGCCGTTAGCCTTTCCAAATACCTTTTGACTTACGAGGAGCCAGAGCCACATATCTTGTTAATTCTCCTCTGATTACCAACAGGGGTTCTGCCAGCCGTGGTGGTGCGGCGAAATTCCAGCTTGGGAATCCCTGGTACACAGCAATCAAACACAGAGCTGGAACGGTTAATGCTCTGTTTGCAGATCCTATTGGATAGCTACTAAAGTTGCATGGGTGAAATAGATAAAGTTGGGAAGTCTGCAGTAGAAGTGTTTGCCTTTATACTTATTTACTCACTGTGTTGCCTTTGTACAATAATATCTTTTCCCTGAAGACCTTTGAAAAATTCGATCACAAAATAGAAAAAGAGTATGTTTGTTCTGGGTAAAATTTGGAAGCATTGTTCTGATGACACCTGTAAAACATAATTATAACTCCCATAGCTGTTTCCTCTCATATTTAGAGAGGAAAATTCTTTGCCTCTAATCTCAGGTGCATACCTGTGGAAGGCTTAGATTCCTTCAAGCAGTATCAAAGTAATGATAACAGTGTGCAGCTGCTGACTGTCTTTTCCTTGTTGTTACTCACCCAGCTGTTTAGAGGAGAAGAAAAAGAGAGAGAATATCTCTAATCAGCCATATGGCACAAAGTTTTATTTGCCACAGTAAGTTAAAACGTACATTATTGGTCAGCATCTTGAATGCAAATTTTACATAGCTTTTCAGGAGTACCAGTTATAAGGGAAAAGATAATCAGATATATTTAATTCACATTATTTTATTTCAAGTAAAGAAATACTTGATTTTGTCTCAGTGGAGTTTCTGTGACTGGAGTCTGCCATACCCAAAAGATGGTGTGAGCATGGAGTGCATATGCCTAAAAGATAAATTAAGGACTGTTGAGATGGCGTTTCAGATTTCTACAACGCAGTTTCAGTTTGCTTACATTGTACATTATACAAATTAGTATTCTGGATTAGACCACTGGGCCATGAAATCTAGTAGATGTCTTTAGTAACTGTTGATGTTTGTAGCGCATAGAGACAGTAGTTTTTTCATTAAGAAAAAGCTTAATTTTGCTGTTCTTTTAAAATTGAACAAGAAGCATAGAATTAAGAATGAGAAAAATGTCTTAAAAACCCCACCTTTTCAAGTGCATGCGAATGTTAGAGGAGCAGTGAGGGACTAATGTGTGTGTGGGTTTTGTGAGTCTTCATTCTAGAAACTGCAGTGGAAAATGAGTTCTTGGGGGCTTGACTTTGAAAGGTCAGTGGCTCCACTTGTTTTCTGCCATTTCGTGTGTGCATATGACTGGAACTCCTTTGGTTATTGACATACCAGCTTCAACCATACCATTTGGGAGACTCAGGGTTATCATGAAATGTAGAAGGTAGGCCCACACCTGTGTGCCTAGGATTGGGGGCATGACTTTAAACTGAGCAGGATTGTAACCCTATTCATGTTGCTTATTGCAATACTACAAGTTTGTTTTTTTTTCCTCTCTGAAACCTATTTTATTTCCAAAGCATTTCAGAATGTGGTTCATCTTGTTCTCCTTGTAATACACTTAAAAACACATTCCAGAAAGAATAATACCCAGTTCTTCTAAGTGTCTTTAATGCGCAGATCTCAAAGAACTCTCTTATCCCTGATTTCCCGCTTAATTGATCAGAGTACTATTGATGTTCTGTGTATTTGTTCATGCTAAACGCTTGTAAGCTAGAGATATTAAGATACCGTCCATTTAAGACATTTTTGCACAAGTTCTGATGACACTGTGTTGGGGTACTGGTTTGCAGAGATAATAAGTTGGGATAAAAAGTATTGTAAATGGCAAACCAGGTTTTTCTGGTTGATGCCATAAAAAAATCAGTGTACTGATGTTATTTAAAAAATAGACATGCTTTTTCCATTTGGTTAACAATTCTGGATAGTGTAATCCAGATGAGTGGTTAGGTCTCCTCTATTTTACAGTCTGTCTTTTGTGATTCTGAATGTCCTTTGACCTGTACTTCATTAGGTACCAAGAAATGTTTGATCAGATAAGAATCTTGTTTTCTAAGAAGAGCTGCTTAAGTGGTTCTGCACTGTCTTACAAATTCATGATTTCATATGGTGAGGTGTTCTCTCTTCAAAAGTAAGTCTGACCCATATAATCAGTACAATTGTTTGTTTCCTTATGGAAGCACTATAATTAAAGCTATCATGAGAGGGTACAAGAAAAGGTATGTAATATTTTTCCATCGACTATGATTCTTTCTTCATTTGGTGGCCCATGTTGCTATTCTTCTCATTGTTTTCATTGCTGTTTCTTAAAAGGCTTTGACAAATATAATAGACTTCATGTAATGGTTCCATTGTAAGGTCACTTCCAGCATATTATACTGTGCAGTTAAAATGACTCTTGTGATTACCACTCTCCAGTTGCTTGTACTTTATCATGGTACCAAATGAAATTAAGAATAGAAATATTCCTTCCTTTACTCACCAATATTAAAAAAAAAAAAAAAGTAAAAATAACATTGCTGTAATTTATTCACTTAAGATTCTTTTCAGATCTTTTTCTTCCACAGTTTATTAGGAATTATTTTGCTTTAGAAATAGATTTTAAACATTTAGAAAATATAAATTTTCTGAGAAAGTTACTGTGCAGTTGGGAACATTTTGTACATACATTTTCTCAGGGGACAAGACAATGCCATACACAGAAGGACTGTTCTTTTGTCATCTTAATGACATAACATCTTAAATATGGAATGGAAAAAGTCATACTTCATTTCAACATTATCTTCTCACTACTTACCTAAAGTATATAGTTATATATCTGCAGGTTCTAGGTCTATGCATGCCCCTATGGCAGAATCTGCCTTTCTGTTTTCTAATCTAAGGTGACAGCTTTGTTAGTTTTGATGTGGTTGTTTTTTTCTGTTAGTGAGTAAGGGAGAGAATGAAGAGGTAGAAAAAATAAGGAAGCTTTTTTCCACCTATTTCTTATTTTCCCAGGAATAACAGCTCTAGGGGACGAGTGTTCTGTTGCAAATGACTACCACGTGTATGACGAGAATACCTTAAATAAAATTATATTATTACAGGATTTAATAATGCAATGGTGAAAATACTCAAAAAGCAATGAGGTGAGTGAATGAGTCTGAAATTAAATTATGTAACTTAACCAAAGTGGAGTATTGTAAGTATCGCTCACACGGTATTAGTCAAGAATGTAAAAGACCATACCTTGGGGTTTTGTTTAGAGAATACTTGCTTTTCCTATGAAACTGGCTGCATCATACAAAAATGGAAGTCTTGGCTGTGGAATTCCAACCCAACATCAGCTGATACCCAGAATTTCTGACATTTCTGAGTTTTATTATGCTACTTGGAATGGTGAGCAAGTCTCCTGATGGGTCTTCCCTTTAAATGGATATAATTGAGGGACTGCCTTTATGTATTTTGTTGGGCCTGGAATACAGTAAATCTAAATGTAAGCTACAAGAGGAAAACAGACAACCAAAATGACAATGCAGTATAGTCATCTCCAGCTGGATGAAAAGCTACCAAATCATTGATCTAGCATGTCTCATTTGCCTTATAGCATGTGAAATGTCCAGGAGACATCTATGTGCATAATTGTTGCTTCACTGCTGTCTGCCCAGAATCACAGTCTAAGAAGCTCAGTTCTTGAAGACTCAGCCCTGACATACCACCTCTCTCATTCTTCGCTAGAATGCATTTACGTTTAAGGATACTGAAGGTGATGATTGCTTTATAGCAATCTGATGGTCTGAGCAGAGGAGACAAGCAGTTCTAAGCATCCTGTACTGCAGACTGCTTCCATTGAAGTCCCCTGCACTGTGACTCCTGTGAGAAATATGTGATGTTTAGCAAAGATCTGTGCTAGTACTGAGTTGTAAAATCTGCTAGTAGAACTGTCTCAAGGAAGTAACTAAAGGCAGACAAACCAACAGCTTTTGTTTCTCTTGCCCTAGCACCTCATGACAGGGGTGTGTAATGAATTTCTCCTGCCTCACAGCTCTTCTTTAAGGTTATGGAGATTTTTTGGACATCTATGCCAATAGCAATCTTGAACTACTGGCTCAGACAATTCAGTTAAAAAAAAGTACTGTTCTACATGTTTTAACTTTCAAACAAACCTTCATATCCTTCCTTTTGTTTTGCACCTCAGGTACTGAATAGCTCAGACTTTCCTCTGATCTATATTGACCTTGTCTTGCAAGCCCTTAACCAGGGTTAACAGAGTTTACCTGGTTAATGGAGGTTACCAGGGTTTGCAGAGTTTAAGCTTTGGTCAGCATTAACCTCCTAAATCTGTTTATTTCCGAGATGCTGAGAGTCTTTCATCATGCACTCCACATTTAATACAGTTTCATTGATGACTTCTTATGCTGGAGTTAACTGAAAACTGTTAAGAACATGAAGGTTTTTTTAATCTTGTATTGTCAGAAACAAAACCCCATTCTGCTTGGTGTCTGTCTTGCTGTCAGTCATTGCTTGCAGTCTCAGAAGGAAGCACCGTTTATGCTTCTCCTGTCTTCCATTTTTTCAGTTTCAAATCTAGGAAGGATTTTAACTTCCCCTTAGGAGATTTTCTTAGGTCTTTTACTGTTTACTTGTAGTAGTATGTGATATTCAGCAATCACCTTCTAATGGCTGAAGAAATCTGTTCAGAATCTGCTTCCATTTGATTGCATAAAGACAAGAAGTTCCTAATGTCCTGATCAGATGTGTTGTCTGGATTGCTTAGTCCTTCTCAGGCGTGCTTTTCAGTACCATACTGGATCCAAGGAAAGCTTCGCTTGGAGCACCAAGTTCTGGTGAGAAACTTAATTTTCAGTGATGTAAAATTTTCCAGTACCCCCAGCCCACAGCTTGGAAATTCCTGATTCACTTAGGATCCGAGGGTAGTCTAGGGCTTCGACGTAGAGTGCCAGTGGGTAGCACACAGGTTATCCTGTCCTCTTGTGAACTGCTGGTAGTCCCCCGCCATTGGGGTGGGAGGTGAATAATTAGCATCTAAAACCATCACTGCTTTCCTGTTTGTTATTTTTTTGTGGGTTTTTTTTCTTATTATTTATTCATTTTAGTCCTGAAGAGAGATCTCGGATTTAAAGCCATGGAGTTTGTAGCCTTTTATTTGTGCAGAGGCAATGCACAGCTTCCACATTCCATCAAGCCAGTGCATTCTTACACCTATCAACTAACACTCAGGTGGTAATAGCTGTCTTCTCCTACTACATATAATCAGCCTCTAACAGCAAATCTTTAGGTGGAATATTCTGTATGAAATTAGCAGTTACTGCAGTCTCATTTGGTTGGGAGTGGGCTTTGGAAGGTCATCTTTGGGAAGATCTTTGTTCTTACTTCCATTTTATGGTACATTATTGTCGTTTACTCTTGTATGTCTATGTACTGCTTAAGCTACATATTAATATCTGTGCAAATGTTCTGTCTCCTGACTGAGACCTCCTGCTATGTTGATTTATAACCCTTTCTTATTGTCTTTTAAATATCGTTTTGTCCCTAATATGCTGGCAAAAGCCACATCTACTGTGGAGTTAATCATGTGTCCTAGTGCAGCCTTTGGGCAGGAGCTATTTCTTGGTAGTTACTGTTGGAGAAGTATGAGATAAGGCTGTGATCGAGTCTTAGGTTTTATAAGACTGTATACAGTAAGTAGACTAAGTACAGCAAGTCTTTACAAATTTAGTTAAGTGCTTAATGCCAGTACACCTGTAGAAAGTCAGCCACTAGAAATGGATGCATTCTACTCACAGTGTGTGCCAAGTCCTTAGCTGTTTCTGCTTTTAGATGATGTCTGCTGAAAGTCTCTGACTTTCTGGGGTAGTATGGATTCATAAGCTTTAAAAATTTCTCTGCATGCATGCTTTGTAGATGATGTACACTTATCTATATGCTTGCTATATGCTCCCTAGTTCTTGATGGTTTTGCCTTCTCTTTTGATGTTTTTTATAGAGATCTGTGTTTTATTCCAGGACGGACAGATCTGTTTGTATTAACACATTGTTTCAGCTATTCTTATAATAAAAATATTTAGCCAGCATCATTTTGTGAGCTTCTTCCATGCCTAACACATAAACAGCTAGCTTTTACACAATATTTTTGGTTGATAAATCTCTGAACAATTAAGAAGTAGTGAAATAATGCTAAGTCCATTCTATATGTTGTAAAACAGAGGCAGAAAAGGCAAAAGAATTTGCCTGCAGTCATTCAGTATTCCAGTGGAAGAGTCAGTGGAGCATCTCCTGACTTTCAGTCTAGTGATTTATACTCTAGCCTTTATTGAGTTTCTGTAGTTGGATTCTGTACTTCTTTTTTAAGAAAATTGCGGATCTTTCTGCAGCTAGTATTCATCATGAGTAGGTCCGAAGTAAAAGTATTATTGTATCAGCTATCAAGTAGGTTGATAACTCTATATTTGCATTATTCTTCTTGGACTGGCTTAGACCATTTTTTTTCCATCACACAACAGCAATTGTCCAGTACGTTGAAACAGATGCGTTTACAATAGAAATTAGTGTGAGCTTTTAACCAGGCAGCTTCGATAAGTGGCGGCTGCTAAGCTGTGACGACTACAGCAGTACTAGTTGTTCAACTCAGACAATTGATGGAATATCCTAGAACTGTTTTACCTTGATACATTGATATATAACCATAAGCATTCTCCCAGATAGCTAGAACACTCTTCAGGCTTCCATTAATGAAAGGGTAGATGTCTCTTGTAGTTGTTGGTGATGAGTTTACTTCCATTCAGGGTGTTCTACGCTTTGGAGAGGCCTTTAACACTCGTAACAAGTGGGCAGCTGAAGTGCTGTTCCCTAATGTCACCTCCAGATCACTTGCTCTTCTAGACATCTGAGGGATCATAAAATACTCGTCCACCTTGTATAGGATCAGTGCCAGCTGGCTAGCTAGCTGCAGAGGAATGGGCATAAATTTGGTCAACTCATGCTAACATCCAGGAGAAACTGGATCACAGAGGTAAAAATCAGTTGTTAATTGGCAGAATAGATTCATGTAATCTCTGAGGAAAGAGAACATCCGTGAAAAAAGAAACCTTTGTTATATCTGATGCTGAGGCTGCATGGGTGGCCTTCTAGTTGTAAGCATGGAAGAATTTAATATTTATTCCAATGTACCTTTTCATTTCAATTATTTTCTGGGAACTTTTTAGATTTCCATTATGGAAACTTAGGGAGTTTGCTTCTCTCCATGTGTTCTCTTTTCATAGCCTGGAAGGAACTGTACTGTAATCAAAGCTGTAATTTCCTATTTAAATATATATCTGATTTTCTCCAAAATTATGGCATATTTTTTCAAATGAAAATAGTGGGTAACATCAAACTAAGTCTCAGCCTATAGCACTGTTTTAATCAGGCTTTAAAAAGTCCCACAAATTGTTCTATTTGAGAATTTTGACTTGGGAAAAGAAACATAATACTAAGTAGTAATGAAGGTCCAACCCAATCAACCTCACTGAAGTCATCAACCCAGTGACTAATAATGCTCATGAATTCACAGAGTCTGATTAAAGTTATTAAGTGTTGTTTTAATGACCTTATGGAAGAAATTGGCAATTCTACACAGTTGAGGTGAATACTGTGTGCATATTGCAGGAAGTAGATAGATACATGCTGATATTTATTAGTAAAGCATGGTCGGATCTGTTAAACACTAGTGTGTATGAGCCCAAATACAGACGGCAGTTCTCAAGAGCTTATGTATTATTCTGGGGGATACTGAGTGTATGAATACCAGAATTTACTTTGAAGAACAACATCCTCTAAACGCAAAGAACAACCACTGATGATATTAGACTTACGTATTTATTTAATTAATTAATTATTTGGATAGCCATAGCTCATATTGCATTGCTGTAGAATGCTTCTAATTGTGACCAGCCCTTTAATTTGGAAGAGATCACTGACGTGGGTTTAAAACACTGGGGTCCTGATTTCTGGCATTACTCTCTTTCCTTGGAGCCTGCTGTTGGATTGAAATCTGTTGTTTGGTGCCATACAGTTACTGCTGGGTTATCAAGTTGTACCTGGTGATTCATATCTAAAATTATGCTACTTTCTTTTTCTTTGTTTTAAATCACACTTAAAATTATGAGTAAAGCTACTTCAAGCTTTCTTATATGTTCCACTCCAGCTGAAGTGAAACATCTTCCTTTGGTGCCAGGACATTGTAGAGATTTATATTGGCATAGTTCCTCTGAAATCATGTCATTCCAGTATACCAGAGCTCTGGATTGGGTCCTTGGTTTTGCAAATTTAACAGTTTGGGTTTTTTTGTTGTTTTTTTTTTTTTGGGGGGGGGGGAGTTGTTTTTTTTTTTTTATTAGGAGAAAAGGATGGCAGACATAAAAGATTTAAGAGAAATAAAATAGCAGCTTATCAAATTGAAAGCATATATGCCAATAAAGCCAACTACAACTGTCAAAGGAAATAAACAAAACAGAGCAAGAATTCTGTAATTTGACATGTTTGCTTGACAGATAGTACTTCTTGGACCAGCTATTGTGCTGGTGTAAAGTGTCATAAGAATATGTATACCAGTGGAGATTTGCTGATTGTACCCACTGAGGATCTGGTCCCTGTTATTTAAAATAATGGTTGTATTGGATGTTCCTCTGTTTATTTCAATAAGCAATGCACTTCTGAATTAAAAGGCTCTCGGGGTGTTTTCATGAAATCGTGCTGGCCATAGCACAAGGTTACTATTGAATCAAGGCATCTTTGCATTGCGAAACTTTGCCTACTTGTATTTCTAACATAATTTTCTACGGTTACGTTTTAAGTGCCAGCCATAAAAAATTGCTGTTTGTTCTCTTTTGGGTCAGTCACCACTTGGGTGTTTATGAAAGGATCGATGTATATACTGTCCAAAAGGATTTGGTAGGGGGTAGATTTGAATCACAAAAGTGATTATGTTATTTTACTTAGGAAAGTCTTTTTTGTACCCTTTTCCATATATAAGTAAAAAAAAAAGATAAAATCCTATGTAAATAATAAGTGTTTTTCCTGTAGTGAATGTTCCTTTCATTCTGCATTTCTGTATAATATTGGAAATTGTGTTTTTATTAGAAGAGGCATTGGATGGAAGCCAACAATTTTTTCTTTTAACTTGATATTTTGGGCTCTGATCTTTGTTAAAACTACAATGGCATGTATCTAGTACAGTCAGAGGTCATTTCTATAGCTACTACCATTTCCTATCATTTCTGGGGAATGTTTGTTTTCAAAACAAAGAATTGGGTTAAAGCTTAAGTATCGTATTTCAGAACATATTTCAAACTGAAATTAAGAATGCTAAAACCTTTCCTTTAAAGGTCAGATGATATTTATTATTATTATAAAAACAATCTGTGATTTATGAATTTAACTTCTCGTAAACCTCCTTTGTAACAGAATATGCAGTCAGAAGCTTAACATTACATTGTTTTCCTTTGACAACGTATCCACGAGACCACTGCAGCTGTTCCTTTACTCACAATAGCAGATTAATTAACACAATCATATGCTGTTGGCTCCTACTCAATGAGTAGGTCTGCAGTGGGATAGATAGGTAAATCCTTTAAATGTGTATGAGATAAAGGATATACTATAGTAGTTTCATAACTAGCCAGTTTTGCTTCTGACTAGTCAGCCCTATCAGCAATGGTTCACTGACTACAGAAGCTGTGAGCTTACATTTCAAAGGCAGCCACACCTATTACAGAGCAATAATGCCCGAATCATTGCAAAACTCAAATATGTAAAAGCACAGGAACGTTCAGAAATCACCGTATTTTGCTAAAATAACAGGCAATCTGCTTCAAGCCTTTCGAGTTTATAGAGGAACCAGGAAAAAAAGAAGGATTTTTGTTGGTTGCTTCCTTTTTAAAAAAAGTTCAATCCGTGGTTTTCTTAAATATCTTAATCTGGTCATTATTCACTTTTTACCCACTGTGTATTAGAAATACTTGTAAGCAGCGGCCATGGCATCAGTTTTAAGCACCAAAAGAATTTTTCATCCATTTCTCTGTGTGCTAATGAACATGTGAGCAGCTAAATCTTCTTTTCCTAAACAAACAGTCATCAGCAGCATGTAAGTATTTATTTGGCAACTTTAGCTGACATTTTAGCGGATGCTAAAACCTTTGTTACCAGTAATATGACTCCTTTTTCTTTTCTTTTTTTTCCCTTTTTTATTCCCTTTTTTTTTTTTTTTTTTTTTTTAATTAGTTTAAAGAGAAAAATACCCGTTTGGGGAAAAAGGTAGGCAGCAAGTTTAAGAATATTTCCTTCAGGCTTTCCAGTGAAATCCCCGAGGAAAAATAATTGTTTGCTTTGTTACATTTTTTGTATGAAGACTGAGAGCATAGCAAACTAATATGTTAAAATTGTCTCATTTAAGGGACAAAACCCCCTCACTGTCAGACCTCTTTTCTGAAAAAAACAACCACTCTCCAGCTTAATATCATTGAGGTTCTGTCTTGTCCATGTTTTATTGCAGTTGAAGTATGTGCTTTTACATATTCTATGAGTTTTATGTAATGGTATAAATATATATTTTGATCATAATAAACCATGAAAAGTAGGGATCATGACTGATTTTGATAAAGGGCTTTGCTTGCATAGGAGCAGCAGCACAAGACCTACAGATGGGAGAAAACCAAATTCAGAATCTTTGAGTTGAAAAATAAACAAAATATTAATAGCACCCAGCTTTATACCTGAGAGCTCTTCTGAGTGCCCAAAGCCACTGGTTTTGGAGAGAAAGAAACAGCTGTCAGGCTGGCCCCAGTTCAGTCAAAGATGCTAGCAGGGAGTTTTTTGTAGAGAGGAGCTGGATAGAAAATTTCCTTAACTTCTCCAGAGTGCTTCTGCTCCTTGCTCTCTGATGCTGAAAGCAGAACATGCTCTCAGGTCTTTCGCTATTAGTTTCAAAAATAACGTAAAAAAGCTTCTGGCACCTTCAGCCTTCTCATTTCCCAGAATTGAAATACTTGCACCAGGCAGCAGATTCATGCCCTGCAGAGTAGATGGCTGCAGTGTGTTCTCCCTCAGGCTGACTGAGGAGACCCTTGAGAAGGTGGAAGTACAGCAAATGGATGAGGATGCTCCCAGGTCAGTGTAAGAGATCACACTGAGAGAGTGATTGACAGATGATAAAATTAGTTTATCTGCTACAAAAACTTGGTACTAGTGATACTGAACTTAATTCATCAAGGCATCTAGGTGATGTACAACTTCAAGCTGTAGTAGCACTACCCTACAAAATCCATGGGGTTTATCACATTTAAATAAGAAGGGGAGGTCCAAGAAATTTAGTGGAGAGTATTACTCAACAGGTGATACACTTTCACACCCATATTAATTGTAGATTTAGAATACATTTCACACTACATATGTATATATATGATATTATATTCACTGTACAGATGAGCAGCTGAAAGGAACTATGGTTCTTATTGTCAGCTGAAAAAGCTGTAGCTGCCACTAGCAAACTCTCTTGAAAATCTGTTGCTTTTAACCATCCTTCCTAAAGTCACAGGCTTTTCTCACTATACTGTTGGATCTAGAATAAATGTCTCAATTCTTGATCAGAGAAACAAAAGGCATCATCTTGTATCATGTCAGTGCTGAGAACTGTGCTCAGGTGTGCTGTGGTTTACAGACTGGATTCCAGTTCCCTGTGGATTGCTCCAGTGCTGAGGCACAGGTGCTGCAAGAGGGGCTTTCTGAGGAGGCTAAGGAACATGTTTGGCCACTTGTCAGACTAAAGACCATGCCCTGCCTTTCTCAGAAGGAGAATTTTCTGTAATTTAGTTTATGTAATTACATTCTTTAAGCCTAAATTGTCCATGCAGTTTCAATTTGATACCGTTTTCCTTACTCTCTTTTCAAACTGTTGTTTCAGGTCCTTTTAAATAATTGTTGCTCTCTGTCCCTATGACAGGTAAAGAGGTGCCTGCTTAAACATACCTGCTACAACCTCTGTTGGACTTTGCGTTCTATTAAGAGAAAAGCATTTGAATATTTATGATAAATATGAAGCCCTTTGTGAAATTTATCTGAAGATAGACTCAAAAGCTTCTGTCACCCCAGCCCAAATTTAGGATCTGGAAAACTTTCTTCTTTTGGTAGATTGTGCCTAGTAGTTTCTACATTTTAAGGGTGTCTCTGAGTTTATGTTACGCATTCCTCTTTTCCAGGACTTTCAGTGCAATAGTTGTAAATGCCTTTTCCTGTTCTGTGATGCAACAGCAATGGTCTGTGGGGCTCTTATTGAACAATGCAGAAGACCATTGTTGATGGACGGAGCTTCCCAGCAGTGAGAGTCGCTGCTGTAAAAGTGTTTGAGAACAGAGGTACTTGGTAAAAGCAAGCAACTGGACAGCTTAGAAAACAAGGTCATATAGAAGTCCATCACTTTGTACCTGCACAACAAACTGAATAAGGACTGTATTTTTTATTTTAAAATAAGATGTTTATTTCTGTCAAGTCCGCTCTGCAATTATAAATATTTAATTCAGTGTAACTTTGCATGTGTCTTGCAATGTGCATGTCTTATAACAATCTATATATGGAGTGACACAGTGGTATTGATCTGTGTGATAGCTTCCACCTGTGATGTTTGTCTGTCAGGTCATCTGTGCTGAAATGAGTTGAACATATGGCTTTAAATATTTAGGTTTACTGTAGACTATTTCAAGGTTGTTGTTGATGTCAATGGGATGGGATAGGGTTGGGAGTAAAGTGAAATGAGCTTCTTCCACAAACTTTTCTGTAAGTCTAGGGCAGTAATTTTGTCTTCATATGCTCCAGTTTCTGCTGTTCTAAAATACAGATGAGTTTTCTTTGTTGCATGGATCGAGATCTGCGGGTAAATATTTGTGCACAAAAGCTAAATGATGGTGGTTTGTGGTGTGCTGAGTGTAGTGAAACTAAGCTGAACCCCACCCCTCTGGCTTTTAATATTTAAACACAATAGTTGACAATTTCCGTTTCAAACTGCATCCAAATAGTATTCTCAGAGTTTGTGGCAGATGAAGTAGTTCACACTTGATCATCAGTTATCAAAACTTCAATCAACAGTAAGTTCATACTGGGGATAGTCTAAGTTTTGTACAACCTTTTATTTTCTCATGAACAGTTCTTGGAAGACTGAAGTATGCAAACCTTTCAGGATTCTTTTTTTGGCCTTTGGATAAGGAAAGTTAAGGTTTTTAATTTTACTGACCTGAAGTAATTCTAACGTACTCTTCTTTTAAAATAAGGGGATTTAAATTTAGTTATGAATTAGAGGGTCTTGTCAAAAATTTCTTTGCACTGAACTATGCAGAAACCCCAAGAAATACACTAAAATAAACATGGTGCAGTTCTTAGCAAAATTCTCCATTTTCTCCAGATACTAACTAGAACATCCAGCAGTGGAAAGCGTGTCACGCAAATATATATTTCTTTAGAAATGTATGATTAGGAGTTTTTAAAAGATGACTGTTGGGGGTTGAGCCATCAGTGGTAAATGGTTAGATTCCCACAAAAAAATAATAATATTAGCCTTTGAAAGTGACCTTTATAAAAAACTTGCATTTTATCACAACATTTGTAAGGTCCAGGACAGGCTTGTGTTGGTTTGCAGGTCTGTCCATCAGCATAATAGAGTAGTCCAGTCCATGGCAGAATTACTTTACAGATACATTGAGTTCAGTGCTTCTGCTTGCACTATAATAGATACCTTGAAAAGTAAACAAATATTTTCTTTCCTTCACATTATCATTTTCCTAAAAATAAGTAGTAAACTAAAAATAAAATAAATTAAAATTTAAAAAAGGGGGTTTTAAAATTAAAAAAAAAATCCTAAATCAAACAAAACTATTAAATATGAGTTAACTGTAGACTGGGAACAGTTGCTTTAACTTCAGTAATTGAGCCTGAGGTTTGTCACTTGCTCTGATCCTGAAAAAGTTTGTGCCTGAAAAGCATTCTTGCTTTTTAGGTTGTTAGCTGCTTTAATATTAGTTAAGTTTTAATATAGGCTATTAGTTCTTGCCAATTCTGCTTTGTTTATATTCTTAGATCATCACAGCTCTAACACCATTAGTTCGGTGAAATACAGTAAAGACTTGCGGTAAAAATTACTGAAACATATTCTACTTTTTAAATTAGGCAGGGCTACTATTGACATCAACATTAAAAGGCCAAACTGAGAAGATATCATTACTGACACAGAGCAACATTTTGCCTTTTTTCATAGTGTGTTATTAGTGAGGCATGCCTTGTACATGTTTCCCTAAAGAGCTCAAAATTTCAACATTACTTCCATTTCCAGCTTCTGTGTTCTGAAAACCCCACTGTGTTTAACCCAGGGACTCTTTCACAACTCATGAAGCACGTAAGTTTCCCAAAACCAAATCCTGGTTTCACTGAGCTCTAAGCAAAAATGCAGCTTAAACACCATGCTGGGTTGTGACTGGACCATGAAAAGCACTGTCCCGTTCTCAGCTTTAAGAGGTGGAAAACTTTGTTCCTTTCCCAGTCTGGTACTATGCTGAGAAATGGGCTGGTGTTGAGTTTCTGAGCTTAGACAGCTTTGAAATGTGCAGCTGGCGGAGAGGAGATAGTAACTTTGAAGTACTAGAAGGATTTTCTATGTCCAGTGGCCAGGTTGTGAATGAGCTATGCCTAGTGCTCCTCCTGAACGTAACTACTTGCAAGAAGTTACACTCCACAGCCCTGCAAGAGAAGGAATCGATTTGGCAATTAATCTCAGATGAGTTCTCTGTTGTTGGAGGTCAGGGCTCGCAAGGCTTCAGCGTCAGCTGATTTCTACTTTAACAAAATTTTTGTTGCAACTTAAGTGCTGTTTGAATACATAGGGGGTTTTCTTAATGGCTTTGTTAGTAGGATGCTTTATATTTGAAATACTAACAAAGACCCATTCCTTCGTGGAAAGAAATATTTTTGTGGTGTGAGGTAGATGGCTGATAAGATAAAATGCCAATTTTTTCCCCATACAGAGTATATTCCTAAAGTTGAAGGGACTATAAAACTCATAAGGGATACATAATGAAAACTAGCAAGATGGGCATAAGCTTGCTAGATGCAGAAGAATCTTTTCTGGCTAGATGTTTTGGCATTCTGACATTAGTATTTCCATGTCGATATGAGAACATGAAACTGTTTGATGCAGGCCATTGCAAAGCAATGTTTGCATCCAACAGTCTTGCAGAACACCACAGAGAAGAGCGGTGTAGATCTGAGGCTCGATGTGCTATACTGCATGGTGGTGTGCAGTACATACTCCAGAAGAGTTTTGTTCAGGTTTCTTAATGGGCTTTGACAGGTTGTTTGTAGCTTAATTTACAAATGAATTTGATTAAAGAGCTCAATGAAAGAGTCTATATTCAAGTTTGGATTTGAAGTTGTGGTCTACTAAAGTGAAACGGAGGCTTCCAAATTAACACCTCTTTAAATACTTGATTATCTTCATAGTTTGGGATTGTTTTCCACACAGATAGTCTGTGAAGTAAAAATGAATAAGCTACCTCTTTTGCCACCATTGTCAATGACAAGGTTTTTATTTGATTGTAGTATTACAGGTGTTATTATAAGCTGAAACATCTTGTGCGAAGTGGGACATGGGTCTAGTTCATGTACAGTTGGGTGATGAAAGACCATCTTCTTTCACTTCCAATTTCTAACCCCAAAAAAGCCCCTTCAGGCCACAGGCTACGAAGGAGCAATGGAGGGAGCAACAAGGCCACAGATGTGTGAAGGCAGTGCTAGCAGATGTTTAGGAGGTGTTTCTTTATGCTCAGAAATAAACAAGTAAGATAGTGTGGACTGAACTAGAGTGGCTGTACTTTTTTATGGTGCTGGAACAGATCCCTGGACATTTTAGAGTTACAGAAGGTAGAAAGTTAAATGAAGATTAATCTAGGGGCCAGCAGCATGTTTCAAGATGTAGATAGGTTTCATGGTTTTTTAATCTTTCCTTGATTCCTGGGCTAAATAAACTCTGTCCTTAAATAATAAAAAGGAGAAGTACTGAGTAACAGGCCAGGAGATAGGAAGAGTTCATCTCCAGGATTAATTTGTCCAAAGTGATGCAGGTGATGCAGTTTTGACTGGAGCTGTGAACGGTACGAAAAGATATCTGGGAAGCGCTCCTTAGCTGAAATGGTTAAATATTCAGTTCCATCTTCCTCATTGCTAGCGGATTTTCATTTTGTTATAGTAGTGGTCGGCAACAGCTCAAAACTTGATTTGTCAAGACAAGTATGCTCTGCAAACAAATGATTACATTCTATATGAAGGCATTATCACTAAATCTGAAAAGAAAATATTACAGGCAGAAATTATAAGGAGAAGTTTATAAAACAAAGATATCCTTTGGCAGAATATGCTCTTATAATCAAGCTTTTAGCATACCATAGTTTAAAAAAAATAGAAATTTTGCCCACATATACACTAATAAAAATAAATCTGTTTCCGATTACTAACTATGCAGCACAGGTGCTTGTTTGTTACGAGAGAGGCATGTTCATTAATTTTCAGCTATGAAAAGTGCACTGTGCCATAAATATACAATTCAAAATGTACTGCTGATAAATGAATACACAGATTGTTAATGTGCCAGAGTAGGGTATTGGGCATAAAACACATGCCAAACAGGAGCACATTGGTGATGTGCTAATGCTTTTAAATCTGGGTTTAATGTAGGCACATAACCAGCTTTTTACATTATTGCACTAACTTTTACCAGAATTTAGGGCAATATCTATTTTATGGGACGTTTTACTTTCTAGTATAATAATACTTTATACCTATATAGCACTATCATCCAGGGATCTCAAAGCACTTTACAAACATTAATTAACTAAGCCTGTCAAATAGGTAAACTGAGTTTTACAGCAGCTCGGTGGTTGTACTGGAAATAGAGCCCCGGAGTTCAAGATTCCCCATCTCTCTTTTTTTTTTTTTTTTTACCCCCCTTCTCTCTCTTGTTCTTTTTTTTTTTTTTACTGTCCAGACGTCCAGACCATACAAATGTTCAGTTGGAATTTGTAAACTGTAGGAGTTAGTTTTTTATGACATTTTTTCCCTTGACTGTTCCCCTCGTTCAGTTCTGCTCCCGCTCTGATGCTGTTCTCAAGGCTCGCATGCTCTGTCCTCCAGCTGTCCGGCGACACTGAGCTGCGCTGGGCTTCACCTGGCCTCCTGATCCGAGCGCTGGGTCGTGAGATGGAGAGTTTGCCGTGAAGTAGTGCAAGTCTTTTTTTCCTCAGTAGTTGCTGAATGCACACCGACAGGCATGCTGAATTCCTGTTCCTCTCATTTCTTTCAAAGATTTCAGCTAGGAGATACCTGCACCTTTCACGGGCTGGCGGTGGAGGAGAGAGAGGGGGCTTTTATCTTACACCTGGAGACCTGTGTACGTTTAAAATTAGAATGCAAACTGGATATTGTTAATGGTTTCAGCCTAGCAGGGCAGAGTAATAGCAGTCACCGTGGGGTTGAAGTAATTTTCATCTGTGAGTCGAGGAGGTGCCGTGCCGAGCTGCAGTGTGTGCTGCTGGTTAAGCACGAGCCCTGTTGGCAGTGCTGCGTGGAGAGCGGTGCGGTTCCCTGGCTCCTTAGTGTCACCTCGGCTACTAACGCTCACTGCTGTCTTACTCCACATCTTCAAAGCCCTTTGCAGTCATTGACTGCAATTCTTATGGTTCCACCGTGTGGTAAATATTAACTCCATTTTACAGATAGGAAACTGAGATGCAGAAACATGAAACAACATGCTCAAGATGATGTAGCAAGATAGGAGCAGGCATTTTGGGCTTGACGTTCCTAAGTGTGCATCTAGCATCAGAGTTTTGTTCTAGCCCTGTTACAAAGCACCAAATAGGCAAATACAATAAGTGTGCTATCCTGCCATATGGGAACTTGCCATCGATAACCTGCGCATCCCTGTTTCCTGTGAATTTCCAGTGGCGTTTGGCAGAAGTGGTTAAATATTTTAGTGCATCAATTTCCACAGGATTTTAAGGTGCATGGGGGTTGAAGGATAGGGAACGATTAGAGTACCTTTTTATGAATAGCCTTTTGCCTTTATAAGCTTAGAACATAGCACTTTTCCTATCCTAGCCTCATGTTGGAGTACTAAGTATCTACAATATATTCTGTTTATATTAAAAGCTATGACGTGAAATTTTCATTTATACACAAACCATAAAAACCCATCAGGTTCATGAATTCCTAATGAGGTGAGGTCTAACAGTATTTTTTTTTTACTTTTTTTTTTTTTTTACTATTTGTTTGCTCCCCCAAATATCCATTTGTAAGTGGCTGTTAAAAATTAGTTAGTTTAATAGTATCCCGTATGTCTTCACTCTGAATATATACATATGGATGTTAGCAAATGTTTTGTATAGTTTAGGAGCAACCACAAGTTATTTCAATATGCACTGAAGTTCCAAAAATCCAGATTCAAAAATAAAATTCATAATAATATTGGAAAAATGGAATTTAAGGTTCACTATGACTTATTAATACAGAATCT
>JAVJGJ010000033.1:9966635-9995499 GCA_035590215.1 Microhierax caerulescens
GTATTTTTTTGTGCAGTCTAAGGCAGTTCAGTTCCTAAACTACATATAATGGGATTCTAACACCAAACCTGTTGAAAGTTTTTTCGCTACAACAATTACGTTCTAACTCCGATATTAGAGGGAAAATCCAGAAAAATGTTTCTGAAGAGTTCTCTCTCTTTTAAGCGAAACATGATAGAGATTTTCGGTGTGACCAGATTGCCAGTTTGACCCTAGTAACCTGTAGTTAAGAGTACTAAAAATGCAGCAAATTTGTTGAGTAAGAGAATTCTTCATCGAATTTCTGCAAAACTTCCTTCTGTTTTTGCATAGGGGAGGGCCTGGTAGTGCAAGCTAATGAAAATCTGTCTTGAGAGAAAGCTTCGGTGCCTTTTGCATGTGTTAGAGTGCAGACAGATAGACTGAAATCGCTAAAACTGCTGTACAGTACCCTTGCAGAAGATGAGAAGGGGTTTGTTCCTTGGAGGAATCCAGCGTGACTGCCATCAGTTCCCGTGCTGTCCCTAATTCACCCTGTGCTGGTGGGGAAGGGTGGTTTGCCTGTGCTCCCTGAAACGACCGTGCTGACCAAACTCCCTGGTAATGCCAGAGGCAATGTGTTTGCTTATGATGACAGTCAGCTACGCCTTATGTCTACAGTTACGGTCTTGTGTCGCTGGTTGTCAACCATCAGAAGACCCTCAGACACTTAAAACATTTGATGGCTAGCAACTTCTGCACCACAGAAGAAAAGCAAAAGATCTGCACGCATACCACCTCCTATCGATAATTCTGCTTTGACTACGATGACGACTATGAAAAATATGATGCATATTTTTCAGAGAAAATATTTTCAATAATGCTTTTACTGATGTAAAGCATTCTCAGCCAGAACTCTTGCAAAGCATTATCAGAACAAAGATAAATGTGTGGAGAATCACTGTGTTTGGTTTCATTTATTGTAATAGCAGTGGTTAAAATGTAGATCATAGTGCTGTTTTGGATCACAGTCTTAATTCCAAAAATTGCAATCATCATAGGTGGATTATATCTGTATCTTTTCAAATAGATGACAGAATATATTTCTGGGTTGTTTTTCCCTAAAGAAAAATTGACGGTAAGAGGTAGGAGTTTCAAGCAACATTGCAACATTTAGTTGTCAAACTATGAATGGAAATTGCCATTGTACAGGCTGTGTGTTTATTCTAATACTTCAAAAAACGGTGGTAAAAGTGTATCCAAGAAGAAAGGAATTTCTTAAAAAACACTAATCAAATAATATCTTAGTAGATGAGCAGCGATTCAGTGTAACGAAAACAAATATTAACTGAAAAGAGCCCTGGAATAGGGAGGGCTATTCCAAACATTGTTGTTTGGTGAACAGCACTCACCAGAGCAGTACTGCAGATGATGGTCTGTCCAGCAATTCTTTTCTGGAATGCAATTCTACTGATCGACAGGACTTGTCAGCATCCTGTCTGGTATCTGAGCTACCTTTCCCAAGTTGTTTCTTCCCATCATGGTTTATTTTATATACACAATGCTACTATCCTACAGTTGTATGATAAAACTTGGTATGATAGCAATATAGAGTTATTGGCTGTTAAGCGGTGACAGGTTTTGGTTGCCCACCCTTTATTAAAATGTTTCCGCATGTATCAGCAAACTCCACTGCCTAGTCAACAGGATCACTTTTTGAAAACAAGCAGGTATGACCCTTGTGACTAGGCACATATCTACAGTGAGCTAGCACAGAATCCATAGCCAGAAAAAAGCCAGTACTAGTAAAATTGTTGAAATTATTTCAGTTTCATTTGACCAGTTTATACTGCCATTCACCTTTTCTCAACCCTGTACTTTACTTTGTTGGGTTGGCCAGTCCCACTGTAGACAGCTTTCAAATGTAATCGGTTGCAAGCCAGTTTGTTATGTACCAAATTCTGCATGGGCTTGCCAGGCTGTTGGAGTGGCTCCCACTAGTACCATCCTGAAAAGGCATGGAAACATGTGTCTCCACAAATGCAGTAGCCTGCATTCTCAGGGTTGAAATTAGTCTGTTCACTGCGATGGTACTTACTGCAAAGTGTCTCAGTGTAAGCTAGGAGTTGGCCAAAATCAGAATCTTAAGACTCTCTGACTTGCACGGGAGGAGTTTGGGTCTAAACAATCTCTATAGTTATCCTGAGCATTTGTTCAGATTTTGTCAGGTTCAGAGTTTTATTCCGTACATATAATCCATAGGTTGTTTTGTCACGACAGTGCAAGGTGTTGGAAGTTATATATGTAGATAACTTGATATGTTATATATGTGTGGAAATATCCATATAAAGTGTTTATTTGGTCTGGTTAGTGTTTTCATCCTGTATATTGCAGGTTATTTTATTACCGTTTAGAATAGCGAAAATTTGGTGAAAAACTGGTCGTTTCACGTATGCTGTGGAATGATTCAAGATGTATGTGTGAAACTTCTGCCTCTTCCAAATGTGACTCATGTCTGTCATCCTGTGGCTCTAAGGAGATTTGTTTTAAATAAGTATGCCCACTTTGAAAGATATGTCATTGCTGAGTCATTTTCTTTGAAGTCAGCGTTACTTTGTAAGGATTAGGTTGCCCGTATTCTCCTCCCCTGTAAAGATCTTTCCTGCATATCTCTCCGTTCTGAGATAAGATTTCCTTCCATCGGCATTTCATGTCACGTGAGCATCATCAAGCTGGTAACTTCGTGTTGGTGGATGTTGCGTGATGGCTGCAGAGCCATCATCGGTTCTGATGCTGATCAGAAAGGGTGCAAAACATTGTAAGCCATTCACAGTGATGGGAATCAGACACTCAGCAGAGTGGAGGCAAAGGTTGGCCTTTCTTAGGAAGGCATTAAGTACCTGCTGCTGCTTTGGGATATGTGGGGGAATAAGAAGATCTCCAGGAATCTGACATAAGAAGGTTTCACCACAGCATTATTTTTTAACTTACTGTCTGCTCTGAAATTCAAGATTTTTTTTTTAAATGTTGTGGTGCAGAAGGCTAAGTGTTGAAGTTGACTCTATTTGCTTTTTTCCTTCTGATCCTCAGCTGCTTACTGCTAAGAATTCTGTTTTACAGAAACTCAGCCTGTGAATTCATACTTAGGACAGTGCTATATGCTTTTAACTGTATTCATGCGGATCAGTCGGTACCAAATGCACTCAACGGATTCCAAGTATTTGTGTGCATTTTAACACAAAGTGTGTTACAAATTCAGTTCCAGGATGGATTTCACTGCATCATTATCTACAGATTTTTGGAGCCGGATGTGTTCTGTACCTTACCATACACTTATTAATAGTTGGGACCTTCATTCTGATGATGAGTTGGGTATCTCCAGAATGTCTTACAGTATTTCTGTTTTCCAAGATGGTCGATAGTTAAGTCTGGTCTGCACAGGCATGGCAGAGGAGCACACGAGAACTTTTTGGCTGAGTTTCAGATGATGTTCATGAGGTGAAGGAGCAGGGGCTGCTGGTAACGGAAAAACAGACAGACTAATTCCAGGGCAGGGCAGCTTTCAAAATCAAGTGCTCATCATGGGACTCTATGTGTATAATTTAAGAGATAACCAAAAAGCTAGAACTTCAGCACAGCCTGTCTCTTCAGTCTATGAGAAGTGAAGCAAATGAATACAGCCTTGAATACACTTTCAAATTTTTCAACACTGTGTTTTGCCAACTTTAGTTCACTCTGTTGACTGTTCAGTCAGACCGTTTTTAAATTAAAAAGGAATACATGGTTGAATTATTTATTAAACAAAAGGTGCTTCCGTGCATGCAGACTACCTGGGTTTTGAATTTCTTTTACTGTTGGATTTTGAAGAAAGTGCATTTCTAATAAGTTAAGAGATGGAACAACCCTCCTTCTTCTAAAATAAGTCCTCCTCTGTCTCCGAGGCAGACAGTGAGCCAACTTGTTCTGTCCAGTCACAGACGAATGCCTGATCTTCATGTGAATGTCTGTTCCTGACCTTAGTGTGAGGTGGCTTCCTAGCACTAAGAGTTTAGTAGGCTCTGTAGAGACAAAACGTTGTTAATTTCTGGTAGAGAAATGTGCTTGCAAATAGTTTAGTCCAGATTATCTCCTGATTTTGTAGATGCTCCTGAGGGGTTAAAATACGTATTTGCTGGTGGATTACTGTGGAGGAG
This sequence comes from Microhierax caerulescens, assembly GCA_035590215.1. Taxonomy (NCBI): domain Eukaryota; kingdom Metazoa; phylum Chordata; class Aves; order Falconiformes; family Falconidae; genus Microhierax; species Microhierax caerulescens. Next base: position 9,970,787 of record JAVJGJ010000033.1, read on the forward strand.
CTGTAAGCAAGTGGTAGAAGGCATGCAAAACCGTCGTACCGTGTTACCAGCAGTCTGTAGGTCCCTCGAGGTTATCAGTTCATCTCGGGGTTGTGAGAAGTACTTTGTACAACTACCTTTGCTTTGCTTGGTCCCCATCACTGCCTCTGCGTTGGTGTTCCAGATTTGTGCATAGCCAGCGTTTCATGTATCTTTGGAGGAATGTGGCTTCTGAGTACCTCGTCTTTTCTTGCCCCCTTCCCCAGAAGAAACCAATTGCTAGCTTCTGACTAGACTGCTGGCGCTTCAAACCCTTTGGCGGATGGTCGCAGGGAAAGCCCTGTCAGGCTGGGAAACTCAAAGCAGCTTTCCATCAGTCCTGGAGCTGTGGTCTCCATAGCTTACATAAAAATCCGTGGGCTGTTTTACCTGGTACGGAAAGAGGAATTAACTCACTGAATCTGAGGGAACGTCTGCCCGAGAGGTTGGTATTTCTTGTCACTGATGTGGGGCTTGATAACTGTGTAAGATTATAGTGATATAGGAAGCAGGGTGTGCTGCAAAAGGCCGGCCATGGCATCAAAGAGGCTTTAGAGGAAGGTTTTGATGAGACCTGAACAGCCTCCAGTCGCACCAATTTGCGGGAGGGTGCTTGCGAGCCTGTAGCTTTCCCGTGGAAGGAAAGCAGTGAACAGTAGCGAGTGGCTGGGCACACCCTGGCTTTGATAGCTACAGATGGAGACCTAAAAGATTGCAGGGCCACAGTCCAACACCAGCACATGTAAAATAAGGCTCAGGATTTAGATAACTCTGTTCCAGCATACTGACGTGCATGGCCACAGTCCAACTCCAACACATGCAAAATTAGTTTCAGGATCATTCCAGCATACTGAAGCCTATGCCTAAACCAGTTATTGCCACAAGCTCAGCTAAATCAGAGGAGAGCATTCAAAACAGTATTTTTTATCTTTTTGTTTGTTTGTTTGTTTCTACCAGGATAGTTCAGTTGAAGAATTTTATATTTTCATAGTAGAAAATGGAAACTGGATTATTAATATATCAGCTCTGTACACAGCATTTCCTATTTTTATAGCACACAAATAGCATGTTACATTATCAGTGTACTTTAAGGCTATTTTACAAAACATGGATACAGGTTGACCTATGAATGTACTTTCTGAGATACATTATTAGTATAAAACAGCTAATGAATCCATTCATATAATATCATGTTTAAAGACATTGTGGTCTCAGTATGCCCACAATACATTGTTAAACCTATAAGGGGGTGGGGGGGGAGGGGGGAGCGTACAGTAAAAGGACCCCTTCTCAAGATTACATGTAATGAATTTAATACATTTTTTTCTGCTATAGCAAAACTCATGTAATTAACATTTTATTTATAGAAAAAGGGTGCTAGTAAAATAGATTCAGAATTTGTCATAAGTATTTCTTCAAGTACATCTTATTTTTTGTGAAATGGGGAAAGAAGTTGGAAATTATATTGAAGTGGCATGTACCAAAGAAGTTAAATGGGAGAAAAGTTATTTACAGAGGTATTTGTATTAGGTCAAAGCATTCATTTAGTATAAAGTCAGCACTGGAAATTAAAAAGTAAAAAAATGTAGATACTGGAAAAGTCTATACTACCATAGTCCAAATGTCGTAACACACACCTTGATGTTACTCACTTTTTGGAGACTGTCAGCACCTCTGTAATCAGTAATCTGTAAGTGGAATGATAGTCTTTAATTCTTTCTCATTTTGTTGAGGATGAAATTAGTAATTTAGCTACCTGCACAGATTTTTATGTGACTGGATCTGTTGTTGGTTTCTTTCTTACAGGCATCTATGGAAAGATGTTCCTGTGACATTTTAAATCATTTACATTATTAGAATGAATTTTTATAAAATCTGATGACCTCCTACTGGCACTTCTATGCTGATTTTGCCACCCTGTGATAAGATAATAATAATGAAAAGGCCTTTTCCTAATCAATAGTATGCAAAAAATTCTCCAATGGTACCTGATGCTCTGAGAGCTACTTATAATGTAGGCAAGCCTCTGTTTCTGACTTGAAAAAATGATCTGTTTGTTTTTTGGATTTGTTTAAGCCCAGGAACTCAGGATGAAACTTGGCTAGTGTAGTTATTAAATATTTCCATACAAGTGCTCAAAAGATTTTAAAATATATTAATCGATTTTGAAAACTATGTGGAGTTGGGTGTTAATTTGTGCCTTTTAAAATCTCACAGACTGCATTGTTGGGCACATGGGGAGAACCTAAGGAAAATAGGTTCAATATCAGCCTCTTCCACCCACATTCACCATCTTTCCTACAGTTTACTGACAACGTCTTGGATTTTCTTCATAGTGTAGCGTGTACACTGTACCAAATGGTTCTATTTGTCCCATGTGTATTTTAGCAACAAGATAGAGGTCACAATGAAGTACACCTTACCTGTTTGGTTTATGGGTATGTAGAGATGCTAACATGTGGAAGAAACAGGGTAAGTATGGAAGCAAGAAGGTGGCAATATATTCATTCACAGAAGTCCAGTTAATGGTTATTTTAGCTGATTAGCTAGCAACTTCATTTTCTCCCTCATGAAATTGCCTCCACAGATCCTTACTTCTGGAGCTTAATCAGCAGTAGCAATCCATCCCAGGAGTGGGAGATCAGGAGTACTTAATTAAAGAGGGACTGTAAGGCAACTCTCCCAAATTGGATATCTGATCTAGCCTTGGCATCAGGAGAGCAATGCTAGGTAAAAGTGTTTATCAAGCTCCATGTAGCCACTCTGCAAATCTCAGAGATGGGAATATAACGCAGACAGTCTGTAGAAGCTGCTATAACCTGAGTAGTATGGGCTTTGAGGCCATCTGGTACCTGAACACCTGCCTACAAATAGCACATACAAATCCAAAAGATGGTCCAGTTGGATAGCTTCTCTGCTTAGATTCCCCACTGGAATTTTCTCCAAAAGCAGTAAACAATCTGTATGAAGTGAGCAAAGACCTCGTCCTCTCTGGTCAGTAACCAAGTGCCCGTTTCAAATGTAGGTGTCGAGGTCAAAGCTAACACAGGTGAGTCAAGGGTTTGGGTAAGAAAACTAGTGAGACGGGCATACGTGAGAATCACAGACTGCTGTTGGCATAAACATTTACTAGAAGTCCAGAATATTCTAAGCTTGTTTTAAGAAAAGAAGGAGAAAATCAAGTATGAAAGTATGTTGTATGGAAGGTTTGGGAGCTAACATTGCTATCAGAAGTATAAATGAACACCAGAGTAAAATTTGAGGATAGATGACAAAGAACATTGGCAAAATACCAATGAAAGATCCATGTGTATGAACTTAAGTCCAGCACTGCTGATGCAAAGAGTATCTGCTTTGCTTGCAAAGGTACATATTCTGGACAGAGAAGCACAATAAGGTGTTTTGGCAGCTCTGATGTGAGCTTCTGAAGAAAGCAAGAACAAGCAGCAGCTCATCACTGACAGTAGTGTTACATTCAAGATAGCAGAGAGACCCATCATTCTGACAAATGACAAAGTACATCCTCTTCGAAAGCATCCACTTTTCTTGTGGAAAGATTAGGCAAGTCTAGTGGAGTTTCATAGACTTCATCTGGCAAACTCAGTGATTTGTGATCTGAAGTGCTTTGATCTATACAGTCAAGTTAAGGAAGTGGAGTTTCAAAGCCATGGTTTTGGAGTAGCGGAACTGAAAAGCCAGTGAAGGGAGTTGGAAGGTAGAAGCGTCTTGCATGTGAAGACCTTAGGGAAGAAGACAGCAGGATTTTGAAATGAACAAGCAAAAATAGTGTGAGAAGGAATGATGTAGTTATCTATGTGGAAATTTGCTGTAAGCTCAGGTCTCGTTAGTAGCTGGTGGTTCCAGGATCTAGTGGTGCTACCATAAAATGAAGGCTGTTTAACCAAAGACAAGCACTGTCAGGGCCATGCTCTGTGTATTTCTAATGTTTGTTGAATTCATTGAAGGACTGTGCACAGGTCTGACTGCATAAACTGCAGCTTACACCTTTTAATTATACCATTTATGCATGTCTGTGTGTTTTTAGAGTGGCCTTAAAAGTCATGAGCACTGGAGGAGTATGAAGAAGTTTGATAGGCCTGCATGTGCATAAAAGATCTTCAGCATGCTTTCCAGTTTCATTTTGATTCCATGTAATCAAAACTAATATTTCAGTAATATGCTACGGTCCTGATTTAGATCTAAGTGTTGAAGTTTCATTGAATTCAGTAGGTTGGAGAGATATATGGTAGTGAGATTAAAGTTTAAAGCTTACTTTCTTCCTGTGCTGAGCTAAGACCATGTGTGGAGGTTTGGAGGATAATGGTATTTAGGTGTAGTCTTCTTGGTGCATGGACCGCATTCAGTCCATGCGTCCAGTCAGTTTTTGTACAACAGAACTCGGTATTGCTGATTAATAAAACAATAAATACAGAAAATGAACTATTTTGTGTTTTATTAACAATTTGCATTTCATATTGTATTTCACTTTAAATAAGTATTAAATCATACCCTCAAATGGTAAGATGTAATTGCTGATCATGTATCTCTTTGTTCCAGACACTTTTATAAAAGTGTATGTATTATGTATGATGTGACCTTCAAATGTCATGAATGCGTTGTGCAATAAACTGTCAATATTTGTGGCTATAAGGTACTAGATGACTTTTACAATAATTGGAACAGCTTTATTAAAAGCTTGGATCACTCAGCTGGTTAAAGAGAAAGACACAGGCCAATGTTCATCTGGGAGTTTCCTTCTGCCAAATGTTAAATGAAAGATATTGTAAGGTGCTTAAGATGTCTTCTTTTTTTTCTTTTTTCTTTTTTTTTTCCCCGATACAGTTAAAAAGGTCTCATGCAAAAAATCATTTTTTCCCAGTATACTTAGTTTTCAGTCCAAACTGAGCTCTGGAAGTTAATGGCAAGTAACCAACCCTGGTTTTTAAGTACTACATCTGATTTTCTGTGTCTTTTGGTCACACAATTCTTCAAACAAATCAGGCAGCTGAAATGATGTCCTCAGAAACTGTGCTTGAAATTTGATTATCTTAAAAGGTTTTAAAGTTTTAGAACAATTTGAAAAGTAAGACTGCTAAGAACTCCAACACAAAAACTCTGTAGGGAATTTGATTGAAATGAAAAAAAAAAGATAAGAAACATTTTGTGATAAACAGAGGCTTCATTTTGGTTAAATGTCTGTTGATGTCTCTTTGCGTGCTGTATATACAGCCTCTTGCATGTTTCTCAGAATGTGTGCCATGGTGAAAAGCATTAAGATATAACCAACTTTTCATACATGCAGTATTGTCATGCAAAAGAGTTTTGCACCCACGGGGTGTGAAAAACACCACTCTTCAAGTGTGCAGTGTGCTCCAGGTAAGGGCTTAAAGTGTGTGCGCTGCCCCCACGTCAGCGACCTACCAGTTGCTAAGAAATTGCTTAGAATATTTTGGCTCCCTTTCTCTTGTGCTTGAAATAACGCCTAGATAGCTCCCCTGTAGTCCGAGGTATTGGCTATGGCTGCCATATGCCCACTTCTAAACCTTACCTCATATAAATGGTTATGGGCATTTTACTCCAGTTTAATTTAGATTGTATTTTAAATTTAAATCTGGTACTGCGCTGATTGGTAGCAGAGGCAGGACAGTTTGTGCCTTCTGTGTGCCTGGGTGGTTCAGAGGGCTAAGTGGGAAGTCTGACGTCAGGAGTGGTATCTTTTTATTTACCAGTGGAACCTTTGGTATAATCTTTATTTCTATTAATACAAACAATGTGAATGCTGCTTTCTTGCTAGTAGGCCTGCTTTCCAATTCTCTTCTAAAATAGCTCTCTGTTTAAACAAATTCTCTGCCAATCCATATTAACAGTTTAAGATTGCCATATATGGTCATTATAAAACCTAAATCCTTGATGAAACAATAGAGACAGTAAGTTGTTCCTGACCGAAGACATTCGTAACTCTTTCCGGAGGCCTAAAATATAACTGTAATATTTAGTAATATTAGACTCTTTCATTGTAAGCCATGAACTTCACCAGCAAAAAAAGTGTACTGACATCTGCTAATAGGATTCTAATGTCAAATAATGAGCACTGGGCCAGATTCTGTTTTCGTTTACATGGAAGCATACTAATTGAAGCTACTTCAGGTAGCTAGAAGAAAATGGTTAGTTATATCCCTAATCATATTCCTGTTTTCCACTATCCTCAGTATTATTAAAGCTTTCTCAAAGGAATAGGCAAGGAAGGTAAACTTTGTTATGTTTATGTTTAAGTTTGCGTATCTTGTACTGCTTGCCAGGAAATGACGTGGTTGAGTCCAGTCACACCTGCATTAAGGGTGGAAGCAGTGACAGGATTAACACACTAAATATCTTCTAACTCCCTTCTTGACATTAGATTCAGGATATAATTTTTCCTGCTACAAAGTGGGCTAATCTGAGTTGTTTATAGATCATCAAAAAAATAACCATAGTCACTACTACTTCTTGTTGCACCATATTTCATTAACTTTTGCATGCAGTTCTAAAGGGCTGAAAACATTTTGAATTTCAGGATTCAAACTGGGGTTATGTCCAGTTTTCAAAGGTTCTTTAATAATGTCTGAAAATTATGCAAGAGCAAACACATACTTGTAAGTGTGATTACCTATTTTGTGAATTGATTACCTTTTCCATGTGATTGCCTGTTTTGGCTAGTTTGGCGATCCTTGTGTCGACAAATTCCAGCTGACCTCGTTGATAATTTAGTCTGCATGAGGACTGCATTTTAGCTGCTTTGAATGTGAAAGTACCTCTTTGTGAATTCCTGCACTTTCACATATGTGGAGAAATAAATACTTTGGTAAATTTTATGGGACATGTATGTAGATGCTCCTTTGAAGATTTGGCTGCTGACATGCCTGAAGTGAGTGCTGCTACCTAACCAACTGAAACAGGTTTCTGTTTACAAAAGCAGTTAATTTTTTTCTAGATGTGTGTATACACATCCCAGACAGGTAGACCAGTCATACAGAGCACAGATGGAAATTTCAAGTAATTATTTTTCTTTTCCTCTTCATGTGACTGGCTAGATAGCTTCTGCTTCGGGTACACACGTTCACTGTCCACCTAAGTTTGTGTTCTCCTTTGCAGAAATGTCCACTGAAGTGGGCATCACGCCTCTGTAGTGTCTCTGTCTGTGCACTGAGGGCACTGCCAGCCACGGCAGTGGCTCACTTCTGCACAGATAATTTCTGATACCTACTAAGATATCTGCTGTAAAAAAAGGATTAACTGGTGTGTTTCTGGCTTTCTTTTAACCTGCCACTGTAAAAGTGCTCCTGGCTCAAAACTGTTTATTGGGATTATCTGGCTCTGTGGAAATTTCTTTTCCAGGTGCTGTGGGGATATGGGAACAGTCTGCAGCACTGCATGGGTCATCTCCATGCTAGGAGGGAGTGGTGGCTTTTTGTCTCTCCTCTCCTGAGAAGCGGTCATCTATCTGAATGAAGTAGGGCTAGTCCTTCAAATACTGATCCTATGGATTGCTTTTAATTTCAGTTTTGCTCACATTGGCTCTTTGGTTATGCAGCTAATTGCCATCTTCTGACACGGATGTTAAAGTGAACTTTCTTTCCTTGCGTTTGTCCCATGAGAACATGCGCACAGTCACTTACCAAGAGTAGCTGAGGCAGGGTACGCAAGAGGCGTGTCTGTCATACCACCCCAGAAGCTGCTTCATGGCTGAATTCCTCTGTGTCCAGCGCCGCGGAGCAGTGTCTGCCTGCCCAGCAGGTACAGCATACGTAGCTGCTGGGGGTCTCACAGCTGTTGCCTCCTACTTACACTGACACAAAGGCCGGTTTCATATGTAGGGCTGAATGTTGTGTTATGCACGTCTGTCCATGACGTTTGCTATGAACAGATGCTTTCAAAGTGAAAGGAGAGCTCAGCGAAAGTAAGTTCAGAGACAAGGCTCAGACGACTTACATCTGGCATGTACATCTATACAATATTTTATGCTCTGCTCTGTTATTTCCTGCACTCAAATCAGGAAAGGTAGGGATGGGCAGGAAGACATTCAGGACATAGACCTACCTATAATGGAAGCAGGTAGTGAAAAAAGCAGTCTAATCTCACATGCATCGAGTGCACATCGTGTAGACCACATAACTCAGTGAACCGCAATGGCTGTAAGATAAGTAACTGTTCTCTTTCCTTCCTGATCTTTTATCCTTGGAACCGAGCAGCCCCAAAACCATAGCTCAAATCCCAAGTAAATCATACATTAAATTAATTTGCTGGGGCTAATCCTAGTTCTGCAGGTCTGTAAAATGTTACTACAGTTTTGCACAATTTAACAGTACTGAGAGTATCTACTTAGAAGGGGGGGGGGTCAATAACAGGAGGAAGGGGACATCAGAGGTGTGAAATACACAATTATTGGTAGAGCTGAAGATTTTTCACTCCCCACACATGCTGTTGTTGGCGTAGTCCGTTTTCACCAGTTTGCTGCTTAGCTTTTTCCTTGTTGGTCTCTTCTCCTTGCTCTATGTCACTTTTCCCGCCTTCACTTTCCATAGATTGCTTAGTATAAATCAATATTTATATTTATTTTTTATAAAAATATATATAATTTCCATAGAGACTCAGTATAAAAAAAACCCTTGGTAGCAGAATCAGTAAGACTTACATGCATTTTAAAGTTAAGCACATTTTTAAACTTAAGTGCCTTGACAAATAGGTACAACTTGCCAAAATGGGGCCGTAGTAAGAAGTTGGGGTAGTGTTTGATGGGGAGAGTCGGCAGCCTTGAACATATCTTTTCATTGTTGGAAATAAAAGAACTTGGATGTAAAGCTGCTCATTCAGGTAGCGATGGCCTCCAGCGCTTCGGTGGGCTTTGTAGGCAGAGGAATTCAAAAGAAACCCCCTTAGCCCAGCTTTAAAGTCTTAGGAATGCTTTCACTGTGGGAAGGAAAATTCTTCAAGGTAAGGCCTCTGTTGGAGTAAAGCCTTTGGAGCTATCTACTGTATGTCTACTTAAATCTAAAAGAAAACTCTTCAGACCACCCACATCTTTCTTTGCTTCATTGTTGTTTTCAGTTTGCTTTTTCAGAGGGATTAGTGCTAGAGTAAACTCCATCGTCTCGCTGCCTTGCAAAAAATTCAATTTTGTGTAAAGTGAAAATTAGACTCTTAAATCTGCAAAGCGAGCTGTTTATCTTACAAATTTATTCTTTTTTATTGGGCCACACATATTCTAGATAGAAAGATAAAAGGCAAATGGATAACAGGCCATCATTTAGAGTGACATATAGCAAAACATAACTAGTAGACTTATTCGGTAAATTCCTCCTGAGTGGCTTATTAGCTTTATCTATATATTTATCTATAATGCTCATATAGTATTTATTGAAAAGCAAAATGAAATCCTGCAGTTTATCATCGTGCATTCTGTATTTTGCACTTCAGAAAAATCTTTTTGCACTCAGGAATTCATTTCTTCCTAAAGCAGCTTAAGACATGATTATATACAACTTTTAAGGAGAAAAAAAAAGGGGAACTCTTTAGGGAGATTGGGGTTATAGACTAGCACCTATATATGTTTTCCTGGACTTCTAAAGACAAAATAAATTCCTGCAGTATGTTACTTTACATACTTGTGAATAATTCACAATGACAGTTACTAGCTTTCTAACTTAAATATTGTACTTTAACTCTGAAGACTAAGTACAATCAGAAAATGTTAAACAAGAAGGTGATGTAAAAATGTCAGATTTTGCCTTTTGAAAACTAGCAATAGCTTGATTACATACATGACTGAGATAAACATTTTTAATTATAATTATATATATATATATATAATTATTTGGTTTTTGTTTTGTTTTGTTTTTTACTCTCATCTTCTTCTTTCAGGTTTAAGCAGAATGGTTTAGAGGGACCATTTTATAATAAATAATGAAATGCCTGCAGTGTTACCTTTTCCAGAAATGTGGTATTTGGGTCTCTGCTACTGTGGGGAAAGTTTCCATTAGAGCCAAATGTTTAAGTCTTTCTTATGTCCCATCACTTCCATTTAAAAGGCAATACTGTGTAGACTGCACTATGTTTCCTGACAGCTTTTAGTTACATACCAAATGGGTAAAGACAGAACATTTTTAGTCAGTAGTTTATGGTTGAAATAATCAAGACTCTGCATGCAGATTTTAACTCTGTGCTCCCCACCTCAGAATAACTCAGATAGCTTGGCTCTTGTGTGGGAGTGTGATCATGTGTCCATGTGTATCACCTCTGTGGTGTGCCAGCAGTGTAAATCTGGTTCAAAATTTCAACACTTGCCATGATACTTTTTGGTGAAATCATAAATCGATACATATACGGGGTATTACATGACCTTGTAAGTACAGGATGATAGATGAGTCTTGTGTGGTTTGAATAATGACATTTTTAAAATGCCCTCTATTTTTGCAATTTTTATGTCAGTCTTTTGTAAGTTATTTTGTTCATAGCCTGCTTGGATAATAGCAGCTTATTCAAGATGGCTGAGAATGACTGCTGCCTTATATTAGGAGAGAGAAGAGATGTCCTGGAGTTTCACCCATTGTATTATGATGCAAAGAATTGATGTAGCTGTGAACACTGAAGGAGAAAACTCAGGAGCTGCAGTTGAGAGGGAGAAGGAATTCCCCCTTATCTAACCAATTTTTTCATTGCTTTTCCCATGATATTAGGTCACTCACTAGGTCGTGTGTTGTAACTCAGCTGCTGAAATGTTGCAGAAGGAAGTTGATCAGCTTTGTGTGTAGACATCGGCACTGCTGTTGGACCCCCCTGTCACTGCAATTCTGTTGGTTTAATATACTGATGCAAACTTTTTCCCTCTAAAAGCATACAGATTCTCTCACTACTTATAAATTAAACAGTTTCAACAAAACAACATCTAAAACTTTTTGAGGAAAAATTAATAGGAACTAAGCAAAAGAAGAAATCAAACCAGCTGCTGACACAGCTGTTTCTTTTCTTGTATAATTCAGTTCAATATAAAGGTACCATATGCTGCTTAAAATGATGATAGGAAAGATGAAATAATTTAAGACAATAACAAGAAAATACATGAATTGTCAGCATTCTGTCAGATTTAAAGAATGAAACAGACAGGTGTAGTATTGACATGTTTAACTTTGTGTTGTGTTAGCAGTTTTAGTGAGAACAACTTCTGACATGTGCTGAAGTGATGTGAGAACATTTCTTTGTTGCAGACATTGGAGAAGATGCTGGGAGATCTGTAGGAGTCCAGCAGCCAGCTTTACTGAGAGACAGGAGCCTTGGTTCTGCCATGAAAGACTGCCCATATTGTGGAAAAACTTTCAGAACATCACATCACTTAAAGGTCCACTTGAGAATACATACAGGTGAGAGGAACAAGTGAGTGGAGCACTGTCGACACATGCCGTGGGGCGGGGGGGTTAACATAATATGTGGCTAGGAGCCTTAATTCCCAGTGTAGATTTGGACTCATTAGTTGGAGGAAGTCTTTTGAGAAAGATATATGACAGTCTTAAATAAAAGCACAAGGAATGTGTTGTTGGATAAAGACCACTTTAATAGAATCATCTTTTCCCAGTTGAGGTTATTTCTGTCTCCTTCCCTGCTTCATCACTGTTTCCTTCAATTACCCTTGTCCTTCAATAGGCATAAGCCTATTGGTTTCAGACTTAGTTATACTAACTGCTTCAAAGGCTTTCCTTAGCATCTGCTTAGGGATTCTGTATGTTTTTCTCAGAGTTACTATTTTTGTTCCATTTAGCATGCTCATTTTTAACCTCTCACTGTTCATATGGGTAAATCAGCTTCATGGAGCTGCCTTTTTTTTTTTTTTCCCACTAGAATTCACCCAACTTAGTACTTCTAAGCAGTAAAATGTACCATGTTTTGCACCATAGTAAAACTTTCCATGTTTTATTTTAGTAACAATCACAGCATTTCTACCCTACAGAGACTTACTGCTTGTCTGAATTCTCACTTTATTTTGGCATGTCATTCACCGGGTGGACTGCTCTTAATACTAGTAAACTATAACCACTCCAATTAAATTATAATACCTTGTTTGCTTAAAAGTACGTATCTGCAGGGTAAGGTTCATGTACAGGCACAGCAGATGTTTAAGGAGACTTTGTCCATAATTAAAATCTGACATACAGTGTTGATATCCTCAGGTCCTGTTGACATCACGAGAAATTCAGTATGTGGCAGATACACATACAGTTTTCTTCCAAGTCTTAGGTATCGTACTAAGCTTTGGGAGAGTATGCAACACCAGAGATTTAGGGTATTTCTCTTTGGAAACAAACATAGAGGGCACCATAATTGTGGAGTCATTTTCTTCTCAAACCATTTTACATTAATTTCAGAATTTTACTGCTACTTTTCAAATCAATAAGTAAAATAAATTGCATGAAGAAGTACTTTCCAGTGATACCTCCCACCTGAAAAACTTCACTTTTAATTTGTATTTTACTGAAGTACCAGATAATCAGTATATCCCTCCCTTCCCCAAATCAGCAGTAATGTTTCCCCTGTGTGCTTGCACAGATTTAATACTGAATGTTGGGTCTGCAAATGTGAGGCCTGATTGTGAAAAATTGAAAATGAAGGCTGAAAATTATTTAAAGAAAAAAAATTCATTGTCGAGATTTTGTTCATTGGATTTTTACTCTTCTTTCTTTCTATTGTGGAGTAGTATACCACACTGGTTTGATCTGAATTTTAAAATTTGGCACCCTGATGTAATTTTCTCTGATTGGATTACAGACCATTTAGGAAAGGAATATTCTTTTTGTTGTGTTGGACTTTGGAAGGGAAAAAGAAAAAGGAAGAAACATGGTGGAAGCCCCATTTGTGTGCTCTCTAATGTAGTAAAAGTAAAAAAATAGCAGTTATATTATTGGAAAATAATCTTGTAACTATGAGGTTTAAACAGTTTGACATTTTTACTGTTGGAGGTGCAAAGAAAAATTCTTTAAAATAACCTGAGGGTACCCATCTCCCTTTTGCTCTATTATGTAGTGGTCATTTTGTTCTTGTTTTAAAGATGGCAGTGATTACAGATTTGGTATTTGTGGCTTAGAACTAATGGAAAGTAAACTAATTGCAATGGAAATATTCCATAAAACTTGCATATTAAAATTGACTAAACAAAATTAAAAAAAAGAAAAAATAAGCCATGCATAAAATAACAAAAAAAACCCAACATCATACAGAATGTTAAAAAAAACATTTGCAATATATTAAAAAATCATTATCATTGTAAAATAGATAAAAGATCAATTTCTATTAGGTTAATAGGTTAAGAACAAAGCATTTGTAAATAATGACAAGAGTATGTTTAAATGGAACAATGATTTACATATTGGAAATAATCCTAATAAATATTATAAAAATGTAAATTGGCAAATTACTAGAGTTATTAAATAAAAATTAAGTTGCTTTGCAGTAAGTGGAAATGATGTAATAGATACCAGTTATTAAACAAATATTGGTTAGCTCATACTTACCAAGGACAGTTTCCTGCCTTTTATGTCACACTCTGTCTTTATTATATGCCTGGATCATATAACTGACTGATAAAAAACACTTTACTGTGTTTCTCCACTACATTAACTCAATTACTGTTCTTGTTCTCACAGCACCTGTTTGTTAGAGATGAGCTCAAGCAGTTCAGCACAAGTCAGGTTCCTTCGAACATCTGTGTGTTTGGAGGCACACGAGTAGGTTGGTTGGGCACGCATGCCAAGACAAGACCCAAAGCATGATCCAGCCAGGAGGTGCTTCTGTGGCAATTGGCCCAAAAAAGCTAGAAAAGCCGTTTAATCCTCCACAAGAGGAGGAAGCTGTGCTCTGTGTTAGAAGAATTAGCTAGTGGCATGGGTTGCTTCTTTTTTCTGTTGGATATTTCATGGTTGCAACCTTCTCCACACTGAGTCTCAGTTTCTGTGTGTTTTCCTATCACATAATAAGCTTCCAAAAAGGGAGAAAAAAAAACCCACCCAAAACCCAACAAAACATCAAGGTTTTATTTAGCATGCTCTATTGTGTTGCAACACCCAATTGTAGAGGATTTTTCTTCTTATCTAATTCAACGATATTCAGCCAGGAAGAGCTTTAAGGGGAAGATAGTAAGATATGATTTCTGATTGTTCCCATATGATAAGGAGAAAAGGGCATAATTATGTGAAATCAGTTTCTCCTCTTTCTTTCTCTAAAAACAGTTGAAGGATGAGACAGACCCTGAGAGAAAAGAGGGAGGACTCTCGGGGCAAAATGCTTCAGAGCCTCGAGGCTTAGAGGGGACAGACAGAACTCTTGTAGCCCTCTTAGGTGACTTCTTTATGTGGACCGACAACAAAGATGGGCTGTATGGTCCTGCTTCTTCAGAACCACCTACTTCAACTCACACAGTGCACTACAGAACTCACACTGTCTTGCAGTGTGGAGAGATGCAGAAACAAGGACAAAGCATGTATAAGCACCAGTAAAGTGGGGTAGACATGTGGGTGCTTTGGCCACTTTGTGATTCAGCTTCCTGGTTATAACTTAATACATAATACAGCTGAGAAAGTTATAACACAGAAGGCTTAAATATGCTCAGACATCGTGAAAAGGAAAACCATCCAAGTGTCCCAGGCCCGTAATGTGCCATGTGCATATGCTTCCAGAGTGTCCATTTTTCCCCTCTGGGGGCAGCAATTTAAGGCTCCTTCCTTCGGGGAGCTGAGCATCTGCTTTATGCTCCTGAGCCCTCTGAATTCCCACTGAAATCAAATAAATGGGTGTGGTTTTTACTTTACATGCCTAGATCTTTGGACTGCACAGGAACAGTTAGTTGTAAAAAATTAATTTCTTGTGTTCTACCTTTGACAAGTGACTCATTTTGTAAAGCCCATTTCAGATTAGCTCTGTCACCTCTTTGCACATTGTACTAGCACGTAGAAGCTACTGCAGGTGTAGACCAGTTTGTGTGGTCATGAAGTGCTCAGGTATATTCCCAGTATGATTGGCACAGTTAAATCCCTTGAGTAATGAGCAAAGAATAATGTGCATGAGCAAAGTAGAGCCCTGAAGAAGGTTTGGGTTGTGCTAAACAAGAAAGCTGAGAAAGAGAAGGATAGGAAGAAAAAACTTGGCAGGGCTGTGTCCGTTGACTGAGAGCGTTACGATATGTATGATACACATCTTACATGCATTAGATGTATTATATACATTTACAGTGTCACTGCATCTTCCCTTGGAAATGTGACTAGCCAATTTTAAAACTTGCTTAGGCGAACTGATGAAATGCAGTAAAAATGGTGCTGTTTTAAATGAATCCAATTCACATTTTCTTCCTAAAAAAAGACTGCCTGTTGCCATTCTCTGAAGGCGCTTGTAGTGGGATGAGCAATATGAATAATTAAGGAAAATGGGTATGTGTGCTCCAAGAGGAGACAATTTTGGTATTGAACATCCTTTATTCTTACATTTCGAAGATGAACTAAAAGGACTTTCCATTTCTCTAGATTTCTCCAGATTTCCCATCCTTAACGTTGTACAGCATGCCTTTTCTCTTGTCTTAATGACATCCCAAACTTTTGTTGAAAATAATTGATTGAATTTAAATTTCCTTAAAAGTTTAAGAGGTAATGTTACAGTATAAATTTCCTACCAAACACTAAGTAGGGAAATATCCATTAGTGAAATTAACTACAGTTTCTAGGTAGCTAACAATGTGCAGTATACAGTAGGGCATGGCTAATGAACACTGCAGTGGGTGATATTTCATTATACAAATTAATGCTCACATTTTAATGGGAAAGTCACATAATGAATCTCAGCTTCAGTGACAGCAATTAGAGACACAGATTGTCCCCTTCTGGACAAGGCACTGTTTAGCAATAAGCAGCTGTGTAAAAAGTCTTCAGGTTTACAACATATATATATGCTTTGGGGGAATTAGTGTACAGTTTATATTAATGTACTGAATCTTCCCTGCAAAGTAACAACCATATTTCTCTCTCTGCGTTTTAACTAAGTAAAGACATGTAAAAAGACTAAATAAATATCGCAGATGAGATATAAATAAAGGAAAATATTCAATTATAAAACTTTATAAAAATTAAAATATTTTATTGTAATGCCTAGTACACAATTAAAAAATCTTTAATAAACTAAGTCAACGGCATCAAAAGTCTGTCTTTTTACAGGGCAGGGGTAGGTTCATCTTATATAATAGAGAAAAATGACTGGTAAAGGGAAGTAGTAAAGAGAAGAAGTTAACTAGTATTTCTGACAAACAGATTAATTGTGTGGTGAAACATGTGCAGGATCCAAAAATAATCCTACAGAACCTTTGATACTCCATTTGGTTTAAAAAGTGTGAAGTGAATGATTAGAATGATAAAAGAAATTACCGTGTAAGAATAGGCATAATAATGAACTAATTAAACCATACAGCAATTCATTTCTAAAATATCTACTGCACAATGGATAAAATAGGTTATCAATAACTGTTTCAATGGTAAAATAAAAGATGCTGGAAAATGTTTTCAATATTTTCATTAAGCAGTATTCTCTAGCATTAGAAGATGTTTGATTTCATTTGCTTTGCATGAAAGAAAACTATAGCTTGTTTAGAAATGTATAGGATCAAATTGCAACTCATATTGTCCCTGAGTGACTTTGACACCCCCAGTACTGGTTGCCAGAGCATTGGGGTTCTTGTACTGATGTACAGCCCTCAGTGTACTGAGAAGCAGCACTGCAAGGAGCAGCAGGGTATACGCCACAAACTCATTCCTTAAGAAATCTTATTTAGAAAGGGGGTGGGGGGATTCAGTGGGGAAGGGGAGTGTAGGGTACAGTACAGATTTTTAAGTAGCTGCATGTTAAGTATGAAAAATGAATAAAGAAGCCCACAGCACTAAATATAAATAGATACTTGAGAACTATGCAGATTTGCTAAGGGATGCTAAAAGTAATAGTAAAAATACATATGTGGCTATTAGGGCTATAGAGAACAGGGGAAAATTGTGTAGATCTGGCAGGTTTAACAATTGGTAGCTTGCTAATACTCGACAAGAATGGCTAAAAAATTATCAATTACAGTATAGAGACTAAATACTTGTCTGTTCTCAGGAAGAAGCTTGCTGGGTTTTGTATTTTCCAACGATATAGTTCTGCCATTAAGTAATGAGGCTGTTATACTGTAGCCCACTGCATTTTAAGATTTTTTTAGAATGAATGAGACTGGATAACTCATAGATAAAGTCTTAAAACCCCTGGCTGAAGAGCTCTCCAAATCATTAAAGTTCATTTAAAAAAAACAAGTCTTGGAACATGAAGTAAGTACCAGAGCACTTGTAGTAGTAAAAAAGCTCTGGTTAGTCTAATATTTCCAAAAAGAAAGCCTATGAAGACCTTGACATTATAAATGGACTTACCCTGACATAAGTTTTGCATAAAATTAAGGGAGGAATTTGTTAACAAATTAAGAATTGGTAGTATATTCAATTTTATTTTATGAACGTAAGTTTTATCAAGTTTCTGACCTTCTCTCAAGGCTTGTTCTATGCGGCAGTCTCCCCCAACAAGAAAAACCATGTACAGAGATGAAGTGGCACATAAACTGGCAGCTCCACAGCAGTGCTTTCAGCTCCATCTATGGGGTATTTCAGCATTATTTGAAGGAGTATATGAAAACGCTGTTGATAAAATTTAGCAATGGCCAAAAATGGTAAGATGCTAAAAATCATGAGGACACTGATTAGTCAGTTAAGCAGACTTTTTTTGACAATATGGGTTTTAAATAAGCAAAATAAAAAGGAACAAATACTGGAGGCATTGATGAACTGGGCCTAGGATTATGGTACAGAAGCAACAGAATATGAGCTGTTAGTTGATTGCTATAGCTATGGATGTAAACATAGTCTTTGAGTGTATAAGATTGATATCTAGTTGAAATTTCATCAAAGCTTTAGTGGGTACCCATAATTTACAAGAACAATGAAAAATTGGGAAGGGTATTCTACTCAAGAGTGAGAGAAGGTAAGAGGTGACTCTTTTGCCATCTGCAAGTACCTTCCTTAGGGAATAGATATTTTTATTGAAAAAAACAAACGGGTTTCATCTAGCAGGGAAAATGTGGCAGTGTTCAGTAGTAGTAAGCAGACTGGACAAATTCAAGTGAGAAATGAGGCACATATTCTGAGTAGAGAAAATACTTAAGTCAGAGTTTACCAGGGACATGGTGGATTATTGCTGTGGTTGAAACAGAATATGTTTAAACAAACAAGTAAGTTTTGTTTCAAATTGTAATTATGATTTGACACAGGAATTATTTCTGTGAGTCTTTGGCCTGTGCCATACAGCAGATCAGAATAGATGATCATAATTGTCCCTTCTGGCCTTAAAATGTGTAGATCTATTTATAATCTAGCTGTGGTCTCCTTGCCCAGCCCATAGATATAATACCTATGACTAGTTCGGAGCAGGACTGGTGATAGCTTGCATAGATTATACATCTATGTTGTTTAGACAACCTACAGACAGACCTGTTTCTGCTGGGCAACATGTCTGTTTCCAGTTATCTGCCAAGCTTTTGTGCAGATTTTACAAGCAGCATTGAATTTTTATTGTTTTACTCTGTCCTGATACAAAATAGTTCTTGTGAGATGTTTTGTGTCTTGTAAACCAGAGCAGCAGGTAGATCAGAACAGTGATTATTTTGCCCACATAAGTTATTCTTTATAGGATTTTTTTTTTTCCTTTTTCACTTATGCACACTGGAATATTCTCTCTTTCTACTCTGTTGTGAAAAGGTTTGCAGGGATGCAAACAGGACCAGAAAATCAGCAAGATCAGGATGGTCTTTTTTTATATTTTATACAAACCTTTGTGAACAATGAAAAATGACTCCTGGGTATGAAATGCAGAAAATTATTTTGAAAAAGTCATGTTCCCTCACTCCTACATGGCAACGTTAATTTATGTGAACTGATATTAAGTATTAAATAACTCATCAAGACACTGCTTTTGGCAATGTTGTCAGGGTAGTCATTACACTAGGATGAATTCTCTGAAACCTTTCTTCAAAGTATGAGATACAAACAGGTTGTCTTCTAACAAGAGTCATAGCCTACCCCTCTTGTCCCCTGTAGTATTCTTTGGACATAAACTATTGCACTTGCTGAAAGAGTCCTGGAAATTAGGGATCCTTTGGGTTTTCCCATTGAAACTGGCTTGGGTTTTGGTTAGTTTGAGCTTTTTCCCACAGTGGCTTGTAACTGTTTGATATTTGTGCAGGGACTTACACAGGGAATAGCTGGTTGTTAATTTGAATGGATGAAATAGCATCTAAATATCTGTTGAATAATTACTGAATTTAGGAAATACCGACATGCTAAATTTAAAAGATTCAAAGATTATTTACTCCATCCCGCTCCCTTCTCCCAGTGCCTGCCCTTGAAATAGCAGCAGTTAAGGATGCTTTCAAGTAAACTAATCACTGCCAATATTTGGATCTAAAAGAGAAGAGAGAGGTTTGGAATAGTTCCCTTTGAACAATGTAATTTGGCCAGTCCTGTGCTGAATGGGTGGCACAGTGTGTTGCTACATGTTGCGTCCAATTTCAGACCCTCAGCTTTAGATCTCATTTCTAGCCATGCAAGAGGTGGAAGCACCACAGAGGCAGTGTACCAAGGCTAGGAGAGATTTGAACTTTTTATCACACTGTCTCAGTCAGTGTCTTCTTTCAGTCCAATGCTTATGGTGTTGATGGTGAGCTGTGTCCAGATCTCCTCTGCTGAAAGGAAGCTCACTCAGTGGAGAGGCCTTCAAGCGGAAAATGCAATGACTTCAAGGCTTAGCAATTCAGAATAAGGGTATGTTGTTGTGCCCAGTGCTTTAGACTGAAGGTACTTTAGAAGAACAAAATATTACTAGTATTTCCTCTAGTTAGCATATTGAAACTTACTTCTATCCATTTCTACATGTACTTACTGATTTGAACAGCTCCTGTGTGCTTGTAGCAACATCAGTGCAGCCTATATTGCAAACTTCTCCAGTGGCTGACAGAGCGCCTGTGATGCTGGGACACACTTCTTAACGGTGTCACTTTATGTGTAATGCAAACACACACTGAACTATCATTAGAATAAAAGGAAGTGCTCGATATAATTGTGTTAAAGATTTCCGTAAAGGCATAGGGGATGCTGAGGAAGAGCGTTTCAATTAAGATGAGTGAAAACTCCAAAGTGAGAGCATTTAACCTTATAAAGCCTGGCACTTGTTGTTCACCAGTCTGATTACTTTTTAGGCAACACTTGAAATACCTAAGTTTTCTCACAGGTCACTAGTGACTGTTGACAGTAGCTGTGGGAGAAACAACAGAATAACAGAGAACAGCTCAAAAATATTGAAGTATGTCTGTGCTGTACAAACAGCATTAATATTTGTACACGTTCTGACTGGCAGCACAGCTGTCGGAGCTCATGCACTCCCAAACAGCCCTGCACAACTGCAAACAAATAGAGAGCCAGCGTCTCCTGTCCCCTCATCCCTACCCTGACACGCTTGCGATGGGGGGTGTGCGTGCCCAGGCTCCCACCTGGGGCCCGGGAGGCCCAGACAGGCACGGTCGGTCTCAGTTTAGTGGTTCGTGCACGCCAGTAGGAACAGTTTGCTTTTGCACAACTTCCACTGAAACGCAGCCCCTGCTTCTTGTCGGTGGAGCGCCAGAACTTAATTAGGTGATTGTGAAAGACTCAGGAGTCGCACTGAAATGTTTAAATCTTATTTCTTCTGTTAAGCTGCGTGGACCCGGGCCTAACGCATGAACCCTGCCAATTACTACCTCTTCCTCTGCTGAACACCTCTGGTTTGAGGTGCCGCACTTTTCCCCTCTAAAAAGGTCGATTAATGTGGTTGATGTAAAGCTCTCGTGTCTCACCGTTTAGCTTTAGGATTATGTTATGGATTTAGAATTTCCACTGCTTGTAATTTACTTCAGCCCCATCTGAATTGCAGCACGTATCCAGCTCATGTGCGTGGTCAGTAAGCCAGCTCGTGCGGTGCTGTACGGGCATCTGAGTGCTCTGGTGTTGCATCTCATTAGTAAATTCCTGCCATCAGTAAGAGGAGCAGCTTCCCGAGTATTTACCAGCCTTTCAGCTGACCCTGTAGCTTAAATAACAAAAGTTTGAAAGGCTTTCAATTTTTGTTTTAAGCAGATTTCGAGGTTATTTGCAAACGGATAACTTTCCAGCTGGTTTGGTAAACTACATGATATTACATAGCATTTTTTCCCGTGAAGGAAGTTTTCAAAACAAGTATTTCCATTATACGGTTTGGAGAAGGCTTACTTTTGTCTTTCTGGTCACTTAGGGAAAAAAAAAAACTATGTAAAGAAAGCAGTTTCTGCTTCTTGTTGGGCTCCCTCATAGAAATAATTGCCAATATTGACAGCTCGCAGGTCTCTTGTATTCCTCTCACTTTTAGTGAGGATTTCCGTACTTCCTCCTTTAAAGGAAATTCTGCACTGCTAACAAGTGCGCTACAAAATTTTAGATGTGCGTTTGCTTAGGGGTACATTCTTTTGGGGTATGTCTTTACGATTGTATGCAAATATTTATTATACGTGTAATATCTTCTACCTCTCTTAAAGTATAGGAAGAAAAGTAAAAGTTTAGTGTGGGATTCGTATGTATATTTAATTCCTGAAAATCATATGTTTTAAAACTCTACTCAAGCTAATCCTAGAAAAGTGCTTATGGTAGGTAAATTACGCGTTTTACTACTTGAGCATTAGAAATGCCATTAGTACAAATTTAAAGGACTGCAAAACCCAGTAGATAATGCTAATTTCAAATACAGAAACTAAATATATTTTGTATTTTTATTACTGGATTTCTTTTTTATGTTATTGACTGCTTTTTGTTTTAACTATATGTTCTTACATGCTGCAATCATAATGTAGTGTAATGATATTAATATTTTATAGAATCTGTATTTATAGTTCTTTATTTAGAAACAATGCAGTAGGTCTGCAGATCTTTGAATCCTTCTGGAATGGTGCCCTCCAAATAATGATAAATTACTTGTGCAGTATGCCATTTGCTAATTATATCCATGATTTACTGCAGAGCAAGACTTAAATCATTCATTTCAGTCTTGCGTAACAGTGCCATAAAATTTTTAGGTTTAAAAATGGTTTCCATGTGTATAGTTTAAACAAATTTTAGAGCAATTGTATACACAAAATATTGCAACCATCCATTTGTTACATTCTTTGTCTCTCCCTTTTTTTAAACTTGTACTTTTAATGATTACTGTGGTTGAAATTGTTATGCTTCATTTTCATAATCATAGCTTTTAATTCTACAACAGTTTTCTACATGTTAGATTAAGAAAAAGATGGCTAATTGTGTGTAGATACCATGTCATTCCTGAATGGCACCACATTCTGGAAACCCATTTTAGAAATATTCAGTTTATGAATTAGTCTTCAATTAAAGGAAGTTTTTTGTTGGTTTTTTTTTAAAAAAAATGAATTATTAACTCAAGATTTTCTTGTTTTCAAGCAGCTAATGTTGATTTTTTTTTCTTCACTCATATGTACACCAAAGTACTATTAACTCTCTTTCTTTATATTTTTCTCTTTATCCATACCTATAGGTGAAAAGCCTTACAAGTGTCCGCATTGCGATTATGCCGGTACTCAGTCTGCATCCCTCAAATACCACTTGGAACGGCACCACCGGGAGCGACAGAATGGAGCAGGACCACTGTCTGGGCAGGCTGCAAGTCAAGAACACAAAGATGAGACACCAAATAAAAGTTCTGTGTTTATTAGACCAGATATATTGAGAGGAGCCTTCAAGGGGCTTCCCGGTATCGATTTCCGAAGTGGCATGGTCTCGCAACAGTGGACGTCAGGAATGCTGTCTTCTGGAGATCAGCAAGGACAAGCAGCTGGCATGTCATCTGAAGTATCTTCAGAAAATATGAAGGGTTCAGACATATCTTCCAAAGGAACACACTTCTCTGAACTTGGCCGTGCTTACCAGAACATGGTTGGGAACGGTGTGAACTTTCAAGGGTCTTTGCAAGCTTTCATGGACAGCTTTGTCCTAAGTTCTTTGAAGAAAGAAAAAGAAATGAAGGATAAGGCTCTCTCAGATCCACTTTCAGCAAAAGCTCTGGGCTCAGATGGCGGTGAGGAAAAGATAACTAGCAAGTCCTCACAGCGAAAAACAGAAAAGTCACAGTACGAACCTCTGGACCTATCCGTAAGGCCAGATGCAGCCTCCCTCCCGGGTTCATCTGTTACTGTGCAAGACAATATTGCTTGGCACGGCTGCTTATTTTGTTCCTTTACAACTTCATCTATGGAACTAATGGCACTGCACCTCCAGGCCAATCACCTGGGCAAGGCTAAACGTAAAGACAACATCATAGGGAACAGCAAAGACCAATCTAGAGAAGCTTCAGCCTCAGTTAATAAAGTGAGCTTGCTGCCTTCTTCGGTGCAGTCCAGCAAGGAGGCAGTAGTTTCAAACATGCTAAGCCAGCTGGAATCAGCTTCTGAGAAAATGACCCAAGGACAAAATAAAGAGACCCTGGGAGAGCAAAAGAGCACTGCCTGGCCCAGCCACATGGAATCCACTTTTTGTAATTTTACAACAGACTTCTATAAGCAGTTTGGTGTTTATCCTGGTGTTATTGGCACGGGAACGCAAAATTCTTGCACCAGTAATGAATCTGAAATAAAAACACAATCTGAAGATGACCCAAATATTCTGCTCTCTGACTCTGTAAATAAAAGTGCTACTGATGACCTTTCTGACATAGCTTCATCTGAGGATATGGGATCTTCCAAGGAAGAAAACATTGAAGATGAGGACATTGACACAGAACCAGATATTATGAATAAGCAGTTGTCTGCCCTAAATAAAGAAAGCAGCGAAGGAGGCGACAATATACAAAGTACAGTCACCTCACAACCAACACAAGGGCTCGTATCACCACTGCCACAAGCATCAGAAAAGCAGTGGCACGGTCAGAATCTTCTATCCTCCCATGAAACTGCACAAGGAGTGATGAAACCCGAACAAGTTCAGGGTCCGCAGGTCCTGGAGAAGCAGATGAACATGTTGTCAGTCCTAAGAGCTTACAGCTCTGATGGCTTAGCAGCCTTTAATGGACTTGCAAGTAGCACAGCAACTAGTGGATGTATCAAGAGACCTGACTTGTGTGGTAAGTTTTAGACCTTCTTTTAGACCATTTCAGAAAACACTTGTGCAGAATCATGAAGCTGCTCTTTAAATATACTTAGTCATGTTTGTTAGTAATACATTTTTTTAAATGTTAAACCCTGTGGGCCAAATTCTAGTCTTACATGTGGTCTACTCCATCGAAATCAGCAGTGCTGCATGCATATACTTATACAGGATTTTAGAAAGAACTTGCTTTTTAAACTAGAGTAGCAGCAATATAGACTATCTGTGCTAGTGGCATCTGAGGGGATACTTACTGCTTTAGCATACTCGAAGGAGGAAAAAGTTTTAAAAAATTTACATGGTAACTTGCAAACTTTTCAGTATTTTGATATAAGAACCCAAGAAAAACACTGGATGCTTTGCCAAGCAAACCTTGCTTTCTCTCTTTCTGTTTTTTTCCTCGAT
>JAVJGJ010000033.1:9995559-10009768 GCA_035590215.1 Microhierax caerulescens
GTTGTGTTCAATTACCACAATATTAATGAAATCAAAGGCCAGGTGCAGGGAATGTGTCTACCTGTGGTGAAGAGCCTTTTTTTTTTTTTTTTCCCCCTCTCTTTTCTTTCCCTCCCATATTTTTTTAAATCTTATTTTTCTGATTTGTTTCAATGGCACCCATGCAATAGTTGCCCTAGACTATTTTCGCTATTCTAACTAGTGGTTGTGCAAATTGTGATTTGCCTAATTAAGAATATGCCTCCAGGTAATTAAAAAAGCAACACACCAAACAAAACCACATTTTACCCTTATTAGGTAATTTTACTGATTTAGAAACCTGCAGTTTTACTTCCTCATATCACACACATCATATTTGACAAAACTGAAAATTAAGTCTATGTGGAACAAATGAGAAGGAGATTTTTTCAATTTATCTCCTATTTTGTCAGCATAGTTCTTGTTTGAAAGAGATTTTAGAGTGTAAATCCTTTCAAAAACAGTATCACTTTAAAAAGCAGAGTCAGCAAAGGACACAAAAACTTCAGTAATGCTTGTTTCGCTTAACCTTCAGACTAATCAGAAAACTCATTGTCAGAGCTGAACATGCATAATAAAACATATTCAATTTAAAAAAAAGAAAAGAAAATGTGATCCAACAGTTTTAAAGCCTGACAATTTCAAATGAAACCCTAAATCTGCACTTAAGAGTGGTTACCCTGGTTAACTTAAGGTTAGTGGGAGCTTTGTTTGACTTTACTAGGATAGTGTATATGCTTAAAGCCATAGCCCCTTCTTCAGGCCCCTCTCTGCCTGATAATACACTTACCAAGTGTATTGGTTGGTCTGATAAAAAAAGTCTGATTTTTCCTCACAAAGTTTATCTCACTTGTATTCTTTAGAGCATTTTGGCTTCACAATATTGTTATTACTTAAACTGAGTCATGAGCCCAAGTATTCAGATACTTGGAAATATTTCCAGATTCTACAAAATCAGCAGTTACATTACTGATATTTTGAAAATAGTTGATAGTTGATTTAATTTGCAGCTGGTAAAATCCTACTTGGATTTTTTTCCCTCTCTATTTGTGGAGTACAATCAGTTACAAAAGAGCCAACCAACCCAAACAAGCAGCAGAGAAATGACTCTCTAAACAAACAAGTAAAAAAAATGGAAAAATAAGATTAGTTGCTTTGTGCAAAATATCTTTATACTCCTTCCCAGTCATAAGGTTTTTAAAATGACAAAAAAACCCACCCTCTAATATTACTGTTGAAATGAGGTCATCTTACTTCCATTAGTTTTTTTGTTTCATCTTCCAATCAATTCAACAGACATTTTATGATGGTTTGAGTTTATATGATTTTAAAGACCATATCCCTTTCACAAGCTCTGCCCAGTGATAATGGATTTGACTTGAAATATGAAGGAAAAAAACAACCAACAGAAGCTTGTCTGTTCTACGTTTTAAGCCATTTTTTAAATGGAAAATGCAGTGCGAGTCCTCCTTTCTCCCCCCTCCAAAAATAGCTTTTTAAAATTCTTTACTGACATTCTATTGTTTGCAGAATATACATATTAAGGTTGAATATTTAAATATCTTATTTCATTTTTATCACTATCTTACAGCAAAAGTGGATGAGTATGAGCAAGCCCCTTGTCAGTAGGGTTTTTTTTTTATTTGATTGGCTTGGACACCACCCACTTGAAAATAGTGGTTTTTGGAAGTTTTCATTTTCTCAGTGACATTTTATACTGTGAAATCACACTCCATCTGTGCATGCTAGTGTGGGGAATCTCACCTGATGTCTCTGCACTTGCAGACTAGCTGTCAGGAACACCCTGTCATTTATTAGGCTTCCTTCCCTCTTGCACAAAGCCCATGTCCTCAGTTGTGGTTCCCTTTGTAGCTCCCACTGCCTGAGACATCAAACTTGAGACCCACCTCCAGCACCTGATTCTGGGGCATGTTCCTTGTGTTCCTTTGTGTTTTGGGAGATGCTGTGCATTTGCCTTTCTTTTTGCAGCCATTGATGTGTGGGTTGTTGACATCCCAAGAGAGGACACTGATGCACTTGATACAGTCCTTGCACGATCAAGGCAGCAAGGTGTGGTGCTCTTTCCACAGTCAGAATCCAGTGAAAATAAGATTGAAACGAAGTATCTCAGCCTCAGATAGTTGAGATTGCGTCTTTGATTGGCCACGCTAATTGAGTTAAATTTCTGGCTGCATGAGAACAAGCTGGGATTTTCAGTGATCCATGTGGATCATTTCTAGTCGGCAGATTTTACCATAAGATAATGGGTCAGTTTTTAAGCACAAATCTTGGCACAAAAAGGGTTTAATTTCTAGAGGAGAATGCCACCAACTCCCATTGCTGTTTTGGAAAATCACTACACATGGGGGAACAAGTCCTCAATTTCCCTATATGTAGAAAGAGACATGATTCATTTATGCTCCTGTCGTGCTTCAGGCTGTAGGGATGAAAGACACAATTAGGAAAGAACTGTAATTACTGCATGATACAGAAATTTCCATGTCAAAATGCTGCTGAGAAAAATCATATTTTTTTGTAATATTTCTCCTTTACATATCTAGCAGAATAGAAGAGAAAGAAAGAAAAAAATACCATTGATGAATTTAGAGTTACTCCTGACCTGTACTTGGTTTTGGAGTCTCAAGTGACTATACCTAGGAGCCAGTCTTTCTAATCTTTGCTACCACGCAGGTTCTAAGAAGAAGACATGCCTTTCCTTTCTGCTTGGCAGCCAGTAGTCCAGTGTGGAGGGGAAGCCAGGGTGATGGCTCCATGGCTTGGTAGCTGTCTTGAGCATCCGTGTACTCTGCTTTCACAGACCTTGCTCATTCGAGAAGTTAGGTTGGAGGTTCTAGACCTACTTCGTATTTAAGTTTTGGACAATCTGTTTTCCTTTCCATTTATGCTTTTTTCCTTCTCTGCTTGCCTTCCCATATACATGTAGTTGTATTGCAATAATGTTCTGCCTTCTGTTCCAAGTCATTAATTTACATGTGATTTGCAGAGCATCTATTTATGACCAGACCCTTCCCTTTCTCTCTCTCCTCCCCTTTGAATTTTTCTGCCTTGTCTCTAGGATGGTAAAATTTCCCTACTTGCCCTTTCTGCTGGGGAATACTTAGGCTTTCAAAGAAGAGCTGATGGGCTACAGATCTATTGGCCAGAGATAGTCCTGAGCGTTAGCTGGTTGCTTAACCATTTAGTGCTATTAAACTCACACTTAATGATGTCCAAAAGTATTAGTTCCATGTTGTCCCTATAAATCTAATTTGCTTCCATTCATGCTTGCTTTCCTCTGCAATTAGTGCTGTTTTCTCCGGCATAGGCTCCACCCCATTGTCACTTCTTTCACTGTATGAAAACAGAGCAGGGCCCTTCTGATGTACGAGTAGCAGCTTTGGAGTGATCCTGCAAAGGGCTGAGCACGTTTGGTTTCCTTTGGAGCAGAAAGCATTCACCATTGAACAGAATTATTAAAATGTTCAGCATTGTAACTTTCTGAAATACCTTCCAAATGTGGAACTGCGGCACAGACAAGAGGGCTGGGCAAGGGGAAGATCAATTGTGGCAGATTATTACAGCTTTATTGTCACATAATTATAGTGCTCTACCCCAGTGTTTAAATAGTGAATTTAGTTGTTGTAAATTGCTTATTGCCACAGGTGTCAAAACCAAAAAGATTGTAATGCTAACCCCTTCTGAACTACCACCAACATATAAAATACAGAAAAAGATTTTTAATTGTTTGTAGTGGCTTCACTTGAATCCTTATTGCAGCTCTCTTAAATTGTACAATCCATATTAAGCAGAAGCAAAAGGACAGCTACGAGGCAATGGAAGGTTCTGCTGCAGAAACTGTAGTACTCCTGCCTGTTTAAAGTATCTTGTAATGCACTTAAGGAACCCAACGGTTTGTCCTGGTCTGCAGTTGAAGGAGTAACCAGAATATTCTTTTCCTTCAAGGCAGAATGAAATGATACAGAAGTTTCACTGCAGAATTTTCTTTACCCCACGATGGTGATTTTGAAGAGGTTCCTTTAGTTTCAGTTAGGAGGGTCAAGGTGTGTTTTTGCTGTATGAACTGTACTGCTGAATGGGAAATAAGCACCTCGGCCGCATGCCTGGGTTTCAGCCACACTTCTGGATGTCGCAGTGCCATTTACATGGCAATATCAAACCAAACTCATATGGCTTGCTTCCTTTTTTTAATTAACTGGGAATGCCAGTGATCCAGTGAAGTTTGTGTTGCTGGATAAAAGGGCCGGTCTGTGAATAGCATTGTATTTGCCAAATGGTTCGCTAGTCATTTCAGTACAAACAAATGGATGGTGTCTGTAAGTCTGCAAACACTGTTGACATTTAGCCTTGTTTATGTTACTTTCCTTTTGCTGCATATTTTTGGCTAGAAAAGATACTGTCTGAATCAACATTGACTTCCTAAGCAGAAGCTAAGGACCCAGTCTTGCATCCCTCATTCTCGATGAGTGGGACTGCTTACATGACTAAGGATTGCAGAATCTGGTCCTATGTTTGTTTGATTTAAAATTTCATTGCTCTATTCCTGAAATTTAATTTGGTTGTATTTTGTTGTATCGGAAATCGGTCAGGTGATAAGTTCAGTACCACCGTTTTGTTTACTCTTGAAAACTTTTATTTCTTACCATTTTTCATTTTGTGGTGTAACATTCCCATTCCATTTACTGTTCCTGGAAATTAACCCCTCAAATATCTGATACAAGTAAGTGCTGAGTACCTTCTATTCCCAGTGAAACTGGAGGCATTCAGTCCCTCCTAGCACCAGATCTGAAAGGGGGATTGTGTTTGCAAAAGGAGGCCTTGGTATGTGCCTTGATTTCAGACATCAGTGGCCAGCCGCACCAAGGCAAATCCCTAGCACAGAAAGGCTTTTCTTTTCTTTGCAGAGACAAAATAATGATGTAAGCTTAGAGCTGTATGATTTTACTCTAAGTTTAATCTCCCAAACAATATATTCTTATTGTTTTTGTCATATCCAGGTCAAATTTAAATTATAATTTAGGATTAGGCGGAGGCATAGAGATGTTTCCAGGTCTTTCCAAAGTGAGACAATGCTCTGGTTTGTGTTTTGGTTCAGGAATATATATTCTTGTGTCTGAGGTGTAGTATTTCCTATAACTACTCATAAACATGAACAATTTAGACATTCTTGTAAGTCAAAACTAAGAGTACGATTAATACCTATTATGAGGCCAATTTTAAACAATTAATTTGACAGCAATTATAATTTTATGTTACAGGCCTTCAGAAATAAATAACCAAATCCATCTTTGTAATCTAAGGAACTTAGGCTATCTTTTTGCGGAGATGATCTTGCTAGGCACAGTACTGCATATCTGGAATTTCTGAGGTTTACTCCCACCTATCTAGCTACCTGTAGTACCAGGGTTAAATAATTACCTGAGGCTTATTAATTGTTTCAGCAAAGAAAAAGATATATACCTTAAGTGTAAGCATTAATATATGTATACACAATACATCCACAATATATAACAAACCATCATAATAATACAAAAATAGAGGTCCTGAATATGTTCTGTTATTTATGTGTTTGGCAGGCGTTGGCAATGGACTTTAGTATGAGTGAAAATTCTCTTAACATTTTTAAGGTTATTTATTGTCATTTCTATTTGAGTTTTTAATGGTCCTGTATTTTGTAATGCTTTAGCAGGAAAAAATACTGTAGTTATCTTTTTTCATATTCTTTAAGCAATATTTCTAGCTTAATATATTGTGCCAGGTTTTCCAATATTAACCAAGAAAGACAGTAAAATTCAATGAACAGCACTCTGACATCCACAATTTAAAACCTGTGATTGAAGTGAAATGTGTAAACTTCTAGTGGGTTATCATGTGCTTTGGAATAGAGTATTGTTGGAAGTAATTAGAAAATATATTAAGGTTTCCTGGTAATGAAGGTATGTAAGTTTTAATAATTGTTGCTTTCTGAATAAGTGTCAAACTATATCTTTAAATGTATATGGAGTTACAAGTTAGGTCACTTCTGAATGGAATGTAAAACAATACTAAAATGCTTCAATAACTTATCTCAGTGTTGCTAATAAAAAAAAAGCTGTTAACCATTAGTGCAGTTTTGAGTCATTTTGTTAATTCATTCAAAAAAAAAAAACCCAAACCCTCTGAGAAACTGCTGTACCTTTTGGTAGACCAAAGACCACTCATGCAATCCACAGTTCTGTGACGCTTTGAGAGGCAAACTCTGCAAAGCTCCTTGTTGGCCTTGTAAAGGGTATTTATTAAAAATGCAGTCTTCTAAGGAAGCAGTTTGTTGTTAGCGTGATGCCGTGTGTGGTTAGGCAGGTATATAAGGGAGGGTATTAGACTCGTTTCCTTGGTCACAGAAAGTATCTTGGGAATGTGGGACCTGTTTCTCCTCTGTCAGTATTAAAATTCAGCAGAAATTTTTGTGGAGGCCACTGGGTTAAAAACGAGTAATGGGGGATGGATTAAATGTGTAGAGTGTTAGCGCCTGGGTGCTTGGCCAGGGTGACCTACATATCTGGGTCCAGACCTGCAGCTGGAAATATAGCCTTAGTGAGTAATGGGTATATGTCTGTCACAGTGGAGAAATACCAGGAGCATACAGCCCGTGAGTGCTCTTTCTTGGTTAATCTTGCCTAGCCTTACATTAAGTCACAGTCTTCAATACTGCAGATAGCACTGAACTCTCGTTTTTTTTTCCCAACGGAAAGAATGTGCGATAAGCATCCTGAGACTAGCCTTCCTCCTCAGACCCGCGTACAATTCACCCAAGATAAAGCAAGCATAGGATGACAAGCATCCAGTCGCAGCGGTCCCAGTAGTATCACTCAGGTCTATGGTAAGTGTTTTCAGGATGGGACCCATAACAGGTGGCCCGTTGTTTGGTGGACCGCCGAGTATGCCATGGAAGCTAAAACATGACTAGGGCTCCCGGTGTCACATCTTCGTTAATGCTGTCAGTTTTGAATAGCGTATTGATACTTTTTATTTATTCCACCAAAACACCATGAGTCAGGACCTGACATTTTAGTGTTCTGTGTCATACTGAGAAAAATCTGTAGTTCAGCAGTAGGACAATTATATTAGTTTGGAAGGGCTAGAAATAATACAGCATTTGTGAGACAACTGTAACATTTATCCAGACTCAGTGTGATATTGTTCTTCCTTTCATTTGGAAAGCACTT
The DNA here is from genome assembly GCA_035590215.1 of Microhierax caerulescens. Classification (NCBI taxonomy): domain Eukaryota; kingdom Metazoa; phylum Chordata; class Aves; order Falconiformes; family Falconidae; genus Microhierax; species Microhierax caerulescens. The sequence continues at coordinate 10,002,801 of JAVJGJ010000033.1, forward strand.
CCAAAAAAGTATCAACTAGAAGCAAAGGAAAAGAAAGACAAGAAAAAGTGGCAATTATGAATCCATTTAACCCCCATAGGGTATAATCTCATCTTGTGTAATACCGCTGGCTGTTACATGCCTAAACTTCTATGCAGTGAGCTGTGAATATAGTCCTTATTGTCCTGTGGGCACTATGACTAAGGAAAAAATATCTCTGAAATACAATGGAGCATTTGTCTGCACGGCGTAACTTAAGGTCCATAACATCACATCTAAAGTTGTAATTATACAGCTGCAGTCACACCACTCAAGTGAAGGCTGTGTCAGCACTTGTATTATATAAGAAATCCTGTTTTCAAGGGTTGATGAGTCATATGCAAAAACCATTTCTCACTAAGCAATTGTTCTGGTTGTTCTGAAGCAATGTCTAGGTATGGGCCTTTCCCCAGTAGGACATGGACACGTCTTCTGCAATATGCTGCCTTAACGTGGCCATTTATTTTGCTGATGATTCATCTTTTCTGAGCTAGGAAATTACCTAGAAGGTTTGGGAGGTTTGTGCATTTTTATTATTGTCAAAACATAAACTAGTGGGGGGAAAAACAGGGTGAGTAAGGCCTTCTCTTACAAGGGTTGTAACAGGTGAAACACGTTGTTCTCAGAAATTATAAAATCAGGATTTTTTTCCCCCAATTTCTCATCCCCGATGTTGATTTATGTTCTCTGATCTGAACACTTCCTTAGAAGACCTGGTCACAATTTTATTTTTTGAGATGCCTTGGAACTGAGCCTTTCAAGCTCACGCTAACTGTTATTGCCATTTGAAGCAGCCACATGTTCGCTGGCAAGGAGCAGACAGGAACACCTTTTTTTACACCTTTTTTACAGCAGCACCACAGAGGTGAAGCAGGAGCACTGTGCATCCCTCCCGCACGAATGTAAAAGGAATACACTTAGGACTGGGACAAACACCAGAAACCACAACAATTTTCCTGGTACATGGTATTTCTAGATAGGTATACTGAATGTGAGTGACTTCAGCTAGCAGATGCCCCTGCACGGAGCATCGTCATTTACAAACAGGTGTTACTGAAGCCGCCCCCATGTCAGCCATTTGCACCCAACTGCCTCGCCTGCCCCATTGTCCGTGGAGGGAGACACAGGCCAGCAAGTTTCTTTAAGCCGATCTCCTCTGATCCGGGGCGTCTGTAGCGCCGTCCCCTGCATAGAACAGCCATTGTTCGGCTCGCAGAGCAACAGTGGGGTAGAAAATAGCATGCCATGCTGGGGATCAGAGAGGGAATTGTTCCTTAATTATCTCTTACTGAAGGAAAAACCCAAGGCATATCCCGATATGTGCCATGACTCTGGCAGAACACGAGTCTTTTAAATAGGATTCAGGGAGGAGGGCTCGCGTTCAGAAGCTGGCAGCCCTCGCTCCTCCTGCAGGTTCGCCTGTGATTCACTCGCTGACCATGGAAAAAACATAAGTTTTCCGCTTTGGATTTTCCATTGTGAAACGGAAAATAATAATACTTATCTCCCTGGTAGGAGTGCTGTGAGGATAAATGAATTAATTAATGTTTGTAAAGCACTTTGAAGAGGAAGAACATTATATAAAGTCCTCGGTGTATAAATGCTTCCTTCTCTGATATAACTACAGTAAGCTATAAAAAATTATGGGTGAAAATAAACACACGTTGAAAATATGTGTCGGGTGTATGTATCCCTTCGACATCCCAGCCGTGTTGGCGAGCCCGGCGTCCCGAGCGGCACGGTGTGGCAAGCCCTGTGCTGGGACCCGCCGTCAGCCTCAGCCCCCACCTGCAACAAGCGGCCGGTGCTCGGGGGCTCTCCGCACCTGCAGGAGGTTTGCAGTATTTTGGCCATGATATCTTTCCACCAAATCCATGAATTGTGACCTCAGGGCTCTTCAGAGTGCCAGCTGCATTGAGCCACCGGTTTTTGCCCCACCGCTGCAGCACACCAGCCCCAGCCGCGTTGTGGAGCCATGTGGCACCGGTGCCCGAGGCAGGTGATGGCTCAGCAAGTCTGCTGCGTTGTCTGCCCTGAGCCCGCTGCCAGCCTGCGGGTCCTCCTGTCCTGTGCCTGCGTGAGCAGGCCCTTGTCAGGACTGAGGACCTGCCACGCTGTCTGCCACGCTTTGTCCCCTCCTTTTCAGCGTCAGGGCGATGCCCAGTGTTCGGTCCCCGCAGTGCTCGGAAGGTCCTGGCGTTCCTGCTCACGCTCGCTGGTCTGGTGGCTGAACTGGCTGTTGGGTGGTTTTTAATTGAATGGCAGCGACTTCAATTTGGTACTTGTAAGTTAAAATTTTTATTGCCTGCTTTTCAGTGTTGCCAACCTAGATTAGTCCTTGCAGCTTTACTTAATATTGGTTTATTAATTTATTTATTTATTTTATTCAAGCCAGGAAGTACATTTGATCACTAACAGCTCACGTGAATAACAAGGCAAGTTTAGAGGATGCAGGGAAGGAAAACCAACACTTCAGCCATATAAAGATGTGACTTTATCAAAAGAGACATACAAGAAAAGGTTTGTACGTTGAAATGAACAGGAGAAAGACAAAATGCAGGATCTCTGGGTGGCTCTTGTCAGTTCACAGCTGCCCTGTAGGTCAGTTTGTGGACCTTCGGAGAAAGGACCACCACATTAGCCCTAATTATGTCATGTTTCACTTCTCTGTTTGCACAGCTAACCATCTTCTGGTCTGTGCACTTGGTTTTCTTTCAAACCCTTTCGAATTTTCCTGGTAAACCTGTTGCTGGTTTACCCTGCCAGTGGGAGCGTGGAGGAGCACAGCGTGCTGCTCCTGCGGGGGCAGGTAGCCCACCAGCACGGACCGGCCAGCCCCCAGCCCACTCTCCACCACGAGCAGCTGAGGGCTCTGCTCTCCCAGCTGAGTTTGAGGAGGGCACCAGCTTTTGCCCAGCGAAGTCTGCTCCCATGCCACATTCACGCAGATGCCAAACACACCAAGGCGCATCACCGGCACAACAGACATCCCCGAGCCGACTAGCACCGACATGCACCGAGTGGTGCAGCTGATTTTCCTGTCCTCTAACACAAGAACTGTCTAATAACGGGAGGGTTGATGGGTGTATTTGCTAATCATTATGTAACTGGAAAAGGTGTGAAAAAGAAAAGGGGTGGAAAAGAAAGAAAAACAAACCAGAAAAGCTTTCCCAAAGGATAGAGGTGGGAATCCTGTTAACATGACGGCTCCCTCTTTAGTTGCCAAAATGATTGACAGCTGGATAAGGTCAGAAGATGAAAACCAAGCCATGGGAGACAGTGCAAGGAGGGGAGGGGGCCAATCAGTTGAATAAAAAACTGAGTGTCAGTGCTGGGGAGGGAGAAAACTGGCACTCCCACTAGAAAAATCCTCACCCTCTGCTCCCCTACTGTTTGTTTGGGGAAAATGCTGCAGCTTAATCAGAATTATTTACAAGATAATGGTCCATTGTTTGTAGTAAGACAGATGCTGTCTGTGGGAATTTGGTGTTTTATGCTCTATGCATTACAGTGCCATTGCTGTGTACAGATGGGATCACAGTGGTATTGTTGTTATCCACTTTTTGGAAATTTGGAGGATCCTTGCCGTGAAAGGAAGATCCTTAAATAGAAAAAGAAAAGAGTTTTCTCAGGCCCAGAACTGGGATTTCTCTTAAGGTAGAATTGTGTTCGTGTATGTATGGGAGAAGGGGACAAGACGGAAGCACTTTGTTGAGGGTCCCTAGGCTGACTTGACTTAGTGGCGGTGGACGTGAGTTCAACAGAGGGATGGATGATGGATCCTGTGTGTCTTTCCAAAGGCGAGGAGATACGTTCTGGTGGGATACGTTGGTGCTCCCTCCCTTGCTGGTGGCTGGCAGAGTCAGTTGCTTAGAAGCTGGCGTGAGAGTTACACAAACCTGTCTGTGCGAGAGCAGGGCTTGCCTGCTGAGTGACCCTCCTCTGGTTGCACATTTGCAACGCGTGGTGTTCCCTGCCATCCTCCCCATGCTGCGAGTTAAGTACTGAGCACTTCTATTTCACCAGAAAACTTCATCCTAATGATGTCGTAGGTGAAGCTGTGGGAAAGAAAATCTAGATTTTCACTGGATTCATACTGGAAAAAAAGACCAACCAACCAAACACCAAAAAAAGAAAAATCTGTATTTATTTAGAAGATCAAATGCAAGATTTTTTTTTTATTTTTTTTTAAATTTGTCTAATCCCAGCAGAAGCTCTGTTTCCATCAGCATCCCCTCCTGGCCCCAGTATAAAGTCTGATGCAGAGGCCTAGAGCCTGCCAAAGGGGACAAGGCCACGGCACGCAGAGGGTGAGCCTGTGCCACATGAGAGTCACTGCCGCCAGGAGGAGCAGGGAGCTCTGGTGAGGCCACTGGAGATGGCTGCCTCCCTCGGCATGTCTGTCTCGCCAGCTGCCTGGGTCTGTCTCGGCAAGGCGCAGAGGCCAGCAGCACCCACAGCTCTTTCCCATGACCCTGGCATAAGAGGACAGGGACGCACCATGCAGAGCTCGGCAGTGCTGTGCCTCTCGCAAGAGCAAATCCTACCTTGCTTTTTCCACCCGGATCACTGAAGCCTCTGAGATGGGAAGTTCCTCCTCAGGTCACTGTGCTTTGGAGCAGGACCTGGAAGCAAGTTGCAGGACGAGGGGGTGGAGGGTGCCTGGGTGGGTGCGCGTTGGGTGTATGTGTGTGTGCACGCACTTCCTCTCTCAAAAATCTGCTTTTAGTGTGCAATAGCTCACATATTACCTCAGCAGAGACCGGTGTGCACCAAAGGCAACCAAGAGACGACAAATCACCAGAAAGGCTCCAGAGGGAATTTTGAGCATCCACGTCTGGTATCCCAAGATCCATTAGCTTTCAGGTAAAACAGAAAACAATGCCTGTCTTTTTTGTATGCAAGATAATTAAGCTGTTTTTCCATCATTGCAAAATACCTGAGTTTCCCCGGAGAAAGCAGAGGGCCTGGGGATGGGGAGCGAGGCAGGAAAGGGCAAGGAATGGCTGATGCACAGCTTTTGGGGTCTCTGCAGCTGGAAATGTATTTCAGAGATCAGCACATCCTTCTGTGGGTGGGCTCCCCACTCCAGGGTCCCTGTCCTAGACGGGTGGTGGGAAGAGGCACCTTCTGAATCCTCCCTTCCCTCAGGGCTCAGTATGCTGTCAGGGATGGAGCCAATAGCGTTATACCTTGAAGGGAAACCAGTTTGCCGAAGAAATGGGATCTTCTCCGGCTTTTGTGAAATGGAGATTTCCAGGAATACCCTTGAAGGGTTAGATTGGCAGGGGAGATTGCTGTTCCCGAGTGATTCCATTTTTCCTAAGTCTCCAGTGGGATCTGTACAGGCAGCTCTGAGTTTTTTCCTCCAAGTCAGCATTTATTTGCAAAATCTTAATTTTGTATTTCCTGACATTTAAACTTTTCAGCCTAATGTTCTAATAAGGGTTCTGTCCGTCCGTCTAAATAAAGCTTCGTTCTAATGAGGACACCATCCATCTCCCGAGATGGAGCCGTAACGACTTCCAGCCTCAGTGTAATTTTAGCTAGGCTCCCTTCCCCACCCTCTTCTCCCCCCAGCTCTTTGTTTGGGGTGTAAATTATCTGGTTTGGGACAAAGTTGTGCAGAATTTCATTTTGGGTCAAGTGACTGAGCTATTGTGTGAGCCTCTGCTTTCTCCCTGAAAAGGGGGATTTTGCTCACTCCCAGTTGTACGTTCAGTGCCTGCTTATTTGTGATTTCTGTTCATAAGACTGTGGGTTTTCATGCCAACGATTTTCTGTTTGAGTTATTGGAGTAGGAAAGTTGTGGGAGCACGCCAGTGTCAAAGGTTGTCACATGGATGATAATTAATAACATTATCAGACTGATTATGTGTTTAGATGTCCAGAATCAGGAGTGAATTGAACTTGTTAAATTTAATTCCTACCTCCGAATATCTGACTGCTTCCCGTGGCTGGAAGACTGGCGTGCTCACCAGTCTTGCATTTGCATAAAGGACAAAACCAGGAATTGGAAAGGGCAACAACTAATGAGAATTGCTGAAATTCTGGGCTTGTGGCGTTCGTAGCGCTTCTCCTAGGGCCCCGTCGCTCTGCAAGCTTTCGCCAGGGAGAAGAAAGCGCAGATCGGGTGCGCGATAATGTTTATAGACCCCGGTTTCATTGTGTCAGCCGCTGACTGAAACGTCGAGTCATTTGAGATTGGAGATTATGTCTTTTAAGGTCCCGAAGAGCCGTTTCACATGCGACTGATTACCTCTGTCAGAGGCGGGAGAGCCGGGTCCCACCTCGGTGGGTGGGATCTGAACTCATGCTTTCAGAGGTCAATAACAGGGTTTTTAGACCTTTGTGCCTCTCAGTCCCTTATAGCCAGACCTTTTCTGTTAAAACTGTTTAAATTACAAACCAGTAATAAAAGGATCATATGTGTTTCCCACTGAACAGGTTCTTTAAGGCTATTATGATAATTAAAAACATATGGTGCCTACACAAGTCAGAGGGAAACCACAGATGTACAAATTAGGTATTATATAAGGTTTTTCTTTTTTGCCCTTTCAAAAACAACAAGCCAAAGAAGTACAAAGAGATAAAGATGGTAATTTTTTCGGAGATGGTAGGTAGCATTTTTAATCATGAAATATGTAAATGCCCTTTCTTATACAGAATCAGAGCAAACTCTTTTTAATACGCAGGAAGAAAAAGCCAGTAGCATAAGACCGCAGTATTTATGGAAGGAATAAGGAAACACTTTGTTTCATGCAAGTTATTGGAGACCAGGAAACCTTTTGCATTTTTTATGATGTTTCCCTGCACAGACACAGAGGATTATATTTATTAAATATTGAATTGTATTGAAATTGGATTGATACAGCCAAAGAAGGACATTTCTTTGTATTCCATTTTTTCTCCTTTTAAAAAAGGGAAATGTACTCATATTGATTGCAGTA
>JAVJGJ010000033.1:10018430-10046307 GCA_035590215.1 Microhierax caerulescens
ACGTGAAATGATGAGGGTATGTTCCAGGGCATGCTACGGCGTAACAGCAGCTGAGCAGGCTGGACCGCTGTGGTACCCCAGCCAGGAGAAGTGGAAAATACACTGACAGCAAAACGCTGAAACAATCTCTTGTAGGGAGCGTTCCTTAACTGTTTCTCTCACCTTCTGGAGAGCCCAGACTCACAGGGAGACTGACTGTCTTCTGTCCTGGGTCTTTATCCCAGCCCATCTTTACTTTCTTTGTGTAGCTGATTGTCCCGTCAGACATCTCCTGGTGCAGGAAGCCAGAGGGTCTGCTGGGCACAGGTGGCTGCTGCTGATGGAGAACTTCCTCCACTTGTGACGATAGCATGTGGAATGAGTAGAAGATTGTTCCTTTGAGGAAAAACTTCAGGCATTGTCTATTTAAGACAAGGTGTTTAACCCTTGTTTTCTGCAAACTTTATGTTTATGTACCTGATTTGCCCTATTTAATTTTCTTAAGCAAAATCTATAGACAGGTATATCTCTCAGGACCAAGTCTTTATTATTTCCCGTTTAGAGCATTCTGCTGCCTACAGTGGGCACCATTAAAAACTCAGCATTTGCCCTCATCAGTAATTACTTTGAATAGGAAATAGCATGTTAGTGTACAGCAGAGTATAGCGGTTACAGGACCAGGAGTGTGGGATGCTGCTCACTATATGCACACTTTTAATAACAGGACTTCTACATCCGCCTTAAGTCTATGTTTTCCACCTTGTGCTTTTCCATAACAGTGGATGCAAATGCAGACAGGCAATTTCTTTTGGCTTTAATGGGTTTTCCCATGGAAAATGTAACTCTTTATCTTGTGTAAGCTTAGCTGTCTGTAGGTGTATTAACAGGGTCAGTAAAGGTGTTATGTCTGCAGAGTACACATGAATAAAGTTCTGAAATTCTCTAATAGGCAGAAAAGTTTTGTGTGCTGTGAATGGAGATCTATCTTGACGAGCATAAATACAGATCAGTAACAACTTGTGATTGAATAAGTGATTTATGAGTCGGAAAAAGAAGGAGTTGGTATGTAAGTGTATGTTTCAGGAGAGAGGTGGCTTGCTCTCTCCTAACTGTCTCATGTAAGGATTTTTTTTTTTTTTTTTCATCATATATTTTAGAAGGAAGGAATCTCTCTGCTTCAATGGAGAAGGCAGGTCTCTGTATACGTTTCAAATTTAGAATTGTATATAGTGCTATGGATGGCAGAAGAGCCTAATAAGCAAATACAGATGTGCTAACTTGAAAGCTAATACCAAAATTCAATTTGTAACTATCTATGGCTTAAATCTGAATATTGGTAACTAAATCCTTGGGGTATGCAGGCAGACTTTGAAACAACTGGTGCTGTGTTGTTTGGACACCATGTTGTTTGGACATCATGACAGAAACGTCTGACCACGTTTCTGCCAGAGCGCAGGAAAGGCTACTGCTAAATGCTTCAAAGCCTTCCCCCTATCTTCAGAAACCCAGAAAATGCTTGTTGGCTGCTCCTGCCCATCGCGTACACCCAGCTTATTCATTAGCAGACTAGATCCTCATTATGATGATCTCATTCATTAGCAGACTAGATCATCTGGTGCTTCCAAACTTCTTGTTTCAAAGTGCCATCTTCAAAGTCCACGCTGCTGAGCACCAGGCTGTGTCACGGCTGCTTGGAACTTGGAAGTTGTTCTGTGGACCGATGTGTTTTCTAACTAGCAATCTATATGTGCAGAAAAGGCTTGCATAAACAGGGATGGGAAAATCCTGTAGGAATGGCAAATATGGCACCCAGTAATCCTAATGCAATGTAACTGATTAGGGGATTGACAGGCTTCAAGGGGAGTTCAAATGCAACACGACTGCTAAACTGAGTTTTAAAGCTGGGGCAGCTGTGGTAGAATAGAGCAGGAGGGAGTATATGTGTGTGCATGTTAAAGGCAGGTGGGAATTATTCTTTAATTTTCAAAGAACATAGCAGACATTTTTTTCAGTTGAATTTTCTTTTGTATGTTCAATTATGAAGCTCTAAAGTTGTGTAGCAATTAACTGAGGATTGCTGTCCAGTTAGAAGCTGAGAGAAACAAGGGTTTATTGAATGGCAAAAATGTGACTTTTCAGAGAAAAAAAACGGTTCCATGCTTTTTTTCCAAGTATAAGAACATCCAGCTTAAATAGAGTATTCAATTTTTAATGAATTGGGCTCTTAGTGTCCTATGATCTATGGATGAAGGGCTAAAAAATGATAAATGCGTGCACACAACTGATAATATTATACATGGTATGGTTCCTTTGGAAGATATTCCTGGTCTGGGTTTTTTTATTATTTTGTTTTCTGCTTAAATACGTATATTCTTGATCACGGACATAAGCTGGTAAATGATTTGCAGTACTTTTAATTATTTCCTCAAACATTTTTACCTTTTAAAATGATCTGTATTTTAACCTAAATTGGTATGCCTCTCTCCTACTTGTGGGAGAGTGGAAGGTTTTAAAATGATCTAATATGGGACAGTATTTAGCATTCAGTATTTTCTAGCCCAAGAAGCATTATATAATAATCTATAATCAAAAACACTAAAAACCTGTTAACTGCTAAAGTCTGTTTCATTCTAACAGTACAACTAAAACTCATTTATAAGTAAATGAAAGTCAAGAGGATTAAATTCAATTAAAATTACTTTGAAGTATGGGGGGGAAATGTTTCATGGTGATATAAATCAACATATTGTTATTGCCGCCTTTTCCTTATCCGTTAAGGGTCTCTAAAGCAAAATGTAGTCTAAATTATACATGGAGAACAAATAGAGAGAAAAGAACGCCATGCACCCACAAGCACAACCCAACTCAAATGAAAGGTTTGGGTGTACTTGTGGATGAATGGTGTGCTTTTCTGCATGCTTTGCAAGCCAGAATTGTGGAAGGTTTCTCCCACTTGCAGCCTCCATACCTTCATTGAGTGCAGCATAAATAGAAAGCCAATTAAAGTACATCTTTGTTATAAAAAAAGAGAGAGACAAACAAAAAAACCAACACCATTTGAGTGCGTGCATTTTTTACTGAAAGTAGGATCTCAGCAGAGAAATTAGCTTTAATAATCTATGGATTACAAGACATACCAAACCTTCAAAGCATTGCAGCGTTAGATCTACTCTCAAAAGGCTTTAAATTACTGTAATAGTTAATAATAAGTGATATGAGTCATTTTTCCAAGTAAATCAAAATCGGTTGTCATTTGTTCATCTGGTCTCCAAACCTCTTAATTATGGCAAAGAAATTCCTCAGTACCCATGGAGCACCTCTGTGGTGTGTAATACTAAATAAAACGCACTTCGACTTTGTCTACTGTTATTTGATGGTTTCCTCTTGGGACATAAACCCAACGCAAAGCAGAGAGCAGTGTCCTAAATATCTGTCCCTCTAGCCCAGCAAATGTCAAGCCCCACTAGAGCAATGGCCAGCCACCCTACAGCATGATTCAGTGCACATCTTTTACTGTCAATTGAGCTATTGATCTCAAACACACATGGAGCGCTTGGAAAGCCACCCGCATGTGTGTAGAAATGCAATTCATAAACATCCCGTTGCAGACGTTTTTGTTGAAAGAGGGCCCAATTCTGCGACCATCCTGGAGAGTCATCACGGGTCATTAAAAATCAGCAACCGAAAATTTTGCCAGCTCCTTTTGCTTAGTGAAGTTTACTCCCATGAGCAAGATCAGGATCATAGAAAAACAATGTTATTGTTGTTTAAGAAAAGAACCTCACTGTCTGCTTTAAATCATATATTGTTCCCACAGGTTTCAATTACTTCACGTAATGAGATGGTGCCAGATTGTAACAATGGCATGGCTTTCTGTCTCAGTGGCTCTGGGACAATACTTTTACATGAATTATCAAACTGATCAAAACAAACATTGTTCCTCCCCTTTCTGCGCTGCAGCCCCGCCGTTAGCAGAGGTAGCATCCACACGGGCAGCTGAAAGCAGGGGACCCAGTTTGGGGTGAGTTCCTCTCCCCGCAAGAGTGCGTGGCTGGGGGCTGAACCCCACCAGCAGCTGTGCAGGGCTGGGGGTGCCCCCCTGGCCGCCGGGTGAGCGGCTGGGGGCTGGCAGGGCGCTCTGCAGCCTGGACCCCTCCTTAGCACATGGAAATGTGAGGGTTGTATACCTGCCGCTGTATACTGCCGTTGTATATATGTTGTTGTATATATGCCGTTGTATACCTGTGCACAAGCTCAAAGAAGTGTCTGGGTAGGGATTCTTTTCTAGTATAGATTTTAAAGAAGTCGAGAAGTTACCCTTATATCTGCCCCCCTCTCTCTATATCTGTATATATCTACATATATATATCTATATCTCTGTCCCCGGTCTATAGAAAACACCATTGAAACTAACAAAACTGAGCAGTGACTTTAGAGTTAAGCTATTTCGCATCATCCTTCAGAGTCTGCAGGAGGCGCGGATAACTCGGTCTTAAATTCTAATGTTTCTGCAAGAAACGTGGAATGGTTACTGGTTGGATGCTACGTCCAACTCATGAGATTGTAGGAGGGAGGCTGGAGAAGTCAGGTAGGAAACAGATTTTTTCTCCTCTTGTTCTTTGGCAGCTACAACATCTACAACATCTCAGTAAGATTTTGTTTGGTTCTACAATAACGACCTATATTGTCATCTTGCACCCCAGCAGGCTCCTGTCACCTTGCCAGGGCTGACACCTCCGCTGGGTGTGCGTACCGCAGCACCTGCCGTCAGCTGAAAACAGGGACAGCCCCCACCCCACCCCAGCTAAAGCTGCAGATAAATACCAACTGTAAAAAAAATGAAATTGGTTGAAGAACACTCTTCATGTTCATAAAGACCAATTGCTTTTCTGTCCCTCACTGAACTAAACTGGAGTTGTACCACTGCGTGCGGTGGGGTCATGCTGCGAGTGCTGATCTCCCACTTGGCAGGACTCTAACGCTTATAGGCGCGTTGCTAGTAGATCTGTGAACTTTCTAAGATTATGGGAACTTGTGCAATCTTGCTGTTGCATTCATTTTGCCAGTATTAATTTAGGCTTGCTGCACCTTGGAAATCATTTGAATATTTATAAATTTAAGTATTTATTTTCATAGTAAAATTAAAGCACTATTGTCTTGCAGCTAACCCGTCTTGTTCCAGCGCTCCAAAACCAAAACCTCAAATATGATAACCTTTATTTATAGATGGCAATAAGCATATTTAGCAATTTTATTATTCATGACCCTTGTACTAAATATCATAATCAGAATACAGATGTGTGAGATAATTTCTATATGGAAGTCACTGGAGTAATTCTTGTAGAATAAAAATAGCATTGTGTTCAGAGGAATAATATGTCCATATTTAATAAGTGTTTCTTAGTACAAACAAAGAGACCACACAGTGTTTTTTTTGAAAAATCCTATATTAATAACAAGCTTCATGAATAGAAACAAAGCTCTAAAATGTGATTTTTAGTGTTAACTTTTATTTTCTGTCGCATGCTTATACTCTTCCATATATAGTCCTCAGATTTTATTACAAACAGGAAACGGGCTGCTGCGTGCTTTGTGTGAACCTATAATCAGCAAAAGTGCAATTTGTTGAACCACTTGCTCCCAAGAAGTTAAACCCGATCCTTTGTTAATGCCATCTTTACTGATGTCTGTACTAAAGATGCAGATTATCAGATCAACATCATATTCAGACTTCGCTCACTAATTGACTGAACAAGAATCAGTCACACTTTATATACCATTCCATAATGGATTTTCATGTTTGTGAACCCTAACTGGCTGTGGAAATGGAAAGCAAATGTCGCATAATCACAAATAACTTTGTGGTTTAGGGTTTTTTTTTAATCCAAGAGAAAAAAATCAGCTTTTTTCTTCCCAGTTTGTGACAGGTTCATCATTACGGGTAGGCAATGAATGATCATTTTGTGGTCGTATCAGCTGTCGTGCCACTGTTTAGAGAGTTTTAAAAATGATTGCTAAATATAACATTTTTCAGTTAGATGTTACATGAATAATTGATACAGTAAAGTGACGCTGAAAGGTACAGGTATAATAATTGAAACTTTTTTTTTTTTTTTTTTTGTCAGAGGTTTTTGAGAATATGTGCCACTTATTGAGTATCTGACTATCACCATATCAGGCTAGGTTTCTTTTTACTTGTATATCTGAAGCAGAAGCTCTCATTAAGCATATTGTAAAAAGATCCTTTTATGAAAATGCTATCAAGTATTTATAACTACAGCACTGAAGATCAGAGGAGGATATCGTTTAAAATCTGTGCAACATAAAACTGGTCAGAAATATCAACATCAATCAGTGTCAAAATTAAAACTGACTTGAATTTGTTTTCTTTTAAAATTCTTTTTTTTTTTTTTTTTTTTTGAGTGGGTTATAACAAGCGCATATTCATTTTGACAATCTTATTTGCTGGCCCCACATTGCAATAAATCAGAAATACGCTGGAAATAAAAGGAAATATTGAGGCTACCAAACTAACAGAAAAAAAAAATATTCCCCCCCCCAAAAAAAAGAAATCAAACTCCCCCTACTAATATATGCAAAATAAGAACCCTTTTCTCACCTGAACCGTCCTGATTTGAATACAGAAATAGGGGAATTCTCCATGAGACTAAGGGTTTGAATTATCAATCCTAATGCTTTTGGGTTTTTTAGAAAAAAACAAAACAACCCAAACCGAAAAACAACAGAATCCAGTCTGGATTAAGGGTTATTAGGCACTCCCAGGGCTGAGCAGCAGAAGTGTGACCATATATTACCCAACTGGACACTTTTTCCTGTACTGTGTATGAAGAGATTATCTGAGATCTCTAGAAGCCAAAAGAAGGGATAACATATATACTTCTGACATGGGCACTCTTCCAAGAGAAAGTTCTAACAAACATAACAAAAAAGGAAAAAAAGGAAAGCCAGAACAAAGGGTGAATGGCATATGGTGGTGATTCTACAATATGGTCCTCATCCCTTTTAATGCATGGCTGGAAGACATCAGCAAAGCATTGTAATGTTGTTTTCCTAAGAGATGACATGTCTGCATTATACCCGTGGATGAATGACACTTTATTAATAATATTTATTATCTTTTTATTATGTTTAATTTATGAGTACTGGTGCTACTGGGAGTGTATGTCCAGGCTAGATCCCTGCACCAAGGACTTTGCTTTCACCCCAGTTGTGTGGCTGGTCTGTGCTAGATCGTCGGGGGTGACTCACCAGCCTAGTAGTCTTTCTGCTCACAAAAATTGTTTATGTGGGTGGGGGGAATTCAGCCTGGAATCGGTAATCCAGCTACTAGGATGACCATGCTGAGATGGCTGTGCCTCGCCAAACTGTGATGTTGTGATGCTTTTCCTCCAAAAGGGCAGGAGCAAGTCTAGCAGACCTTCAGCCTGTAACTCCACGGTTACTGCCTGGCCCAGGTCCTCACCCAGATCAGGCAGACCATCTTTAACCCTATCTTCTCTTCTCTTGAGCATGAAGGTGACTGGTTCAGTGTTAGTGGTTGTCATTGACAGTTGGACACCACTGCTCATCACAGGGAGGTTTTTTAATAATGTGACCAAAGCAGAGAAGCAGCAGGATGGCTAGGACAACTGCAGAGTTTCATTTCTCTGCTGTCCTTTCCTCCATAGCAATGCTGCCCTAATTTTGGTGGGATGTGCTATCCCTCGGCCAGGAGATGGACTAGCAGCCATGCAGGTGTGCTGCCTATTCAGGCAGCCTCAGTGCTCGGGGTCCCAGCGCCCTGCAAACGCCCCATGCACATCATCTCCCTCCCTCCAGGATTTTCTGGATGAGAACACAAAAGCCCTAAATGCAGATTTATTGTGTCAGAGCCCTCAGATGAATAGATACTTGGAAAGAACACCCCTACCTCACTGCTGCTAGCTGCTCATATATTAAAAGTGACTGAATCCTCTCAAATGAAAGAATATTGGGGAAGGATCCTCAAATATTCTCATCACAGGATACCAGATCATATTTTGTACCTAATGCTCCTGCCTTTAGCAAAAAAAAGTGTACAGAGAGTATAACAAAGTAAGTACTTTGACAGTGTCTTAGTTAAAAACAAGATCTCAGTTCTGAGTGAGATAATGAGCAATTGGCTAAAAACTCCAACATATTGTACCAGGGCCTGAGAAATAATGCAAAAGCAAACCCCTTTGTTCATATAATCACCGACTGCAGACTCTGCTGACTGCTTGTTAATTGCCTGCATGACACTGGATTCTTTTGACCAACAGATGAGGCTATGATTCCTTAGCCATTACCCCTCAGCCCACCTCTGCAGGGCAATCAGGAAGGTTTTGAGGCTGTTACACTGCTCTGATGCTGGCCAGGTCTTTGTGTACTGAAATTCTTGAAAAATATCCCCCTTCCTACTGACACACTTGTAAACAAGTTATTTCTTTTTTAGAGATCTGTAGAGTTGCTATATAGTGATGCTATTGAAAATTTCCAAAAGACAGCACAAATCTTTGTTTTACTGGTTTTGTAATAGAAATTATGTGGCTTTTGAAGCTCTTCCACTGAGACTCAGTTTGAGAAACCACAAAGCTAGGGATTTGAGAATGTATTTACAGTATGTTGACTTTATTTTTCCTAAGTCTAGCTAAATAACTAAAAATATCATAATTAATGCAGAAGCCTATGACTGCCTTTTCCTTCTCTTCCAAAAGATCTCCAAATTCATAGGATTCACTCTGAGATAAAGTCATGCAAGTTTTGAAATTCCTACTAGGGTCACTAAAAGTTGGCTACCTCTTATAAATCATGGCAAATTGCAGCATCTTTGAATTTCAGTTGTTCATTGGGGAAAAAAAAAAAAAAAAAAAAAGGAAAGACAAAAGATGTTAAAAATAATCCTGTGTCTGACTCCAAGTATGTGGATTCCCTCCTAATTTTGTCCATTTGAATATAAAACTCTTTCTCTACATTAACTTATTAGGATCTTTCCTTGGGACTGCACCCCAAATGAGTCAGATGTTCTGCTTTAGATTAAGTTAACTAATTATATTACCTTTTTATCTTTGCCTTCAGGTAACTTCTCATTCTTCTAGCTCATGTAAAGGGTGGTAAAACCTTTTATAGTAGTATAATTTATTTGAAGCCAGCTACTAAAGGGCATAGCAGCACCTGAAAGAGAACTAAATCCAAAATGTTATTAAAAATTAAGATCTCACAGGGAACTGTTTTTCCTCTTGATGAGCAAGCTTGAGAATCCAGGTGGGAAGAATGGACCTAGGCCCATGTAATAGCTAGTGCTATATCACTTTCAAGATTTATGGTTGGAAAAGTAAAAATACAGGGTATTCTTCATACATTTTTCTTTGACAATGATTTATCTAGATTTTTTCTTTTTGTAAGTATGTGTGCTTGTGGTGGATGATTGCTGCACGGCTGCTCTGGGTTCTTGTATAAGAGTTGCCCTTTCCAAAGGCACGTCACTTGTCCTCAGCCATTTAGAGGAGCCCGAATGTGTTGCCTCTTTTTTTTCTTTGGTATTTGTCTATCGGTGGAAGAGGGAAAGCACTGTCATATGCCGTTTCAGAGCACCCAACTTCAGCTGCCGTTTAGAAACCACAGGTCAGCATCGCTTTGGTTTCTCATCAGCGGAGCACGGGCACCGGTGCTTTCGTTTCAGTGAGTAGTGCTGCTCAGTAGTAGCCCCGATGCGCAGCTCCGATGCTGGGGCACTGCCGCAGCTGCGGCGGCTGGTGGAGGCAGTGCCTGGGCACTCAGCAAGCCCTGGTCTGTGAGCGGCTTGTGCTGCCCTCAGAGACAGGGGCCTTGGCTCCTGGCTCATTTGCATAGAGGTCAGGATTTTGAATTGGAAATTTTCTGACTTTAAACTTTTGAACTGGCTAGAGATAGTTCTGACAGTTGTGATTCCTGCTTAGAAAGGAGGTCCTGCGTTAACAATAAGCTATTTTTCAGTTATTTTTTGTACTCAGTTATGTTCTGTGTGCATTTCACCATGGCCGTGGCAGGTCCATGACCTGCGTCTTCCGTGTACGCAGAGGGATGTGTAGGATTTTCCAGCATTAGTTTCTCTCACTCTACATCTTTAAACGAAAAACCTGGAGGCCACTCAGTCATTATCTTCAGAATGTTTATTCTCTCTGAAAAAAAATCAGCAATTCAATACTGAGGCAGTTTTAAAATTAACACTAAGGAATGATCTGTAGGAGTGCTATGAACCCAGGCCATCAAACGCTATCAAAGGTATTCATAACCTCTGAAACTGAGGCTCTGATCTTTCCTCATGACTTTTGGTGAATATGCCTTCAAAGACAAACAAACTCACGGAGCTCAGACCAGGACAGGGATGAGGCACCTTACCTTGCAGAATCAGGTCAGGTGGTAGCTGTCTGCGTCTTTCATTATAAAGAGCTTTCTTTTTTTTTTTTTATTTTTTTTTTTTCCCCCTGTTACTTCTATCCCATGCTTAAAATACTACTGGGATTAAAAATTAGAAGTTGCTGTCCCATAATAAACCAAGATGACCTCTATATTTCAGCGATGCTGCTGGGATTGGTGTGCAAATGACATTGCTAGAGCTCAGGGCAATTCGGAAGCCTGCACTGTGCGTTAGCATGCGGCTCTACCTGACCCTCAGCTGTTCGCCCTAAAACACACTAAGTATTTAAGCATGTGCCACACTGCTGCCATACTCCTCCTTGTGAAGTTTCCCCTCCTTTCATCTCTACTACACTTAGGCAAATGCTAATGACAAGCACAAGTGCTTCTGGTGAAGACAAAGGCTTTGACTGGAGTATTTGCTTTATCAAGCTGATGTCCAGGGGAGTGATGGCGTTGCTGTTCCATTGGGAATTCCTGGTTCACAAGGGCCACCTCCTTGGTCTGGCAGCACGTGGCTGTTGCCAACACAGTACCGGTTTTCTGAGAGCGTCTCCGTAGCGTTTGTCGGCAGGAAGGCTGCAGCAGTGAGGTTTCCCTCCAGTAGCTGTCAAGTACCTACCTAGGTGAAAAGGAGGGAGTTTCACAGCTATGCCTTCCACAAGCCCTCATGGAAATAAGCCCTGAGGAGGCCCCCAGAGATCCTCAGAGGCACCATCGATCAGTTCCGCCTCCGCCGCTCCTCCCCATGTTTCAGACTCCTACTAAGTAAGGGGGCTTCCAAACGGTTAATTCCCTGTCTCTCTCCATGCCTTGCAGCGTTTCACAATGCTGTTGTCAACCTAGAAGGCAAGAACACAGCAGTAGGAGTTGCTTTTTTTTTGTAGTACCTTTATTTAATCCCCTTCCGTGGTCCATTTTAGCTCCCTCCTTCCCGGCCAAGCCACCTCTCTCCGCTGTGAGGGGCAGAGCCCCGGCACCGGTGCCCCCTCCTGCCCGTGCTCCTTCGCCCACCCCACAGATTGCATCTTTCTTCTAAGTGATGAGCAAACCCCTTCTTCTCTAGTGGTCTCCAGGTTTTCCCTTACAAGCAGAGAAGGGGCTGGTGGGCGAGAGGAGCAGCCTTCGGTCTGCAGCTCTGGAGCCAGCAGAACTGATGCCCGTCCTCGGGTCAGAGGGGTTTTCTGAAGATAGCTATATTTTGGATGTAAAGAGGCCTCTGTGTGAAGCATGAAGAACCATGAAAAGACTGCAGGTAGCTCCAAAGGCAGCATGCTAACATACCTTTCCTGGTGATCCCTCAAAAAAAAAAAAAGAAAAAAACCCACAAACCTTTTCCTTGCTCCAAAATGCTGTTTCACTAACTCCGAGCGTCAAAAGGATTTTATTCTTAGCCTTCAGTTTCGATCAGTTAATTCCCACCAGGGCTGAGGTAAAATTGTCTGTGGGACACACTGTTCTTTCTTCTTACACACCTAATGTTGCTGTGCTATTTTGGGCTACCATTTAAATAAAAGCCAATTTGACTAAAGAGCAAATATATTCTGTCGAATGACGGCAAAAGGGCAGAGCTTGGGAAAAAGAAACAAGAAAATGCAAGGCATTCATTTTTCCTTTGTACTTTTTAATAAAAGAAATTTTCTTGCAGCTTAAAGTGACACATTAAAAGATGTATGTATCGTGGCTTTTAAAAACACAATTAGATAACACCTTGTCAAATACTTATATTCTTTGTTGACAGCCTTGAGTACAATCACAATAACAGCACAGCTATTTCAGCATGTTTCTTATTCAGTTGCCATTGGCAGAGTCAGCCATTTTATAAAAATGTTACTGTTTATCACTTTAATCATCAATCTACATCTAGTCAAAACAATAAGTCAGAAGGAGTAGTAAATTATACTTGTGCAGCCCTGATGAGTTTGAACTGTTTTGCTGAAATTAACTGCAATAATTATCTATTTTTCTAAAGCTGTTAAGAAGTTCTTGGTAAAAAAAAAAAAAAGAAATTGGATCAATGAGGACTTGGCTTTTGCCTGGTTTATAAAAAAAAACTTTTTAGTACGCTGAGAAAAATTCAACATTGTGTCTCGGTTTTCTAAAGGTGAAGGAAAAAAGCATGGGTCTTGCTTTTTTATTCTGGAACAAAGATGCCCAGACAGATTTGTTAGGGGGGCTGGCCCCGGCCCCCAGCCCCTCACCCTGCCTCGGGGCCGGTGCAGCTGGCAGGGTGGTGGGGCACAGGCTCCCTGGAGGGGCTGCCCGGTCTCTGTGGGGGGGCTGCTGGCCAAGGCGCTGGGGTCAGCAGAGCAGCAGATACCTGGGTGGGGGATGGGGGGGTGCTAGACCTATTTCAGGGATGTGCTCACTTTGGTTATAATATTGATGTTAATTAACGGTAATGGTAAATGCTGAGGTCTACTATAGGGGAAAGTATGTCTCTTGTGTACGAGTGTAGAGCACATCACCAAACGTAACAAAAACTATCTGGGTTCCCGTTTGACGGGTGGGGGAAAGGAGGCCCATCCATCTCTACTGTGCTGGGGATGGCCCGGGCTGGGCGTGCGTCCCAGGTTTGTCCCGCTGGGGGAGGATGCTGTGACCACGCGTGCAGCTGGCATTGGCAGCCCCTGGAGGCCTCCCTGGAGGTGCCTGATGTGTGCACTGCCCTCCCTGGCCTCCCTGCAGACACACCCGGCACTGTCTGTAGTGGGTTAAGTGCAGATCCCTCGCATCCACCACGGGGCATCCAGCCCACCTGATGACTAACGGGGAAGTTATACGGCTGGCCGTCCTGCAGCAGGTTCTACCTGTACCCTGGCCACATGCCTGGTTTTGCCTGGACACCTCTGATGGCCAAGGCCACCCCCAGCTGTTGCCTGTGGCTCCCTGTTTTGGGGCAGGGTTCAAGGGCTCCATCCTGCAGGAGGCAGGTCAGCTGGCCCAGGGGGTGTGGGGCAGCTGTGACAGTGACCAAAGTGTTGAGTCACCTCCCTACCATCAAAGCCTTTGCTTTTTTTTTTCCCTTGTCGTTCTAGACTTTTATTTCTTGCCTTTTATCAGTTTGAAGTATTTTATTTGTCTCTTTTTGGAAGGATGTAATTATCTCTTTTTTTAGCTGGATCCCAATTTCTTAGCAATAATGTCATGAGTCCTATGAATGCATTTTATATGTCATGTGTGTGTGTGATCAGTCGGGTTTTTAGACTTATATACCATAGACTATCAATATTACATTTGCTGCTCTAACCAAGAGGCTTTAATAATACAGATCTAACTTTTTACTCTTTTACAAGACAAGGCAGCAAATTTAGATTCCTTTAATCACATGAAAAATGATGGATATAACTAGGGGATTGAATTTTGGAAACAATGCTAGGACAAAAGAGTTCCTGATGGGATTCCATAAATATTAACAAAGAATATTTGTCTTATCTTTTGCTAGCAACCATTAAGTATTTAACCCTATTCATGGAACATTTCCTATGTTAAGAAAGCTTTAGCTTTTGTCTCCCCAAAAGGCTGTCTGTCTGTCTGCTTCTCTAATATAATAGATCTACTGCTTTGCCATCAAACTTTGTGTTAATTTGATTTATTTAATTTAATATAAATACATAGTGATTTACTAAGCACTTATTTAGAACAGTATTTATAGAGATTTTTATTAATTTCTTCTAATTACTTACTAAAACCCCTATACTACCTGAGAAACCGAAATGTGTGGAAACCACAGTTGAAACTAACATATTGATGTAACTTGTTCATTGTGGGGGGAGCACAGCAGACATGTTTTGGAGTCCGAAGGAAAAAAAAAGAAAAAAAAAAAAAGAAGTAGTAAGCTTGAGGCACTTTGCCAACTTTGCAGAGGTGCGAAAATTTCTGGCTCTTGACAAAAGTTTATTTGCAGTTATTTGCACCCTGGATTGCTGTTGCTGCCTGATGTGTAAACAGTAAATATCTCTTCCCTTCCACCCCACGTGTCCCCCCACTTGAGCTTTCCTTTACTCATTGCCAGCCCAGATTCCTGTTCTTTTAGAATTACGGTGGAAGCCCTACACCTGCCCTTGGGGTGGGGTGGCCGAGATGAAGGTCCAGCTGCAGCTGGGCTGCACCCCTGAGTGCTCCCTGGGGAAGGCAGCTCTCCCCACAGGAGCTGAGCGGTGGCATCAGAGGGGGCAGCAGCCACCCCCTCCCCAGCACAGCTTAATTTCCCCCAGCTGGCATCACTGGCCCGTTGGGAATGTAACCAGACGGAGCTCATCAGCAAGCAGCAGCGCCCAGTTGCTCTCCAGGCACGCTGTCTCTGCGTGGGGCTGCCGAGGACGGGGGTGCAGGGGCTCCGTGCATGCCATGTGAGTACTGCCACACGGGGGGACCGTCCCTGGGGGGCTTAGGGTGCTTTTATAGAGCACTTTGCTACAGCAAGTGGGAAGATCCAATCCATGGTGGAGAGAGAAAAGTAAATACATTTTGTTGGTGGGCATGTTTCTGTGCTGTGTGATTCTGAAAAGAAAACTGAGTTTAATTAAGAACAGGTATTTACAAGGAAACCGCTAATGCTTTTGGACTGAAGCTGAAAGATTTGTCAAATGCCTTTTGTGATTGACTGGAGGGCAGAAGGATGTCTCCTCACCCTTCCTGGGTCACAGCTAGGAAGGAATGGGGAGGAATCTTTCTTTTTGCCTCAGCAAGCTGTGTGAGCTACTTCAACAGCCAAAAATAATTGAGTACAACACATCTGCATACAACGGAATAATTCTCATTTCTCTGCTGACCCCCCCCTCTCTTCAGCTCAGGAAAAGAGAGAACTCATTTAGCTCCTTAAATGTAGGTGTTGTAATCATTAATAAGGAAAGTGCCAATAAAAAAAATCTGGTGATACTATAATGGGGGAGATAAAACACAGCAAAGAATAATTAGATGCTAGCATCAAAATACTGCATGAAACAAAAACAGTAGGGAGAAATCCAATATTTAAAGCATTTTTTGAATTTTATCTTTACCTGCATTCCTTAATCTTTCATTTTGTCTTTTGATTTTCTTGCTATGTACTGTGTTCCTCTTCTGTTTTATTTTCATTTGACTTCATCTTATTACACCTCCCTCAGCTTCTCCCACCCATAAGATTACTTTTTGTTGTTGTTGTTTTGTACTTTCAGCTCTTCCTTTGTTAACACTGAATGCAAACGTAAGCCTGTTGACAGACTTTGAGGAGTCAGGGAAAAAGCCTTAAATCCTAAATAGTTCGGATCACAAAGCTGAGCGGTGGGGCATGGGTCAGGGCGATTGGAGCCCACCTCGGCTGACCGCGTGGGATCTGGACATCCCAGTGAGCTGGGCTGTTTGCCTGGGCATCTCTTAGGTCTCTGCTGGGAGCAGCTGTGGGCAAAACTGGAGCTGCCCTTCAGGTGTGTTTGGGAGGGGACCACACACGTAGTAAGCCGTAAGTTCTACAGGGTCAGAGAGTTGCTGTGCTCTTGGAGGCTAAACATCAGCAAAGGAAGGGATGGGGAGAAACTGGTTGGTCTCTCCAAATTCGAATGGGTTTAGGGGTTCGTTGCTTCTCCCTTCTGGGGAGTTGTAAGTTTCCAGGGATTTTCTGCAGAGTGCAAATGTGGGAGGGCAGGTTTTCTGAGCGGAATGACTGAGCGTTGTCCCTTGTCCTCAGGTTGGCAAAATACTGGAGGCGATGTTCTGGTGGGGCGTAGAGGAAGCACAGACGCTGCTCTGTGGCATCCTAACAAAACACTGATGATTACGTAACGGAGTTGGGGCAGACTGCCCTAGAACAAAGACAGGAGATCAGTAGCTATGCAAACTGTGTGCAGCTGCTGCTAAACTGGTGCAGAATACAACCCCCTTCCCCCTGGAGGGCAGGCACGCAGGCTTGCAGGTGGCACTGGAAGCAGGGCTTGCATTGGGGTGCTAGTTCCACAAACCCTCCTCGTTTTTGAGCCTCAGAATATCTATGCTGCTAGACTTGTGGCAGACTGACCGACCTAGAAGTATTTCCGTTATAAAATGGGAATGGATGAATAGAGATCTAACAAGGACAATATTCTGAGTTTCTGGTGTTTGGTCAACCCAGCTTCCAAGTCCTCACTGAGCAGTTAAAAAAGGATCTGTTGCTACAGAATGAATGTGGACATACATATTTTTATCCGGTTGAAGGATAGGCATTCTGGTTGTTGTATGCTGGCTCTAGTGCTGAAAATAAAACTCACAGAATAGGGAGGGCATAGTACTAATTAGAAACTTAGACTGGAAAAAGATCATCAAATATAGAAACCTCCTGAATACGCTTCTCTACATGCTGAATATGTGGAAACAAAGTGGAGGATTTTGTCGTTATGAGGCTTACATTTTACTGTGCAGTAGATAAGAACTAGGATCTCAGATAAATTAGAGGACTCTTTATATGCAAAATGTGCGTGCTTTTTTTTTTTTAAAAAAAAAAAAACAAACCCCAAACTTCTGCAGTAGTTACCCTTAACAAGTCTCCAGTTTTTTTTCACTGATTCCTCAGGTATTGCACTTATCATTCAGTATTTATATTACAGTAGTGGTTAAATCATTATGTAACAGTATTGATCATCCAGGGGTGCATGTAATTAGATGGATGGGAAGCACCGTGCTGCCACTTGACAAAAAGGCATGGCTTTTCTTGCCCTATGTGAAGGTATCTCCTATCACCCCAGGGGCTGTTGTGACCATGGACTGATATTCTATAACTTTCTTCACCTGAGGCTGATTCATTTTATCTCGGACCTAGATTAAATGGGTCTCCATTTTATCCAAAGAGAGATGCTGGCAGAGGCCTTTGGCACTACACCAACAGGCTGAGGTGTATGGAAGGAAGCCTGCAGGAGACCTGACTTGATGGACGGGGGGCTCTGGAAAGAGGAGGGATGTGCCTCAGCACTGAGAAATGCCTTCTGTGTGGAAGGGCCCGCTTTTGGGTCATAATGGTCATCTATTAAACCAGGGAGCTGCTGCTTGGTTGTATGCTATAATGCGTGGGACTCAATGGCATTCGAGCCACTATAAATGCATTTGGAGAGCTGTCATGGTGGGGGATACATTTTACTGTCTTTCAGGTTCTGGCTGAGTAACCAGGTGAGCCATCTTGCAGTAGGGTGTTGGGCCACCTGTAGGCTAAGGCCAGTCAGCAGCAGAAAATGCTGGGATGAACTGACAGAGCCTGAGCTTTGAAACGGCAGTGGTTTCTCTGGGAACGCAGATTGAAGCGTTTCCTTCTTTGCTGCACAGTCTCTAGCTAGCGTAACAGGCTGTGGTGTCCTGTAGCTGCCTCTCGCAGGGTGGAAACCTGTGCTCTTGGTCTGGTTATTCACATACATGCTTACAAGTGTGTGCATGAGCAAAACCTGTGCTTTTCATTTGCTTCCATTCCAGTGACTGCATTATCTTTCCATCATCGGTCGGTGAGAGTACCTCATGGATGGTTTGTGCACCCAGCGTAGTGTGAGTGTTTAGATCTTGCAAAGAGAGGTGAGGGAGGTGGAGAGAGGGGTGGTGTGGCTGGGAGATAACCAGCAAAGCTGGGGTTCAGGGGTGAGCCTCGTGCAGGCAATGCGCTGAACTCCCCTGATCCTGCATGGGTTGGAGCTGAGGTTCAAGTTGTGACATGACCTGAATGTCCCCAGACTCTTAGCACTTAATTTAATACAGTATCTAAATCATACCATCTAGACCTATGTCTGTCTGTAAGTAATAAACTTTAAGTTTTAAGATGGGGAATTCATTATACTGGAACTATCACCTGTTTCCTGTACTCCATTTTTTTTTTCTGGTGACTGATCTTTTCTCCTGTTCTCATCATGCTTGCTACGTCTCTGCTGCATGCCAAATAGAGATCAGTGACTTTATTTTTAGATGTGATTTCCCTATCGTAGGCTGGATTGATTATCCCTCTACAAAAAATCCCAACGATACCTTCTAGGGAATCAGAACTCCCAGACCAAAGCTGCTAACCCCCTTGCAGGGCTATCCAACTCAGTTGCTCGGTTTTCCAAAGTGCCAAGCAGCTACCATTGCATTAAATTACTACAGCTCCAGAGCATCAGAAAATGCTGATTTGTTTAATGTAGTTTCTAGCAGTAGTTGCCTTTCGCGTTATTGCTAGGGAAGCAAAGCGTTTACGCCACAGTGCGAACTTCTGCTGAGAAACCTCTGGATGCTTCACATTTGAGATTTAATGTGGGACCACCAATTCAGTTGATCTGCAGCCTGAACGTATTACCTACTGCATAAATCACAGTAAAATGTGATTTTTCACTGAGGGCTTATTTTTATTCCTTTATTTTATTTAGACTGTGTACTGTAGATTTTGGGGATGAACGTGGCATAACAGATAAAAGGCCAGAGCAAGTGCTCTTTCATATTCCCCATCCAGCTCCCACGCCGCAGGAAGGAGCGAGGCAGCCACAGGTAGCAACCATGGCTCTGTGCCAGCACGCCCTGGGTATACCTAGTCCTTTTGGTGAAAGTGTGTAACTTCAGTGCTGGATTTTCCATTGAGCTCCATCTAGTGCTACCTACTAACTGCTTTTGGCATGGGTTGCTCTGTAGTGTAGTGCAAGTCCAAGGGGAGAGCAGGGATGGATGCCAGAGGATGGGAGAGGTCTGTTATGCTCACAGCCCAGAGAGGTTCAGAAAGGTACCTGCAGTTATTCCACATCTTTCAAAATGGACAGTTTGTGGTTTATATGTACCCACATATTTCTGAAGCATGTGTTGTGGTCCTTTATTTGTCCACTGCTCTTCCCTTTGGGGTCTGTTTTGAAATTGCACTAAACTGGTGTTGGAACAATTTTCCTTTCAGTTATATTCAAAATAGCATTTTATCAATGTCAGCTGATTTCTTTTAATTGAGCTAAAGTTCAGAGCGTGACAGGGATGTTGCCGGGTAGTATATATTTCATGTTACAATTTAAATTCCAAACTCTGCGACGAAGCATCATCGTCATCTGTAACACTACATGTGAAGCGAAGGATGCTCTTGGCCTTCTCAATAGAAAATAACAAACATGTGTCCCTCTTTCCCCACCCCCCCCCCTACCCCTACGGAGGCTGTGAGAAGGCTGTAGAGATGTTTGTACCTGGCCTGCTTTTCATTAAAGGTAGGGAGTGGGTAGGTGGCTCGGTGGGGGCAAGGCATTTCAAGCATAGCTGTGCATCTTCTTGGGGCTCGCTGTAGTCCTGATGAAGAGCAGGTGCAGAGCAAATCCACCACAAATCCACCACAAAGCCACGGAACATCCAGGAACCCCAATTACAAATTTCAGGCTCGTAAAATGTCAGCTGAGGGGCTTGCCTGGACGTCACCCTGCCTGTCTGGTCCCCTTAGAGGCAGTTTTTGCACTGACTTATTTTGAGTCAGTCACCTGATTCTGAGTGCGTTTGGGGCCTAGGGCAAAAATAAAGAAGTTAAATATTTCTATAGGACGTTTTATCATGCAAATTTTGCCTCGGATTGGCTGTACCGTGCCATGTCTGCAAGCATCTGGCCTGGTGGAAGCCCTGCTCCGAGCTCCAGAGGCAGCTGACAACGTGCACTCAAGGGACTTCCCCCAGCCTCTCCCCCCACCAGGCTGCTATTAGCTCAGTTAAAATGTGTGTGACCATAGAGTAAGCCTGGAGCATGGATGAGCAGGAGAGACGGAGGACCTCGGGGCCAGGCAGTTTACAAACAGGCATCACAGCCATGCTGTCCTTTGCCCCCTCTTACATTTCTTATTACAGTACATTAAAACCCTTTGCTCTGTCAAATTGACAAAGGCAGCTATAAAAGGGGTCCTTTCTAATACATAGTAATATAAACTATGTTTGTACACTTACCACATAATCCCTAATTACTTCCATACTTTTATGTGTGGAGAGCTTTGACGCTTGCGTTGCTGGATACTTAGTGAAAGAAATAAAAATCAGAAATTATTTCTATATAAGTACGGGGTGGTGTGTGGATTAGCTTCTAGGCTGGTGACACAGCTCGCGTTTCAGAATAAATATACTAAGTGTCATTGATCCACTAAGTGTCAAATAAAAAACTGTGACACCAACAAAATTCTCGTATGACCCTGACATTCTTCCAGTACTTAAAGCAATTACCCTACTATTTAATAACAATGTTTATAAAATTGCTTTTTGATTGGCTATCATCTATGTCATACCTATGTCAATAATTCCCAGTGAATGCCTGTGTGTGACCTTTAACCTTACTTTACAAATAATTTCCATTTCATAATAGCAAGAAGAATCTTTTGGCAGTCGGTAATGGAGTCCTCCCATGAAGACTGCATCACTCGCTTTTTGGGGTTTCTGCATGGTGGAGGGCAGAGCTTCTGCTCCTCCCTGAAGGGCTGTGTGGCTGACTCCATCTCAGCCCACACAGGGATCACTGAAATGCAAAAAAGATCGAGCTTGTGATCTTTTTTAGGAGTATAGCTCTTCCTAATAACTGAGGCTGTGATGTGAAAACTGCCTGAAGTTTTTTGCTGTTATCCTTGACCACAGTAGGTTATCACAGCCTGGGCATTGTCATTTTCTTTTTTTTTTTTTTTTTTTTTTTGTTTTGTTTTTTTTTTCTTTCCCCGGTGTTTTTGTGGTTTTTAAATAAGATATGGATCTAAATGGCATGTGATAAATACAACGTCAAAGCTGTGGTGACATGGAGATGGTAATGAAGTCTCCATACTGTGTGGACCTGTGATGTTTGCCCAACAGTAACATCCCAACAGAGCTTAAAAGTTCTCAAGGTGTGTTTTGGAGATGGTTTATTCACCTGACTTTGTTGGAGTGATTTCATTATCGGGAACAGTGTCCACCATACACAATACAAGTTGTATACCATATACAACACAAGCCATCTCTGATTCTCAGTCCCTGAAAAGATAAATGGACAAAGGTGGTTGTATGAAAAAAGTTGTGAAGTGTCCGTTAACAGTTCTGCACATCGAGTTGGTTGCAGATGCCTGCTAGAAGTCATCTTCCCAACCCCCCTAAAATCAGAATAGCACCACATGTGATCCTGTTCCCATGGCTTGTTTCCCTAGGGCCATAGAAAACCGCATACAATTCTTTGCACAATTCTTAAGAAGTATCTGAGCATCTCTCTTCTGTGTAGGAAAACTTCAGAGTAACTGCTTCTAAAATGCATTTTTCGGAGAGATGCAGCTGCGTTAAGGGTGTGCATGCGTCAGAGCCTGTTCATGACTTGACCACATGTGAGCCAGTGGATGGTCAAAGATCTTGGTGAAAATTACGGTCATACCTGGCTTGCAGCTGTGCAAACCTAGTGGTCTTTCCCTGGTGGGGAAAACTTGAGCCAGATGAAAGGCTTACTGAGGGTACGTCTAAGGTAGATGTCTTTTGATCCTGCAGAGGCCTGGAACCAGCAGAGAGGTATCCCATCCGTTCAGCAAAACCTGCCGTATTTTAATGGCTGGCCCTCCTGGGTGCTAAATACCAGAAACATCTCGCTCCTTGGGAGAAACTGCTCTCTGTAAACAGTTTTGCAAAACTTTATGAAAGCGCTGCATATGATAAAAACTGAGGGATATCAGACGTGCCAGAGAAAGGCATCCCGCACCTCTCCTTTCACTGAAACATATACAGCCATCTATAAAAATTGTAGCCTTGAAGCTGGTGTAGAAAAAGCGTGGAAGATCAAAGTTTGGTGTGTGCATGGTAACATTTTGAGAGTGGTATTTTTAGTAACAATCCCCCCCAGCACTCAGAAGAGAAGGCAGGCTGTGCTGCACATGTAGGCACAACCAGGAGAACGTTGTTTTCCATGTACACATCTCCGAAGCACACGCTGAAAGGTGTGGGATATCAAGAAGAGCAGAGTGGTAGCGTATGATGAGAGAAGGAGCAAGCAGACCAACGTCAAATGAAGAAGGGCCAAGTTTTATCTCTTTGCTTGCTTCAGTGTGCAACCTTGACCTCCTGCTAATAGATTTTTATTTCTGGAATATGCATGTGCTTGCAGATTTGCTCTAAAACATGATGGATCTCATGATTCACGCTGACTCTGCTCACTTTTCCCAGTAGATATGTTTTGTTTGTTCACAGGGACAAGTACTTCTTCTGACCCTCTTCTGGAAATTGGAGTAGTTGGTGAAGCTTTTTCTTCTTCTCAGTTAACTGTTCTCCTAGATTGTCTCCCACTAATATGCCGTGATGTGTTGATGTAAAACACTTAAATATTTCCATATGCAATAAAAGGTCAGAGATGGTATTCCTTCGTTACCAAGAGTCCATATATCAAAGGACCTCACAGGAAATTCTACTCTTTAGCACAATAGGAAGGTAAATATCGATTACAAGTTATCTGTCAAATTAGCTTGAACCTTTTCCTCAGAGTATTGAGTTCTTCCCATCTGAGAATGTATAGTAGCTCAGTGAACCCCCTTTTGTGTATTTTTGGGGGATGTGATATAGAGGCTGAGATTTTACTGAGCTGGCTGCTTGCTTGCCTCTGCCTTGACAAGCACCGAGAGATGGAGAAGGTCTCTCCTTCCCTCCCCCAGCTGAAGTGCCCTCCCTCTCTCAGCACTCAAGAACTCTACGCTAAAACCCTTAATTCCCTGCTGCTCCCCTTCCTCTGCATAGCTCTGGTTTTCTGCAGAAAGTAAACAAGACCTGCTTGATGCCAAACATTAGTCCCCTTTGTGCCATAGCCAGTACCTTCCTTTTACTACTTATTTATAACGTCTCTGAAAAGTTACAATTATCTCCGTACCTATCAATCAATCATCAAACAGGCTGAAGTTACAGAAATCCAGCCACCTCTGCAAGAGGAGGATGCTACAGCTGTGACATAATTACATTATCAACTTAATTAAGGAAGTGAGTGAAATGAAAGAGAAAACAAAACAGCCAAAGAGAAGGCTAGAGGTGGGAAGGAAAGGTGGGATGGGTAGCATGCAGAGGATGTGTTAAATTTAGCTCTAAGTGGTTTAAAAAAGGATCTAATGTATCATAAAATTCCCTGGGTTTTTTTATCCTATGCGCCTTGCCTTCTGAACGGCTGCTGGGATGACAAGGGCTGGGGTGGGATGACAGGACCCTGGAGGGTGGGATGCTGTTGTGCACCACCCCAGCCTCCAAACCCACAGCGAGCTGAACCGGGTGAACCATGCGTTACGCAAAGAATGTGTGACTTGCATGTGTTCACGTGTTGGGGCTTCAGGAAATCTGGTTTTGCCAAGTAAAGGCTCAGCCGTGTTATCCTCACGAGCTGAAATCCCCCATTAACTTCTGCAGGAGTTTGGGCACACGAGGGCTAAAGATTCAGGCTCCTAATCTGATTATTCCCACCCAAATACATTAATTGTGGAAAACCAACAATGCTTTTTCTAGACAGGATGCCAAAAGCAGCTTGCTGACCAACGTATGTCCTTTTTCTTCTGCTTTCAAATCCCACCTACTTTTCAGTATCAAAAACGAGGAGGGGAAAAAAATATCCTCAAATCCTTTATTTGATTTCAGGGTACAACTACGCTTAGTTTAAATGTCACCCATACGCAGAACAGTGGTTGCACCAGAGCAATCATGGTGAGATGTCTAAAGGGGTGTCAGCAAATTGGACAGGGTATAATTTTAGTCAGTGTGTTCTTGTCTTATTTTAGTTCAACATCATTTCCCAGTTGCAATTCTTTTGAATGACACATGGAATGCAAAACAACATAAAAGGTCTGCCCTGAGGCAGATATGTGTCCATGTAGGACTTTAATTATTCTTTTTGAATCATGTGTAATATGCAAGCCCGGTTTCCTGCATGACGCCTGCATGAAGTCTGATGGAAAAACTGTGTATCACCTGTATAAGTAGTTTTATGGTAGCCCTCATATTTTTAGAAGCACTGATTTTGGAGAAGATTCTTATTAGTCCATATACTCTGGATTTTTCAGGTGACATTTGGGGCAGAAAGCAATTGCTCCCATGGTGTTTTGCAATGGCACACAAATCACTTTTTTTTAAAAAAGGCATTGTTTTGCTCATTCAACTGCTGTGTGCCTAAATAGCACTTCCAACGTGTGTATGGAGTGCTATATGTGTAAGAATTTATTTGAATGTATTCTTTTCCTCTGTTGCCTAACTCCTGTAAGCTGATCCTGATCTTATTTGTATCACTTTTGTACCCATGTAACTCCAATGGTCTCATGGAAGCAAGTTCTGAGCAAAACAGGAGTCAGATCTTTTCCTTCTAAGAAATATTAAACTGTCTTTTAGGTAGCACTTGGTGTATCATTTTAGGTTAACTGATAAAAAATAATGAAAAAGATGTGTGTGAATTAAAATGTAGATAGTAATGATGAAATAAGTTTTTAATAGAAAAAAAAAAGAGAGAGAGAAGCTAGTGTGAAAGCAAATTAAGGATGTCGCTGCATTTTTGCTAGATTGTGGGGCTGATTCAAAGGCTTCTGAAGTCAGCGTGCAGCTTTTGACACGGACCAGGAAAATCCTCCTGGTGCTTTGGGAGCTGTGCACCAGAGGGTCAGTGCAGGTCTAGGTGTGCTCATATCTGGTACTTCAGGGAGGAGAAACCATGACGAAATGGGAGCGTTGGTCTGTTACCATGAGGTGATAATGGGCAACTGGTAAGGATGAAATCTGACCACAGAGTCCTCAGTCTCCTTTGAAAACTGCTTTCTCAAAGCTCCTTCTAGAACTGTTTTGGGTTTTGTTTTGGTTTTGGTGGTTTTTTTTTTTCTTTGTTTTGGTTTGGGGTTTTTTTTGTGTGTGTTTTGTTTGTTTTTTTTTTTTTAATAATACATAAATCTGCAAACCTACATGTTTTGATAATCAAATTTAAAAAAAAAAAATATCAGCACTTAGAGTTGAAATTACAGGAATTAAAGCAGAAGGAAGGAGTTTCTGACTGCACCGTTTTTGCTGCAGGTTGGACATGAAATGACAACTTGTAGATGTACGGAAAGGTGACTGTGGTGCTCGTCTGGTTTGTCGGGACCCCAGCACAGCCCCACGTTTGCTTTCCCCCCCACATGTGCTGCCTTCTCCCCCTTGGAGTAACCCTCTTGTTTATTTGGTCCCTGCGAGGCTGTGTTTTTGGAGGGATATTTCGGTTAGCATAAACTATTTGAAGACTGTTTGGAGAAAAGCACTAACCCATCCCAAAATCAGTGGGATAAAAAGCTCCTTGTTTATAACTGTTACCAGTTTAATCATTTAGATGAGATGAATTTGTGCTTCCAGCCCTGAGTGTGCTCTGATTTCCCTGCAAACATGTGTTGTGGGATTTGCATTGTCTGCAGTAGGAGTCGCACGGAGGGGAAGGAAATATTTTCCCCGTCTTTTTTTATT
Organism: Microhierax caerulescens; assembly: GCA_035590215.1. Lineage (NCBI taxonomy): Eukaryota > Metazoa > Chordata > Aves > Falconiformes > Falconidae > Microhierax > Microhierax caerulescens. The sequence continues at coordinate 10,044,174 of JAVJGJ010000033.1, forward strand.
ATTCTTCTTTATTATTCCCTCAATTTGCCACGTGAAAAACACGTAAGTAGAGGAGCTGCTGGATTTTAATGATGAAAAAAATTATATCAAATTATTCCGCTGCTTAAGAAAAGGTATGAAAGAGAAACCCAGAAAACGGCAGCTCAGATCAGGTTTCATTCAGATGATCTAAACCAGCGTTGTTGTTTCGGCAAGTTCAATTTTCTCCCTAAGTGTCTGGTCCCTCTGATGTACGGAGTTCCATCGCCCGCACCCGGGAGGCTCTGCTGGCCAGCAGCCCGCTGACTGGCAGTGACCTTGTGCTAACTGTCTGTCAAAAACGGTCACTCAGAATTCATTGGGATGAAAAATAAGCATTTGGTGCCTTTCTTTAGAAACATAATAGACAGCTTTGCTTTCACACCTCCTAATAGCCTTTTTAAAAATAGTTTCTCTAGCAGGATGCTTTTTTAGCGTGTGGAGCTTTACACGTCTCCATATTCCAGAATTTATTAGGATTATTTTTATATTGTATATATTTTTTATCTTAAATTTCCTGATGCCACACTGCGAGGCTGCCAGTTTAGCAACTCCAGCTGTTGCGAGTCACGAGGGTAGGCTGTGGTGGCGACTGGAGCACGGAGATGGGGAAATTTTGTTTGTCAAGTCAAAGCATTAACCCTTTGAGGCCAGCTTTTAAGCACTACCTGTCCGCAAAAATAGCAACCACGCTGTCGCTTTCCAGAAGGCAGCCCTGGCCTCGGCTCCCAGGCTTTAGCAGTCTCGGGGGGGCTCTTTTCCCGGCAGCGGCTGTGGTGGGACAGGAAAGCTCCTCTGCTTTGCTGGCTGCCTTTGGTTTCGCCGGCCACCGCGCAGGGAAGGGGCAGAGCAGCTTTTCCCTCCGCAGCCCCAAGGCCTTCAAATTCCTCTTGCCCTTCAGGAAAGGAGTGTCTTTTTTTACAGGATCCCAGTGTTATTCAATGGAAAGACAGGAACAATTTTAAGCTTCCAGGTCTGTATAAGCTCTATTGAGAGTGGAAATTAGTTGAGGCTCCCTGTGGTGTATGTGACTATGGAAGCTACAATGCTCATTTGTCCTGCTGAGCGGTTCTTGTATGTGCTTTACTGGCTGCAGAAGTTATTTTTTTTATATATATATATATATATATATATATGTGGGGATTTTTTAGGATTGTAAAGATCTCCAGTGGAGAGATACATGGTAGAACTGAGAGTTAAAGCTAACCCTTACTCATGTGGCATAAAAATATCCTTCCACAGATAGGTTAGGAAGGTTTAGATGTACGCAGAGTTAATGCAGTTGTGGAATAAATTAACTATCTGTTGCAGCCAAGAATCATGAGTCTGCATTTCAGGGTCTTGCAATGGAAAGGGGAAAATTAAAAAAAAAAAAAAAAAAAAAAGGAAAAGGAAAAAAAAGGAAGAAAAATAATGCACATGCAGGCAAACCTCTTTATTTAAAAATTGGATTAATGGTGCTCTGTCTCTTTGATTGACGATGATATCTCTGCCTTATCCTTCCTCATTTTGCGGCACCTCCGGTGAGGCTGGGCAGGTGAGGGAGCGCTGCCTGTGTGCCAGGGCACCAACCGCCTCCGCGGCCCCGGGGGATGTTCTGGCTCTGCCCGCTGCAGCGGGACCCTGCCAGGGGCTACCGACCCGCAGCCAGGTCCCACTGCCGTCACAGGGGACGGGCTTGTCTTCCAAAATCTGCCTCAAACCTGTGGGTGCGGCATCGCACGAGGCTGGGGAGCCGTGGGGCTCAGAACAAAGCCCTGAATTACGGCTTCCTATTGTACGCCAATATAGTGTCATTTAAAGTCTCAAACCAGCCAAAAGCTCACACAACCTCACCCTCTCCACCACCCTGGATACAGAAATAGTCAGATCTTTTTGTTCATGATTAACTGACTCATGCTTAGAAATCATCAATTTAAAACCCATTTCGGGCAAAGTTACTGGAATGTTCTTTGCATGGACATAGCAGTATATGTAAATTATAAAAGTCCCCAATAGGTGCTGAAAATATCCTTAATCATTTTCTGAGGATATAGCAAATTTGGTGCTAATTACGGTTATTTGCATCCCCTTCCCCCTCCAAAAAAGGGTCTCCGAGAAGTAGAAGGAAATTTGG
>JAVJGJ010000033.1:10050281-10090304 GCA_035590215.1 Microhierax caerulescens
CCCCCCCTCCCCCCCCCATCCCAGGGGAGGTCATCAGCTTGGCTTTTTCTGGCCTCTGACCTGTGACAGGTGTGGGACATGTCCTGGGACCTTCTCGGAGGGGTCTGCCCAGCTGCAGCTCCGGCTTGCTGCCCAGTGCCAGCACACCAGTAGCAGGGGTGGGTGGCTTCTAAAATTGGTGCTGTGCTTTTCAGTAAATAGCACATAGCATTGATCTGAGAGTCCTGAGGTGCTGGTTCCATTCCTGATGGGAAATGTGCTCAGGAGAGGCACGGAGAGCAATGGCAAAGAAGTATGATTCCAGAATGACCCTGTAAATCAATCTTGTGGGACAAGTATTCTCCTACAACTGTAGCTGAGACCAGATTCACATGTTGAAGTGAGATACTAAAACACCAAATAAAAATGGCAACTATCTTTCGTTACTAACTGCAATTAATGCCATGTTATTCTTGGTGTACCAATCTATATGTCTTTTCTTCTTCCCAGACTGCTTATTCACTGTTGGCATCTTCCATTGCACCTTTTTTTAATGTGATATAATATATATATATACACACACACAGCTGTAATGCTGTTTGGGTTTTTTTTATTTTATTTTATTTTTCCAGTTTAAATTTGATTAAGAAATAGATTTTGTTGGCATAATTGCTCAGTGGAGTTATAAAGTATTTCATTTGTGGGGATTGTTTCTCAGCATTTAAAAAAAATAAAAAAATAAAAAAATGAAGGTAAAGAAGAAACCCGCAGCGTGTTTGTTTAAAACATGCAACCTTTCACCAGCTAACTCCTTTGAATTATTTTAAATGTAGGAAAGGTAGAACTGTTAGATTTGGACTTGTTGGGTCTGTGGGTTTTTAGGCTTTTTTCTTTATGTGATTCCTCCCTGACCCTCAGAATACGAACTTGAGGAGATATTTCTATACATGAGCAGGAATCGTTACATCCATGTGTGATCCTTCGTGTTGTCACCCACCCTGCTGTCGGTAAGCACACCTGCGCTTCCAGATCACACAGGTAATGCTGCGGCTGTTTGCGTACACCATTTTCACAGAATATAAGAAAAAAACAGTAAATGCATTAAATATGGCCTCACAGAATTTTTTCCACAGAAAACGCTGGAAAGCCTGTATTGGTTATTGCAAAAGTCAGAAATAAAGCTGCAGGGACTTTTCCAGAAATGGGTAAAATAGAGGAGTGTTTAGAAGAGGCCTTATTGGCTTGAGTCACAAAGCTGGCTCTCTCCAAGTGTTGTGCCGTAAGTTTAGTGGGAAAAGTTTGACAGCAATTTAATTTTCATTGACAAATACTGTCATAATATTGAGGGAAACTGTATCAACAGTAGTGGTCGATGCTCAACCAGTCATATGGACTGGACGAGCTTACCATATGCTTAACTACAAACTTCTCTTGGAAAGCGCCTTTAAAAGATTTGACAAGCTTAAGATACTAGTCAGTAATGAGCTTGAGCAGAACATGTGAAGTTTTACATTTTGTATAGAAAATGGCTTAGTGTTTGTGTGTTTCCTGAACAGAAGAGATTTGTATGCTGGTATCTGTGTAGCTACAATGCCTGCATGCATTTCTTTAGCCTGAGGTTCACCTAGTTAAAGGAAATCTAAAAGTGAAAATGCAAAATAAAAGAAACCCACCAAACATAATTTATTTCTTCTGCATGGCATTAAGGTGAGAATCTTTTCGTTTATGTTACACATACAGTGTTTGAATTTGTGGTTTCTGGTAGTAATGGGAATGCCAAAAAACACAAACCGAGGCAACCCCCCATATTAGCATGATAATTATTACAGCAGGTGATAGGTCCAGGCTTTCATTAATGTGCGGTATTACCAGCTTCTCCCAGCAATGAACCTTTTAGGCTGATCACTGCCTTTAGCATTTTTTACTGTGAGCCTATAGATTTCTGTCTATAATTTCAGAGTGGCTGAGTATTTGAGCTGATGCCTGTCTGCCCGATGACAGGATCGAATCAGGTATCCAAAGATGCAAACACTTCATCTTGCATCTCAGTGGGGGGGTTGTTGTGGGTCTGATTGTACCCACAGTTAAGGAGCCTTAATGTGTCCTGTTGTTTCCCCCCTCATCCCTTGGCAATACACGGTGGCACACAGATTGCAGCTTCTGCACTTTTTGTCCTTTTTTTTTTTTTTTTTTTCCTTTTTTTTTTCCCATTTGTTCACACACTGATAGACATACATACATGTATGTATAGATATGCTCGTGCGTATTTAATGTATTTTTGACTGCGGCCAAATACTGCGCCAGGTTAGAGACTCTGTTAGATAATTCAAACAGAAGTCTGACCTGATTCTGTCTTAATTTGCTATGTTTTGTTAGCATTGAGCCATTTGTAATTTAGTTACATGTAGGGTAGTTCAGTGATGAGCAAGTTTAAACAGTATGGAAGGCATAATGTATGCTCACATGAAAAGCATATACAGCCTTTCATTGCACTTTGTACTTGGGAATCATTCTCTTTTTTCAGTTTTTGCTGTGCTTTCCTTTCTGAAAAGTAACTCTCCTCATTAGAAAGAATTAAAAAATAGCTTTAATATATGAACAGAAAATAGCAGTTTCTATAGATGGTTCAGCAATGGCATATTTTCTTAATCTAAATATTTTGGAAACTGTTTTTGTTTCAAAGGTTTAGTGTTTTAAAGATATATTTTTGGGGTTTTATTTTTTTTTTTTTTTGTAAAGCAGAAGTACAATTAAGCCTGACTTGGATCCCCTTACCCCTCTGTAAATGAGACATGACTCCTTAAACAGCACTTTCACAGATTAAATCAGAATCAAGTTTGGATCTTTGCACGCACATTGGCCAAATCTCCTGCCACTAGTTACTAGTTAATAGTTACTGCCCTTTATTTTCCAAGGAAAAGGAATGGATGATCCCCTCAGTGTTCTTAAGTCATTGCTTTTGCCCCTTATTTATCACTATTAAATCTCATTTCTTGTCTACAACTGGGATTTAGATTGCTTGGCCTCAAATTACATGGGTCTAGATGGTACCATCTGCTGAATGTTTGATAGCTATTATAATTCTTAGGTTTTTAGCATGTTTTTTTAATGCATTCATCTGACAAGAAAAAGAAAGCAAAAATGGTGTCCAGCATTATTCATTTTATCGGTTTGGCAACCAAAGCATATTGGCATGGGTACGTTCCTTGTAGTAACTGTCTGAGAGTACAAGTGTAAAGACAGCTTTGAAGCTTGCCATCAGATCCTGTTTTATAAGCAGAGATGCGTGAACCCACCTACCACGTGCTGGAAATGAAAAAAAGTCATAACTTGGTGGCCTGCGATGGCCAAAACAGCAACTGTTGTTAAGGGTGTGTTGGCCATGGTCTGCTGGCATGGCGCATCACTTCTCCGGTTTATCTTGGACACACTCATTGTCTCTCAGCATTGCATCCCTCACCTGTACCAGATCACCACTTTAACAGGAAAGATCTCTACAGAAATTAGAAAGGATGGGCCTCGCTGCTGCAGCACATGAGGCACAGGCGCCCGTGGGTACCACAGCGGGTACCACAGCGGGTACCCCGCTCTCGGCACCTGTCCTGCATGAGCAAAGCCTCAGCCCCCATGCTGCAGCCTCACCTCACGGACACCTTCCACTTCATTCAACACTACCCGAATCACCAGCGTGGCATGGAAGAAAAATTCCCACCATTTTCCTTTGTCCGCTGCTAATGCGAGAGCAGTTATTCCAAAGAAACCTGCAGGACCTTGCTCTGCAACACTGCCAACCCGGTGTGTCACCACCAGGTTTTCATTCATCCTGCTTGAAGAGAAGCATTTATCAGCTGGTTTTGAAACCTCATTTTGCATTTAAAAGTGCAATAATTGGACCAAAGACAATGCTGTTATATGCTTTTCTAAAAAAAAAAAAAGAAAAAAAGCCAAGCGAAGAAGATCTTAGGTGGGGGGCTAAGTGGCTGTGGGAATTTGCTCTTAGATGGAACGATTCCAAACACTATCGTCATGATCTGGGCTGTTTTGGGCGCTTTTCAAACATTTATTTGCATTGATATGATCAAACACCCAGTTCAGAATGGCTGCTTTAAACTCAACAAAACAAACGCAGGGATTCACTGAGGGCGAATCCAAAATTGTGTCTGGAGCTTTGTGCCTCCTTTTTAACAAGACCTTTTCTGTGTTCACTTTTTAAACGATGACACCATACCGGGGGTTGTCGTTCAACAGATTGTTGGTTCTTTTAACAATTTGTTCAATGGAGGAGGAGGAGGAGGAGGGAGTAGAGGCAGCTATATTTGTAACTACTGTTGTTCAGTAGAATAATTGATTTTTCCAGTTTGGCAACCAATCTCCATTTTCTGCTGCTTTATTATCCCCCCCGCCCTCCCCGGCTGCAACAAAAGACACTTTTCCCTTCCAATTCTTAATAGCAATTTGCAGTCTCAGCTTTCTTGGTTGAGGAAACTGGGTCCAGGAAGGAACTAGGTATAGTTATATATATATATATATATATATATATATATATATATATATTTAGTTATATATATCTCATATAGGTATATGAGGAGCTGATGCAAACACCATGCCTCTAATAGAAAAAAATGTTGCTTTTTTCTTTTTTCTTTTTTTTTTGTGTTGTGGTTTGTTTTTGGTTTTTTGTTTTGGTTTTTTTTTTTAAATATTATTAATTTCAGAATTATCCCAGCTGGGTAGGATTTTTTTTTTTTTTTTAAATCTCTTTTTGGAGGTGGGAGGTGGTTCCCTGGACTCTTGCTTTAGGTTCCTGTGGCATCCAGGAGCGCTGGGCACTGCCCTAGAGAACTGGCTTGCTGGCCTGGGGCATGCAGGAGCCCAAGTGTCTCTGCTCTTGGGAACTTGTGCACACATTGGCTGCCAAATTTTGAAAGCCCTTTAATGCAAACAGATAAAACCTTCTCCAAAAAAGGCCTTAAAGCTCCAGTACAGAACTATATTCGCATGCTAAGCTTAAAATCATATGTAATATATTACCAGTAATTGATTTAATGTATAAGTAAAACTAACTATGCATAAATTAGTAAAATACTTGCAAGAGAAGAGTGCAATAATTGCCCTGATTTGAGTGAGTGAAGTGGTTAAGGCTTCTATTTACCAGCTTTGTTGAGTATAAATGTCTAATGTTTAAACTTCAGCAACGTCTTCAGCACCAGCTCTCTAACAGTATTCAAAAACATGACTGAATTTTGCAAGTTACTGTAATTTGTGGAAGGCTTTTTCCAAAGCTTCTAAAGTCAGATAAAATAATTAAAAAAAAAAAAAAAAAAAGTCCTTTCTTTTCCTCTTCTTTTTGATTATTGCAAATTGGGTATAATAATCTTGGGTAGTTTGAGTATTAGAAAGGTGAACATGCATCATTAACAATAGGATTTTATGAACATTTTGTAATATTATGTAATATTTAAATTTATGTTGTTTTTTTTTTCCCCTTCAATTTTACATGTAGTAATTAATTTTGTCTTACTGACAGATGATTCTCAATGACTGATTTTCAAGAAAAAATCCAGACAGGTATTTTAACCATTTGTTTTCATTCTAGACACCTTGCATTCACGGGTCTGGTTGTAATTAAGGGGCGCTGTGCTAGGCTCTGTTGTAGATTAAAGCTTAGTGCTGTTTGTGTGAGTTTCCATAGCCGTATCATCGTGATAAACTTCACCTGGATGGGTGGTGGGAGTGTAGACCAAGGAGATGCTTGCTTTGCTCTGAACAAAATATACCCGTTCCGTGCATTACCCAAACCATCCCCTCCTGGTTTTGGGGTAGCCAGTGATGGGGCACGCTGGCAGGCAGCGGGACCCCCACCCTCCCTCTCTTCCCTGCAAGAGCCGCTGAATTGACCTCGTGTCCCAGCGTGAAATGGCATGATGGTGATGTTTAGGTGCAGAATGGGAAGACACAACGCGTACCTGTTAGGATTAGAAGGTGATTTCCCAAGGAGCAAGGGAGCAAGGAAGGGGTGCGGGGCAGCCAGGGACACAGCACCTGTAGCACAGAGCCCTTCTCGGGTGGCACAAGTGCCACCCACTTACCTCTGTCTCCCTCCTTCGCCCCCGCTTCCCTCGTGCTTTAGCCTTCCCGCCTCTTAGCCGCCTTCTCCATGTATTTCTGCTGTTTATCACACCACGAGAGGGTGACGTTGCCGTGACGTGTCTCTTGAGGCTTCCGCCACAAAAGCGTTGTTTTGAAGGCTGGAGGAAGGTGCCTGGGTTACGCGGCCATAACTGTCCCCAGAGCAGGGGCCAGTTTGGTGGCTGCTCGCTGGGCTTGTCCGTGGGCTCTGTGCGTGTGCAGGACCCCGCAGCTGGAAAGAACAGCCAGCAAGGTGTCTGCCTAAAACGTTTAGGGTGGGTTTGTGTTGGAACTGAAAGAGTAAGAATGGGCCCAGTGCCTCTTTGGGATCTGTGAGAAACTCCATGGACTCGAGGAAGGTTTGGATTGTAAGAGAATCTGAGCGTTTGTAGCGTTGACAGTGTTGGGGGTTGGTGGTGGGTTTTGTTTTCGTTGGTTAGGGTTTGTTTGGGTCGGGTTTATGAGGTGTTTTTGAGGTGGTGGTATTATTTATTCTTTTTTTGTTGGTGGTGCTTTTTTTTTTGAGGGGTGGGTTTTTTGTTGTTTTTTTGTTTGATTTTTTTTAATATCTGCCCTGAACCCCTTGTTGTTACATCTTTTCCTGGCTTTTTCCCATCTTCCTCTCCGCTCCTGACTCCATTTGGAAGGCAAGCCCTGCTTGTCTGCCTGTGTCATCTTCTAGAGGGTCCCAACAGAAATGCTCCTTTCCGTGGTGTCACTCCCTGCTAGAAATGCTTAAGCACTAAGAGGGGCCACTGAAATGCAGTTGTATGGGATCTCCTCCACGGACCCTGTGCTATAGGATTGGTACTGTTTTGCTGAAAACATTCAAGAATAAAAATGTATTATGGTATAGGCAATAAGGGCTGTGCTATCAATTACAGACAGATGTAGATATCAGTCTATCGCTTGTACTGTGGCTGTACTGTTGCATGTAAATCCCATTTGTTTCTGTGATAGTTTGAGCAATACAACTTCCAGCCTCACATTTCTAGTAACTCCGTGCCGGGTTCTAAGACCTGCTATGAGGGGAAACCACATCGTCAAGCATATTCCCCTAAGGCCCATTTTGGTGATGTATTTGTGCTTGGAAAATAATAAAAAACACCCACCAAAGCAGATGAAGTGAGTTGGGTGCAATTGCAGATGTGCAGAAGCAGCGGGGCAGTGGGGTTCCTCTGCAGCCCAAGGGCACAGGGTGGCTCTGTGCATCCTCTGGCACCTCTCGGTTACTTGCTTTCACACGTGACGTGTGGAAATTTGCAGAGTTGTGCCAGCTGACACTGCTTACTTGGACTGAGAGACAAATGTAACAGCCTTTATTTGAATATTTCACTAAAATAGCGGCTCACATAGTTTTGAAGTACTGAAGAAGGATGTAAAGCCAGGGACGTCTTTTCTTCTGAATGAGTCATGGTGTCATATTTTTCCACAGGTTGCTAATGCCGCCCCGGGTTGCACGTGACATTGACCATCATCTCTGTGTAAAGAAATTCCACTTAAATTCCATTAGTGCCTGCTTTTCCTTAGCTTCGGCTCGTGATCACTTGTTGGATACAACTGTAACTTGAGGCTACTCAGGCAGTTGCGTGTTCCCTACCTCGGCTTTTTAAGAATATGGATCTGGTTCGGTTTTCACTCATTGGGATAATTTTTTCTCTCAGCTTTTTGGATGTTCTGTACACATCTAATGATACAGATAGCCAAAGTTTAGGGTACGGTCTTACAAATATTTCCTCATTATCCTGTTACATGCTGCAGGAATGATTTCACACAGTTTAGTCAGTGCCTCAGTTTGGAAATTCCAGAAATATCTCTGCTGCTTTTTATGCTGACATTAGGTCCTAGGCTTAAGATTTTTAGAGTTTAATTTCTAATTATTCACTGTGCTTCTGCCCCTTTCGTCTCCACTAAGGAGAAGGGCAAGTGGCGCCTGCCTTTTGTTTTTACCACAATGTTACTTGACATTTTCTCTTTATTGAATCGCATCCCATCACTTTCCCTGCTCACAAAAAGGCAGGCTGGATTTTTCTTATTTGTATGTTGTCCCTTCATTCATATTATCTGTGGCTTCTCCTCCATTTTCTACTTTGAATAAATTTCACCCTGGTTTTGCATGCCATTGAAATAGAAGCGGAATAAAATCAGCTTCTCAAGTGATCTTTGGGACAGGCCAGCTATGGCGTCCCATCGGTCCTCTCTCTTGACGTTAGCTTGCAGAGGACTCTGCCCTCATACACTGCCCACTTCATTATGCATCATTTAGTTCAGCTTCTCGTCAGAACTTACGGCGTCGTAGCTTGCTAGGGGATCGTACAGCATTACCTTTCATAAAGTCCACGTAAATCACATTCATGGCTTCCTTCGATTCTTTTTGAGGGTTATTTTTTTGGTTATTTTTTTCCAAATATTCTATTAGGTTTGTTACGTATGATCTCCCTTTTGTGAATCCATGCTGAATATCTTTAATTAAATCATAACTTTCCCTATTTTGTCCCTGATTAGTGTTTCCAATATCTTTCCTACTGCTGAAATCAGGCTGACTGGTGTTTAATTTCCTCGATCTTCCCTAGAGCTGCTGTTATATATAGGTGTTACATTAGTGCTCCCATCCGCGGGTACCTCCTCTGCTTCCAGAGATGTCCCACTGATATTTGCTGAAATGTCCCCTTCCTTCTCCCTCTACTTTCCAAATTCTGGCAGACATCCCACCTGCAATAGCTTGTTTTAGACTTAAGGAGCTACTTGAAGTGCATTTTCACAGCTTCACCTTGATGCCATTTATTCCCCTTTCTCATCCTCAGGAGCTGCTCCATGCATTGGTGTTTGCAGCTGCCTTGGCCGCAGAGATCTTGCTTGGTGACCCATTTGGTTGGTTTGCTTGCGTGTGGCGTTGGGTGGCCTCACGCCAGCCTCTCCGTGTGCATCCCAGTCCTTGACAAACCAGGAAACCGTGCTTGATATTCAGAGGCGGAGGCCGGCGTCCCATCCCCAGAGCATCCTTTCTCCTCCGTATGAGTTCTGCTTGCTATTTTGGATTCCCCAAAACAAAGATTGCTTCCATGACCCATCATGTATTTTTGTCAGGGCGCATGTGTATTTTCTGCTGATATGAACTCAGCTTTGAACACTTGCCATTTCCGTATGGAGTTGTTTCCTCTGCTCCTTTATTCCATTCAGGGTCTGCTCCTCCTCTCATTGAAGTCAGCTGGGAGTTTTGCCATTGCCTTCCTCGAGAGCAACAGCGAGCCTGCAATTCACTGACACTTTAAACACGCTCTCAAAAATTAACCCTGCTCAAATTGAGCATCAATACTGAGCTTTATATTTTGGTTGTAAATCCAACTCTAACTCCTTGGATACGTCTTCTGTTTGAAGAATGGCTACTGTGAAGAAGCCCATTAATTTTAATGTAACTCTCCATGGTTAGCTTTGGGTCATAACACTTCCACTGTCGTGGCTGCGAAAATGACATCAATAGAAAACTCAGGTGTACTGGACGCTGCACCAGATGCACTAAAATCTGTTTGTCCTTCTTCCCTGTTGTTAGCACACTTGTACTCGTACAAAACCTGCTCAAATAGTGTTCAAACCTTTTTTGGGAAAAAAAAAAAAAAAAATACAAAATTAAATGATAAAAGGGGAAAAAGCTATGAAAATAAGGTAAAGGACAGGTTTTGGGGGTGTGTGGTGTTTCTGTTCTTTGTATTTTTTTTAAGAGTAGTGTGAAAACTCTAACATCTGCCTTGCTAATAATGCTGAGAGTCACATGCCTGTCCCCACAAACCGTTGTGGAAATGAGCCCACAGGACCTGTGACTTCAACCAGAAAACTGCTGCTCTGTCCTTAGCTCACCCCACTGTGATGAAGGCTGGTACCACATATGGTATGTAAGCTCAGACTTACTTCTCTGAGACCATGGAAACCGGAGTATGATGGAATACATCAGGGATGGAGTGGCAGCCTTGATTGCGAATATTTTTTGCTCAAGTCAGACACTGAATGTTACTGTAATGACATTTTATCTTTCCCTCTATATTCTAGAAGAGAGAGCCACAGGTGTTCCACTGGAATTACTCACACATTTATAAAATTGGACATTCTGTCATTAAATGGACTTAAAACTAAAAAGCCTTTGTCTGTGGAAGGTGACCAATAGAAAGGGACTTCGGATTATCTGATATCCCATAACTTAATCATATGGCTCTTAAGAGTAGGGCATAAGCAGCTGTGTCTCGCTAATATGCATGCAATATGTGTAAAGTGATATGCTTTAATTCTAAACTTGTTTTTTAGCAGGAAGAAAAAAGCATTTAGATGAGGAACATTAAGATTCAGCATTAACCATTTTTTTCCTCGGGGCAAAATTATTCATCACCTGATATTTATTAAGGCAACATTTTTATTTTATTGCTCTGTACTGTAAAGAGTCTTTCCAAACATTCTCAAAGTTGTGCAAGGAAGTTTTATAGGCAGATTTGCAGGCAGTATTTAAAGTGGTTTTCAAAGTCAGTGAATTTGAGAAAGATATTTTCCTTTTCCTAAATAGTAATGTTGTCAAATCTCACAGTGGAAATAACAGAGATAAGCAGTCATTTAATTTATTATTTAATTTTAATTTTTAACTATCCTCCCACATTATATAAACTTGATTTCAGCATTGTAGCCTTAATTGTTAGTTTGTGTTGGTTTAATCTCTCTTATTTAAGTATGTTTGCTTTAATAATATTTAAAAAAACTAAGACAAAGAAACTGTAGATTAGAGACTTTATTTTCAGGGTAAAATGATACGGATAAGTGAGCGTCAACTGACCAGAAATTATTTGCTTCTGTCTGTTAGACACGTAATGGAGTCATTTAACTAGTCAAATTAGGAGCTGTAGAAATGCACCATGCTTCATTACTGAGTTCGAATGGGCACCATTTTACATTTACGTCAAAAATTATCTCATAGCAAATTAATGTTTTCATTGTGTGGGGAAGCCGGAGCTGTGCAGTATCAGCACCACCTAGAGGATGCGACACAGATGGCTTAGAAATGTTTGTCCTCTACAAAACCGGAGAGGAAGAGATTATCTTTAAAAAGCTAAGTACTTCGAACAGACCTCTGCCTTCCCCAGCACAACCCTGGCAGTTTTCCTTGCTTTGCTCTCCTGTGCTACCCTCATTCTGCAGCATCCCCGCATCAGCTGTGCGTAAACATGCGGGTGTTTGTGGCACGTTTCAGGCTGATCCTGCTGTAAAATCCTTCAGCGTCAATTCCACTAGTTGTCTGTTTTTGATGCAAAAAGATGCTGTTAGAAATCAGAATATCACTTGAATAATGCAGATAATGAGCTCTCTGGCCAGCCAGGAAGGATTTCCAGACAACGTTAGGAAGGCTCACTCTTCCTGGACATATCCTGAAAAGCCAAAGAGAAAGAAGGAAGTTATTCTTTAACGAATTACATACTTCTTTGATGAACGGAGACAGTAGGGCCTTCGAGTGTAAGAAGAAAGACAAGAGTGAGGCAAAAGTGAGGGCAGTGGATAAACTTCCAACTTGAAGATGTTATTGCAGTGAATAGCTGTGATGCAGAAACTAAAAAGTGATAACACAGAAAACCAGTAGTGCTAATACAAATTGGTCAGGGACAGTGGTGTAAGCTGTTTACAGCATGGATGGTTTGGGGTAGCTCGCCATTCACTTGCCCCAGAGGGGTACTTGTTGAACAGGAGGTAGCATAAAATTAATACAAATCTAATAAAAGCTTACTTCTCTGGGGTGGGAGATGCTCATGGGTGGGACCCTGGCCCACCCCAGCAGGTTTCCCAGCAGTGCCAGGGCATAGCGGGCACTCCTGGCTTCAGACAGCTAGATGATTGCAGGGCAGGGAATTTCATACCTAAGTGTTTCGTGATGACAGGCTGCCGAGGCTAAGTGCCCTTGGCTCTGTGGTTTAGGGTTTCAATCCAACTCCTGGAATTCCGGAGGGAAAAAAAAAAAAAGGGGGGGGAGGGAGGGCGAGGGGAAAAAAAAAAACAAAAACCAAAACCAAAGCAAAAGTTAAAAGTGGCTAGCCAGACCTGACACCACTCCGCTACTGCAGGTACTGTGCAGGCAGGGTCCTGAGCCCTCCCAGCTCAGTAGTGTCTTTTCTGTTTACATCGGTGGTCCTGAGCTCCTGCCTGCCAACAGCCATGGTCTTGGAAATCTACAGCCAAACAGTGAGCCAGGATGGACCATCACAGTCACCCAGTCCAGGCTTCTGTCTATGTGGGCCAAAAAGCAGCCCCCAGTATTTATTTCAGGGAAAGGGTTTTCTTGCATATGCAAATAGGCAGCACCCGTGAGCAGATACTAGCAGGATTTGAGCCTCGGATATGATCCGCATTAAATATATTTTATAAATTGACCAGAATATCTAAACATGTTTTCCAATCTTATTAAATGTTGTGCGTGCATAACTGAATTAATTCTCCATATTAATATTCTTAGAAGACATTTATAGAACAAAACAAAAACATCCACAAAGTATTTTGACACAAAGCATAGGAGCCAGAGACAAAGATGAGCCGAGAGGGGGAAGTGGACCAGAATTCATTTAGTATTGCACTTATCTCTGGAGCAAATGATCACTCATTAATTAAAATGCTGCTGCCAATTGTAGTTGGAAGACAAAAATTCTTCATAATTGTGTCAAGTGTGTAATTTTTGTTAGTATACTATTATTTTTCATAGTTCAATGAGATGCTCTTCAGGATCCTTTTGAAAAATCAAATAATTGCTTGTGATGTTATTTCACGGCAAAGTATAGTGTCTTAAATACATACTGGGCTGTAAGTTCAAGAATTTGACAGTGACTTTAGGGCCACGGTTACGATAATGCCAAACTGGTAGACTATAGAACATGCCTGTGAGCAAGTTTTCTTTTGTTCTAGACAAAGCTTTTTTTTTTTCTTGTTCTTTTTTTTTTTTTTTTTTTTAATGGCGTAAGCTCCGTGCAGACAAGGGTTTCTTTGAAACAGCAAAGAAAAAAATGTTAAGAGCCTTGCTTACAAGTACCCTGGTATTTTCTTCTTTTTTAACTGTAGAAGCACTTTACCTATTATCATGAATCTTGTCTGCTGAGGTAGTTCAGCCTTCATGTTATGTTTACCAAGGCCAGACTAGAGGATCAAATAATTTATAACCATTCCTGTTGGGTTTTATGTAATAACTTTGGAACTCATATAAAGTAATGATCCACAAACTCTTTTAATGTTCATTATAAAATATGAAATATTTCTCAGAACCATTGCAATTATGTGACCAGACATAACTGTTTCACACATGAGTAAATACAGGGAGGTTTAACATAACTTTATTATCTTCCTGTCTTTTCCTCTCATTGATGTGATAATACTGTTTTAATATTTTTCTAAAGAAAAGTTAAGTAATTTCAGAATCTCTATTGAGGCCTAGTTTATTGGTTTTTGTAATAGAGTACTCAAGAATAATTGTATTTATGATTAGACTGATAGTAGTAAATGTTGTTGTGCTGAATAGGGGTAAAATACCTGAAAGCTTCATATTATTATATGAATATATACACATACCTCTGTAGGAAGAAATTATTAATATCTGTCTGTCTGTCTATGCATTTATATTATGCTCATCACAGTATCAGTGCACCTTCTCTGGAGACTTGCTGGGGTTTAGCAGTTATTAAAATGTCAGTAGATATAGGATGGCAAAACTCATTAAGACTACATAAAAAAAACATCCCAGGTCCTTGCCTGATACTTAGAGCTAACCTTTAATTTCCACCAGCCCCCCTTCTTCTGATCTTCTCGGGTTTAGACAAGACATAAAAGCGGAGCCTGCCACCACCTAAACCCTCCGCTGAAGCTGTTTGCTCAGCCCAAGCTCCTGTTAAACCTGGCTGGGGGCTTCATTGACCTTCGGAGGGTTGCTGCCCCATTTGGGCTAGGAGAAGCCTCTGAATGTTATAGTTGGTAGCTCCGAAGCTTTTCACGCCGCCCCGTCTCTGTGCTGTTCCTCTGACGGGAGTGACAGACTGACGCGCCTACCTCTGAGAGCCGCCTGCACGTCTGACTTGCACCATATGCCGTGAACATTTGGTGCTAACGCAGGGAAAAATAAGCCACTCTAGAGAAAACGGCACGAGGGACAAAGTTCACAGCACGCAGGAGGGTGGTCAGAATGGACACCTTCCTTCCCCCTTTCCTTCCCCGAGGAGCAGAAGCGGGAGGAGGGTGGACGCACGTGGCTCAGGCCGAGAAATGTACTGCAGTGTTTCTGTTTTACTGACATAAACTGGTATATGAAGTAACAGAATTTTGGTGTCCAGCTGGATGGTACTAAACAAACATCAGCAGCAGGAGAGATCTTTGGCCAGGAGAACGTTATCTAATTAGGAATGGCCTTAATAAGCAGAAGTCATTTCCCTGCAGTTCTCCCCTTGCCTGCCCAACGCCTTTCCCCTTGCGGAGGCCGGGGGGTAGGAGCTGCGTTTCGTCACGGTCTGTGCGGTGCCAGGGCAGGAGCTGCCGTGGGGCTGGCTGCAGCACCACCGTGGTGGCAACAGCCACAGCTGCACCACGAGCCACCACACTCTTGGGCCGGAGAACTCGGCTGTGCTGTAGGCTGTGCACCTGCTTGGTGCTGGAGCCCTTAGCAGATGGGGTACGTGATTTCTCCAGCCAGTGTTCCATATGCGTACAGAAACTTTCGGAAGGGGCTAATGTCCCCCCTTTCCCTCCTGGCACCGTGTTTCACCAGCCAGCCTCCCTCCACCCAGGAGGATGAAGATCCGTCAAGCTCCCTCCTCCCATGGCCACCCTGCCCTAACGAGTGGCAATGGCCCCAGCATGGAGGAGGTTTTGCCGTAGGCCTCAGGCTGGCTTGGTGATGCTCAGATCCGCTGACAGACCTCAGAGGATTTTTTTTCCTTTTTTGCCTTTCTCAGGGCACAAAACATGGCCTGATGTGGTACCATGGAGGTGGCTTTACACCTCCATGGGCTTCCAGGGCACTCGGAGGTTAAATTTCTTCACTCCCAGCATACTGCTCACTTCTGGTACTGCAGGCTTTGTGCAGGGAGGGGTAATTTTCATGCATTAAGAGAAGTGAATCCAGCGATGTTATTTTCATGAGTCAGGGATAAGCAGTGAGATGCTGAGTGCTGAAGTAAAGCAGAGCCATGAATCCGTTATACATGGTCATGCTGAACAAGAGAGAGAAATTCATTATTTCATAAAGTCCCTCTGTTGCATGGAATATTTGTAGGGTATTCCATTATCTTTACTTTAAAATTAAAATGTCTTTATTTTTCATTATGAAAAGTTGGTGCATTGAAGAATGAGTCCGGTTGTATTTAGCAGTAGCAAAATGTGACATAACTAACAATACGATGAGAGGTATGATCTATGCAGAAGATGCAAAAGACAGCATTAATAAGACAGGGTATCCATTTTTATATTTGAGATTAGTTTTGTACAATTTTAAATATGAAACAGTTCTGGTAGACAGTTTTCTTATGAAACACTATAAGTTTTTAAATTAAAGGGTCTCTTTTTTTTTTTTTTTTTTTTTTTTTACGAGTCACTTATGGATTTTTAGCACATGCATTTTAGGAAACGTTTTTATCATTTCCTAAGGCATGTTTTTGTCCAGACAGATTTACAATTGTTAATTTATTTAACACCAAAAACTAAATTTTGGGTTGCCTTTGGAAAATATGAAAAAAACAGAATCAGATTGTGAAAGATTTTACTTTACACCTAGTAGAATATAGCTCAGCATAGGACAAAGCTCCACATTTTCAGAGTCAGAAGGAAGATCTCCTGAAGACAAAGGTTTAGAAAAACACTCTGCTTTTTGTCCCAGGCCTTTTCTTTCCAGAGTTTAAAGGACTGCGTAGATCCATAATGGAGAGGCTACTTTTGATCTCATGATATTTGCTGGATGTTCACCCTCAAAGATTCATTTAAACATTTTCTACAGGGAAACATGCAATTCAGTTAATCAGAGATGGAATTTTTTGCTCTGTACACTTGGCCTGGGGGTGCTCTACCCACATTTAGAAAAAATATTGATGATTTTCAACACGTTTAGGCCAAGTATCCGTTCTAAAGTTCCTAGCATGAGCCTGAGCTGATGCTCCAGGTATGAGTAGCAGTCGCATAAAATGTGTTTACACGCATTCCTCATCACAAACAAATTAAACTTGCCTTTTCAGACAAGTTTCGCTTTGTGCTTTAAAGGGCTATACACTGAAAATTGAAGGCATGTATGGAGTAGTTCAACAAATAGGTAGTTTATCAAAACTCGGAACAACTCAAAACAACTATATTTTAAACTTGCCTCTAATGATAAATGGACTTATCATGAGCATGTTACACGTGCAGTTTTAGCATATGATCAGAGATGCCTTAGTTTAATATAGCATTTTCCCTGTGATACTACGAGCTAGAAAAGCTATCTTCAGTTCTGTCAGCATAAAAACTGCACAGCAGGAGGTGAAACACATGAAGCAGTTTCCAGGCCTCTTAACATACACAATTCATGCAGTTGAAAAGGTTTTGATAGCTTAACTCTTTTTTTTTTTTGTTGGGTTTTTCCCCCTTTTTTCTTTCTTTTTTTTCTTTCTTTTTATTTTTCTTTTTTTAAAAAAAAAAAAAATCTTGGATACCTAACGGTTGACATTTTGTTGCTATCTTGAGACATTTTTTCTCTGGGGAAAAAAAAAATATCCTTAATTATTCCCCACCCCCATACAAAATTAAACCAGTCTTTTCTGGTTTATCGAGTATCAGGCAAGAGAATACATCAGAGGTGAGAGGGGCTGTATGTAGTTAAGAATGTAGCATGATGAGACCACGTAGGCTGAGGTTATAGTCAGCATTAACTATGCTCCTGCCCCTAAAGCAGCAATGCCCAGGTACCTGTTTCTCTGCCACAGTGCTTTGGAGCAAGAGCACTGAAGCTGAGAGCACGTTGCCCCAAGGCAGACATCCCACCCGTTAATGTCTTGGTATAGATGGAGGGTTTCTGCCATAGGCTGTAGATGTAGTTGTGAACCCTAGAAGGGAACAGTGTGGCACGAGAAGTCTTTTCTTCTTCACGTGTGCGCACACACACACACCAATTTTCCTTCTCCTCCCCCTCTTATTTTTCCTTTAGTTTTTTGTTGGTTTTGTTGTTTGTTTGGTTGTTTTTTTCCCTGTTATTTTTCTTTGTGCTTGTTTGGTTTGATTTGGCTGTGGGTTTGGGGGTTTTTTTGTTTGTTTGTTTGTTTGGGTTTTTTTTCTTTCTCTCTGCCCTTGACTTGGTGCAGGAAGAAGGAGAGGGAGAGATTTCTTCACCTGGCTTTGCAAAAAGTCAGTCTTCAGCTGCCTTCCTGGGTGAGCTCCCAACCTCCCCCCTTCTCCTGCTTCGGCTTTCTTAGCAACCCAAACACCCTTCTCACGGAAGAGTGCTGTTTGCAGGCTTTTGCTTCAGGTTTTGTCTCCACCTCAACCTTTCCTTATCCCACTAGCCAAGAGCTCCTTCCTTTCCTTGAAAAGGATTCCCCAATCACACCCTGCACCACAGCTCCACATTCCCTATCTCTACTAGTAGGACTCAGCTGTCATTTCTCTGAATCTGAATGCAAGAGTTAGCAGCTGATCCTGGGATGATTTATCAGGAGAGCCCCACATTTCTATACAGCTTTTCAAGTATGCCACCATATTTCAGGATCACTGAAAAGGCAAAGTAGGTCCAATGTCCTACTTACGTGGGACCAGTGACTATGAATAACGTCTGTGTAGTGATGAACGTGCTGTGACCTGTATAATGGAGTGAGTTTGTCTTTTATTATTATTATTGGATATTTTTTATAGAAATAGTGCTGATTTTGTAACATGTTCCAGAAACTTTCATAAAATCGGGAAAATATTGTAGGGTGTACAGGTAAATTGAACCGTGAAAGTATGTGGCCTGCCTCAGAAGTATAGGTAGATAATGTTAACACTGTGATGTCCCCCCAGGACTTAGCTTATTATGTTATCTTTGGTCATACTCAAAAGAAAGCTAATTTATGGGCTTTCAAATCAGGACTAATTAATATAAAATGTTCTTATTTTATATGATAAATTCCTTTGTAAAGAATTTTAATGATGTGTCTTTCTGAATAATTTTCTCCATAGTGTAGGATGTGAATATGGAACATTTTAAAAAACCCCAAACCTTAGAATTTTTTAGTTGCATTTGAAGCATTAAACATACATATAGAATATTAACTTCCCTTTTCAAAGCATATTGTTCGTAGTCATCCTTTGTCTATTAACATTGTCTCATGTATGAAATCTGAAATCTGCTCTGTAGACCTCAATGTTCTTTCATGTTGGATGTACGTGGAGTTGTTGACTGTCAATCCTGTTGAGCATACAACTGGCACACTAAGGTTAGCTCGCCCGCGACATTGTCTCTTGAGATTCAAAGGATGTCATTCCTGTCTAAGTGGTAGAGCGATAATACATCTGCACTCTCTGTCTGTGACACCTCACTGTCATGTGGCTTTGTCAATGGACAGCAACGCCTGTCATTTTGTTATGAGGCCCAACATAAAGCATACATCACCCTTGACATGCTATAAAGCGCAATATGTAAAGAGGGTTATGCCTGGTGTCCGTGGAGTCGAAATGTTCTGTTTTGAAAGCTCATATTAAATAATAATATCCTTGGAAGACCGGGTTCTACTCTCAGCTGTACTGCTGAAAATCCAGAATAGCTTCACGGACCTCAGAGGACCTAATTCTGCCTAGCTTGGACTCCAGTAGGGTGGAAGACAAAAAGAACGAGGCATTAAGTGATGAATTTCATCTGAGGAGCGTTAATTTAAGGTCAATGAGCCCAGTTTATGAGATTTTAGTGCTCTGTGGCCCATGCGTGTCTTGTCCTGTATCTGGCACCTCTGCTCTTAGGGAGAGGGAGGGTGAAGGGAGAATCCAGTGGAATTACTTGGAGTTTGGACCGATCTAATTGGAATCCCATTTTTTTGGAAAGGGTAATGCCTACAAGGTTTTGAGCCCACCGAGGGTTAGGTATAGCAGGTACTTAGGCTAAGAAAAGGAAAGTGTGAATTTTTATTTCTTTTCATTCTTCCTCATGTCTCACATTAGTTATCTCCCCTGAAACACATCCCTCCATGGACATTTGTAATTACAGGAGGGCATTCGCAAAAACGAGATTTTATTGTTCAGTGAGAATGTGAAGTTACTTTTCGCGTCCTTATCGCCACATGCTGTAATCTGAGGCACCCATCAAAAATATTTGAAATAATGCCTCAACAATGTAGTACCTCTATTATACACCACATAGAATTACCATTGGTGTGAGAGAAGTCTTCAAGTTCTGAAGCGAATGCGGAGCTGACCCCTAGAAGATAGGAGGCTCTGTGTCTGGGGCTCTTTGAGCAGTTTTGTGGTAGTTATCCCAATGTCTTGGAGATGGATGCAGGAAAGAGTTGAAAGCTTTCACATCTATTGGAGGAAGAGTGAGGGTTTGTGATTCATCTTGCCATCGTCAGAGGAATCCAGCATGTTTTAACAAATGCCACCCAGCCTCGTTTAGCTCGTCAGTCACTAGATGCAGAGCCTCTTGTGTGTGGGTGCATGTGCCTGTAGTAATGCGTATGCACAGTATGTGACACGATAGTCTCCTCCTTACTGAGAATGTGGGTGCTCTTGCTACATCAATGTTAAACCATATCACTACTATTAAAGAGTTAACAGTATTTTATGTGCAGACAGCTCTGAAGACCTGATTCTATCTGATTTATTGTTTATTCAACTTTAAAATGCCCCAGAGATCCCAAAGATCCTCTTGGCTGTTGCTGTAGGGGTGGGACTTTTTATGAACATGTTTGCATTTTGATAAGAAATAGTACTCTGTTAAAACATGCAAACAGCACGCTTTGCTTTTTTATTTTTCCAAGGGCCATCTTTTCACTTAACTGTTGTTAAGTTCAGAGTTTATCAGCGTGGTTAGTATTGGTTAACCTTTATTGCTACAAATATTGCATGTTCTGTCTACGTAACTGCCATCTGGAGACAGAGTCTGAATATTTTAGCAAGGCTGAAGCCTGCACTGAAATTGGCTGAATTGGTAGATATAGATTTCTAGGCTAGCTTTTGATAGCCCTGTGGTGAAAAAACCCTGTATATTGATTCTCATAGGGGACTATATTGTTAAAATATATAAATGTAAAAATTGACTTAGGAAATAAAAAATAAATGATAGCTATAAATCAAGGATAGGTGATAAACAAATAAATATCTATCACTATTATATCTCGGTATTTCCCAAAGATATCTGAAGAGCACTTAATTGTAACTGAGTAATCAATTATTCAATTAACCTTCTTCTCATCGAATATATATTTGATATAACTTTTTTGAAGCTTGGGCTTTAAAAGGTTTATATTGATTGCAGGTTTCAAGGCCATATGTTTCAGTTATTGGATTTGTGCGGTCAAAATTGACATCCTAAGTTCACTAGAATATGTAAATATTTGAATGTAATGAGTTTCCAAGACTGTTGGAGTTATGCAGTTAGTTTTCATTACTTTTTAAAACTACAGTCTTTTGTGATTATGAAGTTCACCTTAGCAGAACACATGCCATTTAAATACATTTGCTATTCAGAAGACATCAGGGCCAGAGCTTGTTTTATGGTCTGGCTATGAACTTCCATAAATTCATTTTTCACACTGCTTTGGATGGAGTTGACTGCAAAACGTTTCCGCATTTTGTTGTAAAATGACACAAATTGTGGGAATTCTTCAAATGAAAATATTTTACAAGACCACTTTTTGATTCTGACGTAGTCCTGCTGGGCATCCGCTGCTGCGTTGGTGGAAATCTTGCTCGTGGTGCTTACTGCCAGCTGCTCACCAGCACCCTTGGCAGGGTCAGGGTGTGACTGTCACCCACCTGCACTTAGAATTTAGATACGCTTGTACCGAATTTCAAAATGGATGTGTACCTCTCCAGCTATCCTTAGTTTGCTAGCTGTCATTTCCTAGCTAGGTTTCTTGAGGCTGTTTCTGTCAGTTGATGAAATGGGCACATGAGGATGTTGCATGCAAATAGGGAAGTCTCACTTTCCACGAACATGTGTTTAAAATACACTCGTTGCTTGTACATTCATCACAAATGAGTAGTAGCTTAAATTAAAGCAACTGATTTCAACAATTACCCAGCTGTAGCAGTTTAGCACAATAGTGAGGGACAGCAAGATTCTGCCTTTGCTGTTTACAAGGTCAAGATAGGAAAGTGGAATGTGTGGAATTTAACCCGTCCTTTCCCAGAAGAGCCACCTGCTCTGGACCTCCAGATACAAACTAGGGTAGAAACGGGTTATTCTTCTTTTTTTCAGGTTGGGTTGGGTTTTTTTTTTTGCAGTACCACCTTCCCTCCCAGGAGCTCATCTATGATGCTTCTGCGTTAGCTTCTATCAAAGCCGAAACTGGCTGCCTTGCACGAGCAAGCCTAGCCCCTGCCTGCCATGCAGGGTTTCACTCGCACACTGTTAGCCTCCAAACCAAAGGGAGAAGGAAATCACTGACAGATTTTCTGATAGATTGGGAAATAGTTGTTTACTTATTCCTTTATTGCAATGTGTGATGATATAATGGATTTTTTTCAAGTAAGGCTTACTAAATTTTAAATTTTATCAGATAGGAAGAAGTAACTGTACAAAGAAAATCCACGTATTACGTGATCTCAAGTGGTCATCAAACTCTCAGAGTGCAGAGACCTGTCCACTAAAGATGAAATTTACTGTGTGTCTTCACTTTGGCTTTTTTGTGCAGATGGGTTGATTTGTAAGCGTATATGAAGGACACGCTGTTAAGTAACAATGATTTACATAGATGCAAAACCCCTGCAGCGGTGTGGAAACTTGCTAAATTCCTTCTAATGGTCTGTGGCTATATCAAAAGAAAAGAGCTGTAATGGGTTAATAATAATCTGACAGTCTTCAGAATTTGTTTGATATCGCAGTGCACCAAAGTATTCGTTTCTGGCAACTCTCTTGACAACCTTTTGATATTTAGATTTTTTGTGTGTGTGCTTCAGTGTGTAATAGATTAACTCGGCTCTGCGGAAAAGGTCTTTATAGAATCCTTAACTGTTGCACTCATTATTGAATAAACAGCACTTTCTTCATGGGAAAAAAAAACCAACCCAAAACTGCAGATTTTTTCCCCTCTTAAAAATGCATTCATAATCTAGATATTAGCAAACATTTTTATTCTTCTTTTCCCTCCTGAAAAATATCATAAACAGTCTTGGTTTGACCTTGTTAATGCAGGACCACTTTAGTAATCTGTGCCTAATGATTTTTTACATTAAACCACAGCTTGTGTTGGACCCTTGTGTGTCACAGTAATTTAAGAACAGTCATTTTGCACATTCCGATCCCATTATGTTACATTGTTACTGAATAAAGACTGGTATTATGTTGCTCCTATAAAGGGCAGAAGTGGCCTGAATTTTATCTGCTGAACGAATCAATCTGGATTATGTCAGCTGAAAAGAATTGTGAACTGCAGTCTCCAGCAGATGGGGAGATTTTAAAAATGTATCTGTTTGGTTGTGAATACATTAACTAAGATAATACCTTGTGGTGACTGAAAAGTAGTTTTTCTCTCTTTTTTTTCAATGAAGACTGTACCAATTATCATTTCAACATAAAGTATTAGGAGATCAATTGGGAACTGAATGCCATTTCCTAATGTTAATACAGTGTTTTATTTAAGCTGCCTTGACAGGCTGTCTAGGCTGTGGGAAAAAGACTGAGCAAATAATGAGTAAAGGGTTTAGAAAAAAGACAGAGGGCGGAGCTTGGCAAACGATGTGAGCTATTCATCAACAACTCAACAAGGATGATGGAAATAATAAGCACTCCTTAAAGAAAGGGGGAAAGGATTTTTTTTAAAGAAACAGTTTCCTTTAAAAAAAATATTTAACTCTAACTTTGTATTACTTTCTGATTAGCCGATTTTAAACTTCCTGAAATCAGCAAAAGCTTCCCTTTGAAATGGATAGTACGTGTTTAAACAGCACATTCTTTAGCAATCAGTTAAAAAAAAAAAAAAAGAGAAACGGTGTCTAATTTCCTGTTCATTCGTGCAAATTTCTTACCATGTGGCATTGTCATTTAATATCTAAAGTACATTAATGCATTTCTATAATGCCAAAACCCTCAGACAAATCCCCTGTGTGAAATAATTTGTGTGAACTTTGAACTAACCTTGAATAAAATCAAGATCTTATTATGTCCTTTATTTATATGGTACAGAAAAGCTTTGAAACTTAATACTAGCACCAGCACGATATGCACATTCACAGTGATGCTTTAAAAAAAGAAGAAAAAACCCACCCAATTTTCCTGCATTTTTGTGGGTTTTGCCCACTCTTCAGATACCATTACGTTAGTTCTGAAAATATTTGTCTTAGAAATCAATAGGCTATTCTAATATTATTGTGTTCTGAGTTGCTAAAATTTCCATTCAGCAGATATAATTCCACCATCTGTAAAGTTCTAGATTTTATAATACTTATAAGCTGTTTTTAATCTATTTTTACTGCCATGTTCTGTCCTGAAATGTCAGAGAGTGCAGACTAGGTCTCGGAATTAACATGACAGTTAAGAAACTTGGCAAGGTTTTACAGCAGATTGTGACATTAACAAAGTACAAAGGAGAATGGGGAAATTAACGTTAATGTATGCTTGCAGACACTATAAAAATCTATATGTCCATGATCGGGGAACTAAAAATAGGGATGTTTTTTATGTTGATGCCATTAAATACAGAGCTTTACTGTGAAAAGAAATTTCCATATGAAAAGCAACTTACTAAAAAGTAATGCTGTAATCCCTCCTCTGGATTGAACAACAGGTTTATGTATCCTAGGTCAAGGAGGCATATGGCTGGGGTTTGTTTTTCAATTTTGTTTTAGGCTTTTTGGAATCTATGATGAAACTGCTTTGAAAGCACCAATATTGTTTTTCAACAGCTGCAAAAGATACAGTATGATAGATGTCCTGATAAATGGTAGCGGTTATTAAAATTCACAGATTGCACAGTAAATCACGTAAAGTCCATCCCCTTCCACCGCGAGAAGCTAAAATAAGCGTTCAGAGCTCGCGCAGGCTCCTCAGGCGCTGCACACCCCCAGCCCACGAGCCTGCCCTGCATCCCTGGTGGCATCCCTGCTGTCCAGCCTCCCCGGGCCATCGCCACCGCCATCGGCATGGCTGTGCCGGGCTGAGGTGTCCCTGAATACGTGTGTCTCTAATCAGCCGGAGCTCCAGGACATGGGACAAAATCCTGCCGTGACACTTGAGGGAAAGCAGTGGCTGTTGCACGGGGGCCAAGGAAGGCTTAGCTGTTGGGTAAAGCAGTGAAAGTTACAGGGAATAACACTACTTTCTGATTAAAAATGTTTTGGTTGGGGATTTTTTTTTTTCTTTTTTTTTCTTTTGGTCTGACTTTCTTAATCTGTAAGTTACTCAAAGCCCTATTCAGCCCGGAGCCGGGGGGCTGGCAGCTGAGGCTTTGGCCTCAGCATCTAATCCTTATACCCCAGACAAACCCGTCTCTTTTCACCCCCGCTGATATTGTGCCGTTGCTTTGTCGGAGCCCGGCCATAGCGTGTGAAGGCACAGCTCCCGTGTGCTGCCGGGGGCACGGCGTGTGGGAGCGAGCTGCGCGCCGCTGGGGCTGCCTGCGCCAACTGGGAGCTGGGCTGGGCTCCTCTGGGCCGGTGAGCGGCGGAGGCTGCCTTGGAGCACTGCTGGTGTGGGTTTGGGCCATGTCCTGTCTTCGTGCTGATAATACCCGCGGGTTCAGCACGCAAGGAAGACCACCCAGCCTTGTGCGGTGACACCCTTCCTTAGACATGCCCCATGAGAGCCCTGCAGCAGAGCGACGTGCCTGGCATGAGCTGCCCTCGGTCAGCAGCACAGCACAGCACAGTTTGCTGTTCCAGGCATGGCCGTTTTTCACACCATGCCGCACTTCCGAAGCGTTCCATGTATTTAAAGCCAACCCAAACGAGAGTTTGCATTCCCTTACACAGCCTTTCTGCCTCAGACACCAATCGGACCAAGCGAGTGCAGGTGCCAGTTGCAGGGACAACAGCCGTATTCCCTTGTGTGAACGCGAGGAGTCTGATGCAATGCAAACATTAATCTCTCTGCTACAAAGGAACAGCATGGATCCATCTGTTACTTTCTTTGCTCTTAATCAAGTTGGGGAGGGAGCAAAAGTTCATGTAGCAAATGTGGGTATGCACTAGATTGGGACCTGAGTTGTAAAGCTGAGATCAAATTTAGAGGCAATAGGGTTTTTGGAGATCTATGGATCCAGGGTTGCATATCATTTTAGATCTCTTCTTTCACCAAATTTGGAAGTGGAAATTGAACTCTAGGATGTGGTATTGGCCCACTCTGCTCTGTAACCCACAATGCTGAGTGCAGACTGCTGTCCCTATTATGACTGTGCTAACAATTGACTTTTTGGTTTGGCTGTCTTGCAGAAAAAAAAAAAATCAATCTCAACCAAAAAGATTTTGCATTTTCAAGTTTGCTTAATAATATGAAACATAGAAAATACTATATTTTGTATCAAATGAGGCAGTTCTAGGGAGGTAGAAAAAAAGCAAAAAAGCCAAACACAAAAGCCATGCAGGGCCAGACTGTCAGAAAGGCAGAGAAGGAGATGACAGCCCTTTTATCCGCCAGTTGAGCAGTTAGAAAACTTATCCAGGATGCAGGAGGCCTGGCCTGAATTCATTGCTCTGCTAAGGAGAGAGTAACCCACATCTTGGGCATGTATTCCTGCCAGATAGCTGCTCGCTGAAAGAGGAGTCCCTCCCCGCTGCCTTTGCTCACTTACTACTCAAACCTAATGGATGCAGCATTTGATTCCCTTCCTCTTTGAAGCAGCCTGTTTTTAAAATACTGGGTAAAAACTTGTTTTTCAGAAGGAAGTATTGCTCCTCAGAGCTACAAGTGACCCAGTTGTGCCCATGACCACAGTGGTGTCTGCCGTTAGTGAGGTCGCTGTTCTTTAAACTTACTTTGCCCATTTCTGGTAACCAGGTTTTGAAAGGAGATGAGGCAAAACAGATTTATTTTTAAAAATAGAAGTATTTCTAGATAGTTCAATTTTGGAACCCTTTTTTTTTTTTTTTTTTTTCAAGCTTTTAGGATGTCTGTATCCTGTATTCAGATAATCGTGCAATCACATCATCTCAGGAAACATAAATGCATGTTTATGTGCCAGTTGGGTTTTCCAATTATGGGTAGGAGCAGCTTGGTAATACTTCCTGAATTACTGCCGCTCACTGTATCAGAGCTGGTTTCTCTCTCTGTAAGTACGTTGACCCCCTGCCCTGCCTGTGCCACCCTGCCCAGCTCTCTGCCATTTAGCTTTACCAAAGAGCAGTGAGCACTTGCTTGCTGTTGACCTCTGGCAGGGCTGGTGGCATGGGAACACAAAGCACGTCCTTGCACAAGGTGTGCTCGTGTCCAACAACGCCTGCATCCACTGATGGAGACTCCTGAACACTAAGGGTACAAGATGCCTCAGAGCTGTCCTCTATCAGCACTCGTATCCCACCAGTTTCTTTACTGACATGGAAAGGAATTCAGTTGGGCTGGGTGAAAAATTAGGACCTACTTCAATTAGATATTTCTCCATAAGGTAAACTGATTTCCATATCAATGGCTATGTTCTCATTGCACTGTTTCTTCTGATTCCTTACCGAGGGAGATGTCCTATTTTTTGAGACTGTGTACATTCAGGATTTAGTACGCTGTGTACACACATGTCCAGCTCTCTGGACAGCTTTGCTTCAGCTTTAATTTTTTTTGTAATACACATTTGAAGAAACACACGTCTGTGATGGTTTGTGGAACTGCACTCCGCTTATCCAGAGTGGGGCAGTAGCAGCTAAAAGAAGAATGACATAAGATCCCTGGGCTGTAGCAATTATCTATGAATTTATTCTCCATTCTTTCAGTTTCATGAGCTACAAGCCACCCAGAGCTGGTATCTTGTTCCTAAATACGGATCTGTACTATCTGACAGTGAGGTGACCTGCCTAAGGCCACTGCTTTTCTGAATATTTATGCCTGTGGCATTGCTTACAAGTCTCACGGGTCTCCGTCTCTCAAGGGCTTGCAAATAAAACACTAAGTGAGAGGGATCTTCAGCCTTAACACAGGAATGGACAGCCCGAGATATTTAAAAACTTGATGTTCCTTTTTGGAATAAAAGAAAAGCGCAA
This sequence comes from Microhierax caerulescens, assembly GCA_035590215.1. Taxonomy (NCBI): domain Eukaryota; kingdom Metazoa; phylum Chordata; class Aves; order Falconiformes; family Falconidae; genus Microhierax; species Microhierax caerulescens. The sequence goes on from JAVJGJ010000033.1 coordinate 10,077,720, forward strand.
TCTTGTTTCATGCCATGGGTAAAACTGGATGAAGGCTGAGGTGCCCTTGCCTAGTGGAGGAAAACTTGTGCATGTGTCTCTGGGTTCCTCATAGGTCCCTGTGGGTAGGAGTGAGGAGGACACAATCGGTCGAGAAGACTCTTTCCCCCATTGTTAGCTGAGGCACCAGGGATTGGAAACTTCTTGCCTGGCATATTCATGTGCTCCTCTGCCCTGTGGTTGTGGAGACTTTGTGGGTCTGTGGGAATGTTTCATCCTTTGTCTTTCCAAAGAAATAAATTACATTCATGAGATGGCAGTTTTATAAGTTTTCTTTCTTGTGCAACTTGGACATTTTGATTCCTTCTTTTTGTTACAATGCAGAGCTCTCCGAACGCTAACGTACACGAAATGCATATGATGCACACAAAAATCATACCACGTGTACTTTGTGGTTAGGATGGATGTGTAAGAAGGACACCTAATATTCTAGTTGTAGAATATCAGAGGCTTTCTAAGAAGTAGCAGTTGCTCTCGGACTTTGGTATGGTTCCCATGATTTTAAATGTACTGAGCTGCTTAGCCTGGTAGCTTCCCCTTTGAAAGACACACATTCGTCATAGCCACTCACCCATCTTTTGTTATTTAGCAATAATTCCCAGTCTGAACGAAGAATTATATATCTACTTTTCATCAAGTCATACTTCTCTGGCTATATGTGTTTGGAGCGACATCCAAGAAGCATTTAAAAAAACTCAGCTGTAGATTGTAGTACGAAGGGGGTTGGGTTGTTTTGTGTTTGTTTTGGTTTGTAGTTTGTTGGTTTGTTTTGTGTTTTTTTTTTTTTAAGAAACATGACCACTTGTCAAAAAAGTGCTAATTTCTGCAGCACATCTTGCAACATTTCCACTTCTGCATCTTACGTCTCTCTCATCTTCATACAAAACAGTTTCTAGAGGAGCATGTTCAAGAGAGGGACAAGATTAAACATGCCCAGCATTCAGTGTAGAGGTGTTTATATGTATTTGATTGGCAAGTGCCTGCCTTTTTAAGAACATTTACTGGAAGTAGGTGCTGTAAGGTGCTTTATAGATACTGTAGTTCTGTTTTCCTCTTTCCTGGCGATGCTTTTCTGATTTTATTCAAGATTAAAGTGGTGTGGTAGTAGCTAGTTTGAGTTGAACCATAGATAAGTCCTGTCCCTGTGTTCCTGGTGAAGTTCCTTTCTGTTGGTGCTAGGATCTTCCCTTTGACTTGTTACAGAAGTAAATTGTGTACCCATCTAAAAAATAAATATTGGAGATTACTTCAGCCATGCTTTTTTTTTTTTTTTTTTTTTTTTTTAATCTTTCTTTGCTCTGGAAACCATTGTACTCTGCAGCCATTGTACTACATGTAAAAACATATGTTCCTGTGAGATGTTACCAGCAAGCTGAGCTGCTGCTCTGCGCAGGGCAAGTCCCGGGGTCAGGGTGGGGGCAGCTGCTGAAGCCCCAGGATTTATGCAGCGAGTAGATAGAGCTGTCAGCCCCGCGGCTGCGCACCTCGCCGGGAAAGCATCGGCAGCAACCAGATACAGCGAGGCTTGCCCCGGCCGTAAGGGGCTGGTGTGAAATCTTGCAGGTGGAAACCATCGACGAACAATTCCCTTTCCCCCAAAAGTTGCCTAATTGGATACTTCAGAGAGAAGATCAGCTAACTGGGGGGAAACATGAGGTCTGGCAGTGTGGTAATGTAAACGTTTCCATTCGAGCCATGGGAATATGACTTCAGAGGTAAGGCAGTTCACAGGGGGTAAGGTCCCTGCGAGGCTGCTGGCCCCACGTGGGAGGAAACCCAGAAATGAGGGAGGGCTCTTGCTCCCAGTGATGCTACCACTGACCTGAGCTTGGAAGCACAGCAGATGAGTGGTCCTCTGTGGGTGTCTGGGAGGAGATGGGGTGCCGGGGACCCCCCAGCACCCAGCAGAGCTGGAAGGGGACGTGCCACGCTCCTGGTGCTGTGTGGCGTGCAGCAGGGCTGGCCCAGAGCCTTCCTGCACAGGGGCGCATCAGCTTCACCCGTTCCTTCGAGCAGGCGTGGGCTTGGAGTGCTCCTTGGGAATGCACATGTGTCCGTTGGGAACGCACATTTCTTATATTTAAGGTTTTAACAGCATTCGCAAAGCGAAGCAGCAGGGCGCTGGGACAAAAGCTAACCGTACTGGTGGCGGCGGGGCACCCAGGCGTGCCCCAGTTCCCATGGGTGCCCGTCTGGGCTTGACATTGCAGCGGGGCTGGGGGAGCCGGGGAGCTCGGGAAAAGCTGGAAAGCTTGAGAGCGCCACAAGAGGGCGCTCACAACCCACAAACGAGGAGGAGCAACACTTTTTTTTTTTTTTTTTTTTTTTTTTTTGTTGTTTTTTTTTAAAATAAGGTGGTAAAACTGGAAGCTCACCCATTGCTGAAGGTGCACAGGCAGGGCCATATCCACCCTGGGAAGGACCTGCCCCACCCCTGCCAGCTCAGGGTGAACCTGGGTGTCTCGCACAGAGGTTTGTGAGGCGCGTGGGGTGTCGTTTCAGCTTTCGGGAACAGAGGAAGCAGAACCTCCAGTTACACAAGTCTGAGGAGCAATCTCCTTCGCATAGGGTGCACCCCAAACTCTCAGGGCTTGAAGGCTTTTTGTTCCCAGTTATTTATGAAGAGCTGGGGCGAACATTGATTTTGTTCTTGATGACGTCCGCACTTTACATTTAAATAACAACTATGACACTTCTGGTAGCTTTTACTGTCCCGTTCTCCCTGCTGTGACACTAGCAAGATGCTTTACCTTCCCAGTTGTTCCAGACCAGCCGCTCTGTGCTGTGCCCTCCGCTCGCCCCTCTCACCCTCGCAGTGCACAGCAGCTCCCAGGCTGGTGTGCTGGCACAGTGTTCAGGCTCAGGGTTCACTCTGTGAGATCACAGAAAGCCATACTCAACCTAGTTCCTGCTTCTTCAATGGAAAAGCTTAATTTCAATTTACAATTTGCATCCAGAGGCTTTGCTATCACACTGAGATTTCCTACGAGGCATCCAGTAACGCTGCTATCATTTGCATTGCTCTAGCAAACAAAAAAAAAAAATCCATCTGTCTTCCCAACTCCATAAAATTCCAAACAAATAGCAAATACTATGGATGTCTGAACACACAATAGCATGTCATTTTTCTTCCAGCATTAGTGTATGTTGCAGATGTTACACTACACCTCTTCTGAAGGGTTTGAGACACTGTTAACATTATTCAAATTAAATCCAATACTGATGGAAGTTTGTGCAATTGGGACTATACACAAAGTGTGATGTCTCAACTTGCTGTCAGGATCTGAGCTCATCCCTGTGCACCAGCCAGCTCAGCTTCAGGTGGTCTTTGTAAACCCAGAGCCACTGCAGACAAGGGATGATGCTTTTTTCCTGGGCATCCCCCTTTCCCCCACGAGCCTGCTTCCCGGCGCTCTGTGAGGCCGCGGTGCTGCAGCTCGCTCGCTTGCTTTCCTTCTCTGCTCATCTTGCTTCCCCCCCAGCACGGGGCTATGCTGCTGTACACAGCCAGGGGAGGCAATACAGTGTTAGATACAAAAATCTATCCTTGCTAGCATCGCAGACCCACAGGTCTTCTTTGATTCCCTTTCCCAGACCCGTTGGGGCTGACCTCATGGAGCTGTGGGCAGTTTTGCAGCCACCCCCCAGGGTGGCAGGAGCCCCCTCTGCGTAGGGTGCCCAGGGGCCATCTGATCAAACAGCCAGGCCTTCTGCAACACTGCTGGCCTGACAGGTTTCGTCTGCGCCTCTTGCTCAGCTCTCTTTCGATAAGAAATGAGTTAAAGGTGCGTACTTAGTACAGCCAGCTTTTTCCTTCCCCAGCGCTGGGGTGTTTGCTGTCCCCAGAGCCATCACGCCAGGCGAGGTGCGGGGGGGCGATACGTGAGCTAGCGCAGCCCAGGTGGGCACAGTCCCCATCAAGTGCCACTGGAGATGGTGATGCTAATGCTACTTTCCTGTAGGTTGCGTTACTCCTTGTAGGTAGTATCTTGCTTCTTATGTATCTTTGAATTCCACCAGGTCCCATGTTGAACACTCAGGTGTATCAGTGAAATGCAAGACAGTGCTCCACATTCTTGGGTGTTGGGGTTTTTTTGCAGTAACCTGGAGCCTCCAGAGCCACAGAGTCTCACTGATGCACAGTAACTTTGTCGCCAGTATTTCCCACTTCAGCAGGTGAAACAGCTGATACCTGCCATATTTGCTGTGAAAGTCCCATACGTCTGTCCTAACGGTACCTAACACCAAAGCGCTGCCCCATTTGAAGCTACAAATAGCACCATTAGAGCTGAGAGAAACAGAATCGCCGGGAGATTCCCTATCCATCTTTCTCCTCCTAATTACTGTAACTTATAGCAGGTCTTTCTAGGTGAAAAATACTGATGCATTTTCACCAGAGTAAAGTGGGATTATGTACTGGGCATGTGTTTTCCTTTTGCTCTGATGTCAGTGCAGTGTGAGAAATGCGTGCGCCCACCCTTGGGGTACAGGGTGCCGTAATCGGCCCCTTGGGTGCAGCTCTGCCAGGGAGCTCCTCTTGCTGAGGGCACAAAAGCAGAGTGCACCCTGGGCTGCTCGTAGACATCGCAGTGTAACTACTCAAACCTGTTAGGATCTCGATTTTGGTCGGTGTCTGTCTGTCTTTCTTTCCAAAGGAGAGCATTCTCCTGAGTTCTCAGCTGCTATTGTATGGAGAGTCTGCATGGCCCATGTGGCTCTGCTGCCAAAGTCCTGTGAGGAGATCACGTTTGGTTCCTATTCCAGCCTCTCGTCTATCCCACTGATTTGCCCAGAAGGTACTTGGTCGGAAGGGGGATTGTTTTACCAGTGAATGAGTTGTTTGCGAGGCATTTTTGCTTGTTTATTCAATTAGCTGCAGTTATTTTGCTTAGTAACGTAGTTGAAACCGCAATACGATTTCACACCTTTGACAGGTGTCACAACAGGTGACACCAAAATATTGTGTGTCAATCATCACACTGCGCTTCAGAACATTCAGTGACGGAAAGAAGTTTTGGGAGAGAGTTGGGAATCACTGGGGAGTGGGCAAGAAGTTGAAATACAGCCCTGCATGATCTGGGTGCTGCATGCTGCCTGGCTCCTGGGGTGGGGGCAGTGGGGGCACAGGGGCTGCTTGCCCTGGGGACGACACTGGCAGAGGCATTTTGGGTTTCTGCTGGTGCCACCGGGACAAGGATCTGTCTCAGTGGCAGTGGGCAGCATCTGGACCCAGTGCCGCGAGAGGCGGGGATGCTCTCTGCACACCTTGAGTGCTTCATTCCTTGATGAACCACATTTTCTTCTCCAGACACATTAAAGCATCGGTTCCATATATTTATCATATGGAGGTTATGTATTCATATTGGTTGGAGCTTACCATGGCACTTCAGAAACAGTTGGAGCTGAAGTGGGTTATTTTCTTTGCTTTTCCAATTAATCTCAAGAAGCCCCTGTTTTCTGGGGGTGAGGCCACAATTCAGATTCCATTTATAATAATTACGTACTCACTCAGTTCTTGGCCTCCCTTGAGTACAAAAGTAGAAGAGAAAGGAGAGGAAAAAAAAACCCCAACCAACCAAACGCTGGATGGGTTCAGTTTGATTTATGAAAACATGCAGAAGTTTGAGCACTTCATCAGATCGTATTTGTACAGGCTGAACCAGCTGTGCCTGGGACAAGGCTGGCAGCCCCTGGCACATCTGCAGCTCGCGGGATCCCTGACCTGCGCCACAGCAGCCTTTTTGATGCTTTGCTGTTGGTCCCGTTCAGTAGATTAGGGGATTTCCAACAACCTTGTTCCTTTATCTGAAATCCTTGTCTGTTAAACATTTTTTTTTCCTCTCTGATTGTGGTGGAGAAAGCCAATTAGGTTGAATTGCTGAGTGTGAACAAACGGATTGCTGTTGGAAGAATTGTTGAAATCTTGCACATTTCTTTTGAATAAAACCCTGCTTTTTCAGTTCAGAACTGCAAATTTTCAATCAGCTGTTGAAAATTGTTACAAGCAAACAGTATAAAAAAATTGAACGTGTAACAAATCCACATGCAAATGTTTTGAGCTTGCTTGTTTCACATACTGCTGGTTTGCAACATTCTTAGTTGAAAGCTTGAGTTTCTTTTTGGTGGGAAAATGTAATATGAAAGTTGGCTTCACAGAAAACACGGAATTTTGTAATAAAAATATTAGCAGGTTGCATTTGAATAGAGGCTTGAGGATAGATTAAATATAATGGACATATTAAGAGAACACGGACAATGGCTTCCCTGAGCAATTATGAATCTATAGTCCTAAATAGTGGTACTTTGGAGAAAAGGAGAGAAAGAGAGAAAATTAGTATCTTTTAAAATGTGAACATAATATGCAGGCTAATAATACATGGTAATTTTGTTCTTGGGAGAATTCACCACTTGTGTATAGCTCCAGCCAGCCAGACTTTCCCTGTCAGCTTCTGCAGGGACTCTGGGTTAACACTTTCCCATTTGCAGTTGTGAGCCCTAGAAAAATACTCATTAGAGCACAGATTATGGTTTCATTGCTGCAGTGACATAAGGCTACCCCTTCCAGAAGTCATCAGTGGGAGCAGAGAAAGGTAATTATTGATTACTGGAAAGAATAAGGCTGGCAAAAGGTGGCTCTGATAGGATGAGTTGGCCAGAAGGAGAAAGGAACAGACGGGCTCAGCCAGCTTAAGTGCAGCCGCGCCGGGATGACGTTGCCGTGGCGGAGCAGCGGGGGACAGGGGCTATAGGATTAATTTAAGGCTTTCAGCAGCTCGAGGGCAAGCTCGAGCCTGTACGGGCAGAGGAACACACCTTTTGCACATAGAAGTGCCCCAAGGCAGGGCACAGAAACTAGGCATTTAGGTAATATCTGACACTTTGTCATGTGGGCAGGGTTTCCCAGACTTACAAAAAGTCCTTGAGAGTTTGATTTGAGCGTGAGCAGTTCTGACTCCAGCTAAAATCAAATGATACCATGTCGCAGCAGTCTCCGAGCTATCCAGCTGCAACAAGGTCTTTTACCATCTCACACTGGCACACTCTTCAGCCCCGTCCCTCTGCTGCCTTCTCCTCATCTCACCTCCTCACTCAGGGCATGCTCGCTCTCCTCTTGCTTCTTTTTCTCTCATCTCCTTCTGCCTCTTCTTCTCTCTCCCCTTCTTCCTTCGCTGCTTCTTCCTCTCTGCTCATCTGCTTCTTTCTCTCTGCTCCCTTCTTCCTTTTTTCTATTTTTCCTTTTTAACAATTCCTATCTTATGCTTCTATCAAAAATTACTTTTTACAAATAGATACGAACTTTTTTATAAATAAACTTTTCATACAGTCCTCTACAATACCACAAATGTGAGAATCGAGCCTGAACCTTGGTTCCTGCAATATTCTGACCCAAATCCCAGTGGTCCCCTTGCACTTCCATGCCTACCCCGTGAGGTGACTCCCAGTCTCAAGCAGTTACAGGTCGAGAAAGATTCACACCTCATCACTGAGATCGGTTTATGTGCTGTGCAATGCCTGTGCAAAGGGAATCCGTCCAGCAGTGTTGCCAAGCAAGCCGAGAGCAAGCCTTCTCTGTGTTCATAGCACCGGGCCATTTGCAGGGCATTTATTTTCCTGCATTACTCCACTGGCTTAGTCATTTTGAGTAGGCAATGGAAAGCTCAAAATCTATTTATTTCTTTCAAGCTATCTCTTCTTGGTGCTTTAGGCAGCTTACTTTGGTCTAGGTGGTACAAAGGCAATTCTGAACTTCCTAACAACATTTTGTATGGACCCAGCGGAATAAAATCTGCACTTGCACAGTCCAGAGGTTTCCGCAGCTGGATGTTACCGAGTAGCACATGTAAGGGCTGAGAGTTGCTTGGGGTCGCTGCTCGGAGAAGGGCTTTGCTGTTTCACATGAGTGTTGTTTCCATGGTTTCTACCTGGGAATATTACTCTGCTGTTGATGTTCTTGTTGTGTCTAGTGATATTTCAGCTTTTGGATGGAAGGGATAATTGCTGAAGTAACTTCGAATAGAAGGGACTTTCTAGGTCCAGGGGAGTAATTTATAATGAAGACACTAAACAGGTCATTTTTGAAAATGGTGGCCTTATTGTCATGGGTACAATTTTGTACTCTATGCTCAGCTGGAACATGTGAGTATTTTCAATTGGAAAATCAGTGAGCAACATCGGTGCACTGGGCTTTATTCACCCAGGGGCTCAGTTTACACCCGTAGGTGCCGAGCCAAGGTGAAACCAGGCACACGTCTCTGTTTACCTCAAAACTTGCCCAGATAGGTGGGTTAAAATATTACAAACTAAGATAGGCTGACATTCAAGGCTTTTCTCTTAGGTTGTCATTTTATGTTAATTGAATGCCCGTGTTAATCTAATAGATTTTAGATTTATGGTGGGTTCTATACCATGTCATATTTTAATCAATACATATTCCAACATTTAGATGGACAGATGAGAAAATCTGCCTCATCTCTGCACTTCTGTTCTATCAGCTGTCAATAATTCCTAATTTGAATCCTTCAAATGATCAGATTTATGGGTTTTAGTATATTGCATTAATCACAGAAATTAACTTTTGTGGAAAATGATGTTAAAGGTCATACGGAGTCTTGAAGGAGCAGTAACTGTGTCTGTCTTGCAAACATGTTTGCAGTGTCTCTAAGATAGAGAGAGCATTAGAATATTTATCTGCATGAATCCTGCTGATGTTCCTTATGTCTAAGGTCACTATGTGCTGGTGAGGAGATAATGCTTGAAAGAAACGATTGCTGAAATTTGCAGATTTAAGAAGACAGATGCGATGCTGGTCTTTTTTGTCCTCCAGTAGGGCATAGACAGGTCCAGCAGTGTTTCACTTGAATGGCTTTATTCAGCCAAATCTCTAGAAAATTTGTTTTGATGGAGGTGGTTCGTGCCTTCATGTCGAGCACGTGTGTGCTGCTGGAAGAGCTCAGAGCACAAAGCGCAGGCATGGAGGCCAAGGGAGAGGAAGGGCAGAGCAAAGGGGGCGCGCTAACCCTGATGCTAAGGATCCGTCTTAGGACTGTGGTCTTGAACCTCGACCAACACCCAACCCCACTGCTAGCCCTCAGAGGGCTCCTTGCCACCTGCTTGGGACCAGCTGGGGCTGGTCACGTCCCTGCAGAGGGTGGAGGCGGGAACCCCCTCGGATGGGGCATGACAGTGATTCCTGCTGGCCAGTCCCACCCTGTTGGCAGAGAGATAGATGGTGAGGATGAAGCATCTCAGCAGCACTTTCCCACCACACTTCTGGCAAAAGCCCTCCATCCACTCTCTGGGGTGGTTCCACGTGGGACAGCCTGGGAGGGATGGGGGAGGCTCAGACATCACCCGCCAGCCCCTCTGGTGGAGCAAGGGCTTCAGCTGAGTGCTTTCAAGGGCTACTGGTAATTGGTCGTGCAGCAAAAAAGGCAAATATTGCAGCATTCCCTTTCTCGGCAGCAAACATGATGTCTCCACACCCCTCTCTGGGGGCTGCTGGGGCCAAAGGACCATTCCTAGACCCGCGGTGTCACAGAGTGGTGTGCTGTCATTAGACCACCAGTTGCTCTGTGGGGTCTGTTTTAAATTGCACATGAATTATCCGTAATGTTTTTGTAATGTCTCATGGTATGACAGCAAGAAATTGTTTTCTTTGTGAAGGGACATACGCTTTAAATTAGGGATACACTGAAGGGAGAAAAAACCCAAACACACAAATATCTTGCCCTGTGGAGAGTATGACATTCTGATTTTCCCTGTTCCTGTGGTATCGTAATTCGTGCTGTTTGGAAGGAAGAATGAGAAGACTTTGCATCTCTTTCTTTAATAAACACTTAAAATACTTCCACTGATTTCTGTGCTGCTGGATGGTGGCAGTAGAGGTTCTCAGCCACCAACATCAGGCAGGGAGCCGTGTCACCTCCTGAGGCCATCACCCAACCGACACACCAGCAGCTCGTGGGGAGGACAGACCCTCACCTCCAGAACATCAAGGGCACCATGTGCGTGCCTATCATCAGGCTCCAAACACCACAGCTTTTTCTCTGTTTTTGAAAATTCTTTATTTAGAAATAGAAGCCCCACAGTGAAATAACCCTTTATTTCTTAGGCAAAGGTATGCTTCTCCAGTCTGTGTTTTATTCTAATCTGGATATGAAGAGCATTTATATTGTAACTCCCCCATCTGCAAAGTTTTGTTTTCTTTTTTATTATTTCAAAAAAATACATTTTGATATTAAAATAGTGACTATGGTTTTTTAGACATTTGCCATGGTTGGTGGCTTTGTTCCTCAGGGACCTGGGACTCCTGTAGCTGCTCCCTGCCCTGCCACTGACTGGGGCATCCCTGGGGTGATGGACCACATCAGTGCAGTGCCTGTTCCTGAGGCTTGGTGCTTGATGAGGAGCCTGCGATGGAATTAACTCCCAAGATATTGAAATAATGATTGGAAAGCAAACAACAGCTTGTGAGCTCCCTAAAATTTTCATATAACTCCTTCTTATCTATCCTGAGATCAGCTGCTGATTCTAATTGGCTTCACCAAAATAAACCAGAAATAGCTTTGTTGATTTAGTTGGATCTGTGCTAGAGCGGAATGGAAACCACAACCCACAATTCTCCCATCTGTAAGAAGCCAGAATGATACTAGAAATGGTTACAGCTTCACAGATATTAATTAATATTTGTGTAGTACTTTCTAAGCTTGGAACAAAGAACAAAAATCATTGTGTTATGAATAAGCAAACTGAAGAGAACAACCATAAAATTGCAGAGAATTGACTGCAGAACCTAACAAGGCCTCTACATCTTTAATTTATATGTTTCTGTTTACCACAAGCATGTGCTAAGAAAACATGCACAGAAGAGGAAAGGTCTTGTCCCTTTTAGCAGACAGTTTCTTCTCCATATATATCTGTATTCATGCAAATCCATTATAAACACAGTGTTGTCTGAAATACAGTTAATAAATGAAGGTAGCACAAATGTGATTTTAAATCAGTTTAATAAAATTAGTCATGTAGATTTTAAATCATTTTTACAGTTGATTTAACATTTGTGACTGGTTTATAGATTATGATATAGGATAGTGTTTGCATACTTGCAATTTTATTCCAATTTAGAAACAGTACAAATATTAATTTTTGCTTCAATAATGGAGCCTTTGAGAATTAAACTTGTCTTTTCTCAATACACGTTTTATGAGAGTGCTTTAAATATGATTTTTAATATTTTTGAGGACTTTATTGCACATAAAGTTCTTTTAACTAGGACTTAACTGGAATCTGTTCACAAAAGTTTCTTGCCAGACATATGTAAATGTTTTCCATGGTTAATTTAATGGCGTGAAATACGTAAGAATTGTTCTTCATAATATGAGACATTTTGTAGAAGTAACAAACAATTGTAACAAACTCCACATACCAAATGGAGCGAAATATCCCAAACAAATCATAATGATGGGTCTCTTTTCAAAAGACAGCAATACGGTGATAAAACCCCAAACTTCATGTGATTTCAAGTGACAAGGGAGGAGCTAAGCAGAAATGCCTTATTTACAGACCGTGCACAGGTTCAGACTACTATTATGTAGAAGAGTAATTCACTATGAGATACATTAAGGGAGCTTTTTATGTCCAAATCGTCAACACATCTGGAAGCAGCTGGTAGGAAATGATATGAATGAGTTCTTTGTGCGAAAGGAGTTTGCGAGGCACCTCCTCATTTCAATAGGCAGGAGTCCACGTGCCGAGAGTCACTGTGGTGATGAGCAACGGCATTGGGACAGTTGGCCAAGCCAGCACAGAAGCCAGGACAGGCGCTGTGAGGCTCCCACCCCTGACGATGGGCAGAGTGAGCCACTGAAATTATATTTTTCAAGTGGTAAAAATTCAAGATTAAACATGGAGTAAAAGCTATCATTCCAAAGGGACTTCTCCTATCTTTTCTTGTGTGTGTGTGTGTGCATGCCTGCCAAGGTGACCTCAGAAGCAATAAAGAAGCATCAGTCCCGACCTCTGGGGGTGGCAGGGCTGGGGTCTCTCGCCATGCCTTGTTTCCCACTGCAGGCGAAGTGGCTGGCTGCACACTGGCGGGCACTGTGCCACCACAGCATCTCCCAGGCTCAAGCACAGGGATTCCGCGCTGGTAAAGGCTCCCAGGCAAAGCTGCTGCCCTGGTGTCCGCTGTGTCAGGCGGTTCTCAGCGGCCACCTCTGATGGTGCTGTCTTTGCATATTGCATTTCCAACAAAGTTACATTATTTGGTGTTTAAGCATTTTCTATAGGGAAAGCTGAATGGGTATTGGCTATGTGGTGTAGAACTGCCTCGTGCTCAGAGCCAGGTGAGTGATGTGTTACTGTATCTCATTGTTAAATCCATAAGGAATTACGGGGCTTGAATTAATAGCGTAGATTGTATGGCGAAGAAAAATAGTCATGTGACTACAAAACCAGAGACTCTGTCTCATTCATCAGATCGTTAAGTGACTGTTGAGCAAGACGGAGAGGTTGGTCATGTCTCTTTATCTGCACTTTCTGGACTGA